>JASVER010000221.1:0-568733 GCA_030449065.1 Oceanodroma leucorhoa | reverse complement strand
CTAGCTGTCCTGGCTATGCTCCCTCCCAGCTTCTTGTACACCTCACAGAGCATGTGAGCTGAAAAGTCCTTGAGAAAGTAGACTACCTAGCAACAACTAAAAACATCAGCGTGTCATCAACATTCTTCTTACACTAAATCCAAAACATAGCACTATACCAACTACTAGAAAGAAAATTAATTCCACCCCAGCCAAAACCAGGACAAGCTGGTAAAGGAAATTAAGGACCAGGTCAGAACTCAAATTAATCTTGAAAAACTGGAGGAATGGTCTCCAAAACAGGAGGAAAGTCAACAGGCTCAAGTGAAAGACATTGAATTTAGTCAGGGAGAATGAACTGAACAACCACACAAAACAGGCAGCAACCTACTAGGTAGCAATTCATCAAATAAGGCCCAGCAATTCATCAAATAAGGCCCTGGGGACAAAAAGAGGGTAGAAGAAGGTGAATACACGTAACGATGTCATGTTATTGTAAACAAGGTGAGCACCATGCTGAGAGGTATAAGCAGAAGGGATAGCAGCCTGAGGGAACTGTGAAGTGATCTTTTTGCACTTTCCATGTTGATAAGAATATCTGGAGTAGTGTGTCCACCTTTGGACACTGTGTCTCAAGAAAGATATGGACCAATTTAAAAGAAGATAGCAATGAGAACAGACAGAGGTCTAGAAAACATGAGGTAAGAGAAAAGGATGAAATAAATGGAAAAGATTAACGAAGAGAAAATAGGGAACAGAAGACACTAGTCTTAGAAAATGCAAGAATATTGCAAAGAGGGAGAAAATTATCCATTTTCCATGTCCAGGATGGATGGACAAGAAGTGTTGTCTTAAAATTTAAAAATTGGGAATATCCTTCCAACMGTAAAAACAGTCAGTCACTGGGACAGGTGGAATGAGAATCTCCATTATTGGAAATCTTTGATATTAATGTAGGAAAACAGCTGGCAGGGATGGGTGTGTACTCTGCCATGGAGCAAGGAATGGCCCAGACTACCTTCTGAGTCCCTTCTTGCTGCAGTTTCTCATGATTTTGTGAAAAGGCAGGAGCTGGAATAGGTGTTCAATTGTGAGGAGGAACTGTGAAGTTGCTATGAGATCAAAGGCATAATTTATGCAGCATTGCATGGTGCAGGACTTTATGCAACTTTCCTTGGAAGATGGTATAAAATATAGCCACGCAGCTACTAGCATGTCTCAAGAGCTTCCCATTGGGATGACTGCCGTGTGTTTTATGGACTTAGAGAAAAAACTATGAAGGGAGCAGCGACTGTCTCTTGAGCTGACAGTGCCATCTGCGGAGCTGCAACGAACTGCTCTCAGTGGTGACAGCCTAAAAGGAAACATGGACAGACCCAAGACTTTGCCAAGCTTATGAGGAGAAAGAGACCACTTTGTAGATGTGACATCATTTAGTCAGGGAATGAATATTTTCTGAGTTCCCACCAAAACCTGCATCACCTTGGATATAGTTTATTGATTTCTATTTCATTGCCAACTGAGCCTAAGTCACCTATTAAGCCCGAGTCTGGGCTGCTGTTAGCTGCGGGTTTGGTGGCTGGCTGTGACTGGYTTGTAGTAGCTTTTTTTGCAGGAAGGGCTCTGAACTGTTTGCCAGCAGCTCACTTGTTTTCCCAAACTCCAAAGAGTCTAGGTGACATACTTGCTCTGGTCACGCTGAAAAGTCTGAGAAACCACATGTGAATGAAGATCGAAGGGGAATGTGTCTGCTACTGGATAGAAGTGCAAAAGCCTGGAGAAAGCTTGCACTTAAACTGAAGGGCTTGAGAACAGCAAAGGGAGAATACCAGTCCTGCATAATATTGTTTCAGTAGCCCTTTCCTTTTGCGTTATTTCCCCGTCCAGCACAGATAACATCGTGTACAAAGGCTCTCATCAAACAAACCTTTCCAGATGATCATACCCAGAAGTTCCCCATCTGTTTCTGGACTTAATTTGTAACTGCTGGATTAGTTGAGTAATCCAGAGGCAGCCAGAAACATCTCATTTGTTGCTGAGCTGCATTCCCTAGCAATGCAGTATTTTCCACTGCTACTGGAAGGGGCACTCTCAATTTCCCATTTGTAAAACTCAGCCTTTATGAGTTGGATTGGAAAGCAACCTCCGTGGCACTAAATTGATCTGACCAGGAATTGTGCTCTGAGAGTCCAAGTAGCATGGCAATGGATCACCTCCATAAGCTCAAGCTCACTCCCTTTATCCCCAAAACATGGTGCCCATGTCCACATTGCCTACTGGAAAGAACCCCTGGCATCTGGTATCTCCTGAGCTGTGCCTGGGTGTTGTCTGGGCAGTACTACTTGGCATGGGCCAGAATCATGCAAGAGGCTCTGCTAACAGTTAAAACAGAACAGATGATAGCGGACCATTGCCAGTGTGTGTGCCTTGGCCTGGTTTTATTTATGTGTATTGATGTAGCCTAACAGAAGCTCTGCTATCAAAATGATTGTTATGTACAATACAGTAGGTCTGATTAAACCCATATGGGAATTATTTTCAAGGGACTAGAGATGCTGCATATGAAGGTCAACATATGTGGCTTCCAGAGGACAGCTGCTCTGTGAACCAGACCATCAGATGTGGAATGACCAGATATTGAGTAATCACCTCACTATTTGCTTTTGGTGAGAAGAAATTGTGCAGGTAAGTTTTCAGCCACATCACATCTCTGACTGACCTCTTGGTGTGGCTGTATGAGTTCTGCATCTACACAGGGCAGGCACCTGGACTGCATGATTGGAGCAAGTGTGGGATGACCCCTTCCAGTGGAAACACAGATTTTGATCAGTTTGAGGCAATCAAGACATGTCAGTCTCAGAAAGCTGTGTGCTGTTATCTCCCCTGAAGATCTACTTGTTACCCTGGCTCCTGTAAGAGACCAGCCAGCTGATATGCTTGCATATGTTCTTTTTTTTCAATCTCTAAGCATGGAAGCAATGAGACTCTTAGGTTGAATGAAGTATATACTTAAATGTATGCCTAATTAATAACACCTATTTTATTTGGAAACTGTGTTAATGTGTATATTTTATCTGTAATTATAAAAATTAACAGTGGAAATGTCACAACCAGTGTTCTAACACCAATTTATTCTGTGTCTTGGTTTTGAATTCGTTTTTGGATTTCTGTTTTAAAGTATCAACTCCTAATGTTGTTGAAGCCTTCTATTTGTCAGTAGAGGGCTTAGTAAACTTGTTTGTCCATTTTAGTAATATAAGTAATCAAAAAAAAGTAATATGTTACTAAAATAAAGGTTAGCCAGCTAATTAATGAGAAAAAAGTTTCAATCCTCTGCTTCCAATCTGTAGTTGGCATGCTAGCTTTTTTCACTATGTATTTGTCCATACTGTCCTTTCTGGCTTAGGCAGGCATAGTAATAGAAATTACTAAATGCAGCATGTGTGTTTTTTTGGATTCTTTTGACTGTGTGCATTTCTCAAAAATATCAGGTGACTATTTTGACATGTCACAAACCTGCTTCCTTTTACTTTGCTTTTAAATCAATGTCTGCTCTGAAGCCAATTTAGTCAATAGAATTTTATTGCCTTCCAGGGAATTTGGGTTTTGTCCTGAAAGCTGAAATACAGTACAGTTCCTTTAAATAACAACAAGAAGAAAGAGGTTGTTTTGTGGCTTTGCMTTTCTGCCAGGTCTTCTAGTATACTAGTCTCCTCCATCTTTCAAGACTGTAAAACATGGCATGTGGGAAGAAGAAAAGGACAAAGGTAGTAAACATTTGTTGAAACAGTACAAAAAATGTTAACAATGCTCATTAATAGATTTTAAATAGAAATAACTAGATTTTTTTTTTCCCACAAGAAAGAAGCCTACTGCAGAATCCCACATAGGTAATTTCTCTGTAAAATTCAGTAAATGTTATAGTGTTTAAACCCAAACATAAAAACACAGAGAAGGAAGAAACTCTATAGTTGTCAATAAGCCTTCTGGTGTGTCACAAGGCGAACTAAAACAGATTTTTTTTWAAATATTTAATGATCTTCATGAAACGCAAGCTATAGTGGTAAATTCATGGTGCCAGCAGGTCTGTCACCATAGCACACACAGTATCTTCCACATTTTCATGGTGATAACAGGATATTTAGGATTTCCATAGACATGTCCGAATCATTGGTACAGGTAGCTTGTGGTACAGAGGCATCCAGTGAGCAGTAGTGGGTCAGGGCTGTGCAGAGGATCCAGATTCACCTGTACAGGAAGATGACCCTGTCTCTGAAGCATTAACAGTCTAATCTGACCATAACCAGGCCTAAGATGGCCTTGGTGTCACTCTCAGAGTCTTGATGGACATGTCATCAAATGGATATGGAGCTAAAAAATAACCCTGTTCCTCTGAGTCATAGAGGGAAGATTTCATTCAGCAATTTATTTTGCCATTTCCCTGGCTGAACATAGCAGTACTTTGGATTTCATYTTCAGGATTGGTGAACCTAGCAGTTTTCATGAGCACACAGATCTAGCGAGAAGTAGAGAGCTGAGGTGCCCTATAACTTAATAACATCATCCTCAGATGATGGGAGCATTGTATGACACAGCGTGACAAGAGACACTAAATTGAAAACCATATGTCTGACACTCCATTTTCCTTGGAGATTTGCAACTTGTACATGGTCTATGATCATGCACTGCTGAGAAATTTCTTGGCATTGCTGATGTATCATTGGAAGGTAGGGGCAAAATGCCATTCTTTAATTTCACTGTTTTTCCCCAGTTAGAACTATCATTACTTTCTTTCCAGGAAGTAGGTAAAGGACCTTATTCAGCTGCTTTCATATTGATATTAAATTGATAAATAATATAACAAATGTTATTACTGTAACATGTTAAAACTTGCACCAAGTGCTAGGTTTTCAGTATTCCTCTGGTGGTCTGAGAAGAGAGAGTTGGTGGGTACCATCTGAGACACTGCCAGCTGTGCTCATCAGTACTTAAACTCATGTCTCAGATTCAAAAATCCTGACTGCAAGTAGGGTCTTGGCTGACATCATGAAAAAGGAAAGGCAGTGGGCAAAGTGGCAAAGATCCCTGAAACCAAATGATGTACAAGGGAAGTGGGGAGGGAAGAGGTGCTGCTGTGGAGGGATGAAAAAATAAGTTCATATAGCAAAGAAATAAGCCAGTAAAAGTAACCTTTGTGGTAGCATCCTAAGTTTCTCTGAGGTGGGGAAAAAATTGTATCCATCAGGACCAGCGAAAAGTGATGGACCAGACCAGAAGTGGTGAGCTTAAATTGCATCTAAGTTAGGTGGGGGGATATCTTCCTATTGGTCAGGACAGTGAAGCACTGGAAAAGATTTCCCAGGGAAATGGGGTCTCTGGCACCCAGAACAGATTAGGAAAGCATCTGTTAGGAATAAAATAGATATATTTGATCCTGATTAAGGATTGGGTAGAGCAGGGCAGACTACCTGACCTCTTGCAGCTCTGATTTGTTGATTGCAACACAGGAGGATAAGAGCTTGGATGGAAAGATGGTGCTGTGTGGATAGATAAGAAAAGCTGAAACTCAGAGATTTTCTGCAGTATGAAATCTCAGTTATGACTGACATGTTAATGATACTGAGACTGGAATACCCCTTCTGAGCTCCAGTAAGGATGACATATTGGGAGTTTCTGGGTGCTGGGGGGTAGAGACAGGGGACCCAGGGACAATCCCCCAGGCTGGGGATTGTCTAGGTTTGAATTAGAGAAGAATTCAAACTGTAACCAACAGAATCAGAAAGGTAAGAGAAGATGGCAAGATGAAGGAATAGCTAGAGAGAGAAATGGAGAAATTCTGGGATTTTAAAATGGCAGRGAGATTAGGGAAAAGATGAAGAGAGGTAATCAGGGTGTTTGTAAACTGGGGGAGTGGGCACGGGGGTAAGAAGAGGATACAGAAGAGTGACTATAGGCAAGTGAAGATAACCAAATTCTCTGTCCTTAATAGGAGAAGAAGAAAGAAGAAGGAAGGCAGGGTAAAGAAAGAAGGATGTATTTCCATGACTGCAGTTTCTGAAGGCTGCCTTCTCATGTTAGTCTTTACTGGGACTGCTTGGAGTTTCTTACTGAAAAAAGCACATTATGATCTGACCTGCGAATGGTTCTGTTAACATAACGGACTGCTCAGGAAGGCAACTACAAAAATTGTTTTTTATCAGAAGGCAGAAAGTGTTGTTTCGTGTTTCAGAAGTGATATAGGCTTATGTAAAAACAGGCCTAAATCAGCTGCTTTTGATGTCGGCTACAACTGTCAAGTCTGGCTTGTAGACTGATGTTGTGATACTGTTGGAGGAACACTCAGTCTGTTTTTGTAGAAGTCCTTTTACAATCCTGTAAGGTTGAAGAAATCACATGATAATATTTGTACTTGCATGAAGATCCATCTTGCAAATCTGCCATGGGCTGTTAAGGGCATATTTGAATCAGGCATGTTCAAGCCCAGCATTTAAACATTGCTATAATTATTTCGGAAGTATCTCCACAGGCCTTTGGGGTTTTTTTTCCTAGTGAAAAGAGTTTTTGATTTAAATGTTCCCCTCACCGTACGTGCAACCAAACGTTACCACCAAATCCACAGGGAGGAGAGACAGAGATAAACTTGTGAGACTCCTTTTGTACAAGGTAAATGAGTTTGCTGGATGCAGACAGCCACCCGCTAACTCCCCCAGCCCTATGGTCTGCTCTGCGTGGGTGGAACCCTCTGTGCAGCRCTGCTGAAGTAACTGAGCTCTGTCTGAGCACAAGGTTGCCTGAAGGACAAGGTCCTAATACTGAGAGAACTAAAGCAGGTATTTAAAATCCTTCTGGCACACTAAGCAGCTTTTGCAGAGCAGGGAAGGCTATATGGGCTTTTGTTTTTGTTCTGTAAATGGGGGTTGTGAACTCCATAATTCTCTAAGAAAATTGTTTATTATTGCGTGGGACTTGGTTCAGCTATGCACATGCAAAATCCCCTTTGTGCGCACACTTGGAGGAACTCCATGGCTTTTCTACTTCTACAAGCCTGGCTGAGGGTTCCACAGAAGCAGGTTAGATTGAGCAGGATAATATGCACCCTTCTCCCTGTTTAGTTTCCCCAGATACTCCTAAGAGGCACATATGTTTTGCTGAGCACTCTCCACTTCCTCTATTTATACTCTGCAATGCAATAAGAATTACTATTAGAATCCTTCTTCTGGGGAACTTGGCCCTAACCTTTTGTTAGGTTAAGTATGAATTTGCAAAGCAAGTTGTTTTACACTCTTCAGATAATCACTGACATTGAAAATATGGGAAACAAGGTACACTGAAAATCGGAGGGAACCTCTTTTATGAAGTGTTTAGTTCTCCTGTATGTACTTCAGTGTTCAAGGAGCAAAAACATTTATTAGAAAAGAGGTGAACCTTGGAGTGGAATCAAGCAGAGAATCTTTAGTCATCCCTAGCTAAAMTTTGCCCAGTTCATAACTCTGCTGAGAATTGTGTCAGCGCGTTAACAATTCCAGTGGTACACTCTGTAGAGCCCAGGGCACCTCAAYAGCACACTGGTTATGTTTACACGGCTGAACTACAGAGTGAAAGTGAACTTGAACACTGAACCCCAACTGCTTTTTCACTCCTTGTCTCTGTTTTGGAGACTGCTTCAGCTAACCATCTCCAAGGCAAAGGCTCCTSCAGGTTTGACTCTCTGCACCCCCAGGGGCATGGTGTACCCTTGGTGKTGTGCTGCGATACACCAGTGTGGTRGACTACTATGGACCCCTCATCTATGTCACTTGAGACACTTTTAATGGAAAAAGCATACAACATATTTGCTCTTAGTGTCAGAGGGGCACCACAGACTCAGAGGAGATTGAGGGCCAAATGCTTTGCAGTGGGGATCTGGCCACTGTACTCGGGAGAGGCTTCGCTTCAGCCCTCTCGAAGCAGGGAAGATGCTGATCAGTCCTTTAGAAACAAGCCTTGGCTGGGACATGCTTTTCCTTAACAGTGTAGACATAGCTGTTAGCTTGGTCACAACATTGTGCTGTCAGATTCAAATGCCTTTTATACTGGAATTGCCTCAGATCTGCCCAGCAGAGAAGACGAGCAGAGAAATTCAAGCCTGTGGGTATCCTTATGTCCAAGTCATCATGGACAGGGCTACTGTGTCCGTTAGTATTTTGTTCCCTAACGCTTCCTGTTGTGAAACCATGGTTTTAATTGTGGATAACTTCGCCAGATTATTCAGGATTAAGTTTTACGTGCCAGTATCCTGAAGATTTTAGCCAACGTGGTTACATTGTGTTGCCCATTTTCAAAAAAGTCTGGTGTTATTGTTATTGGAAAGATATTGTTCATATTTTCTTTGAAAAAGGGAAAAAGGGGGGAGGAAGGGGTGGAAAGAGTTGTATTTCATTTATTTCAGTGAAAGAACAATGTTTTAAGAGGGAATGGATATAAATGAAAGATTTCTGGCTGCAAATCAGAGGATTTCTGACCATTACAGGAGCAAATTTCTGAAACAGCATTCAGACAGGGTCATAATTTAAATTGTTTAATGGTTATAGAAATAATTATTTATACAAAGAATTACAGTGTAAATTATTATATTTATGCAAAGAACTGTTATATGATTACTTATAATAGGAGACTTGATTAAGTGTTTCAGGACAGCCCTTCTAAGGGTTTGTTTGCATTTTCCAGTCCTTTCTTCTGCTTTAATATAGGTCGCATTTATCGCTGCGCAGTTTCATCCATTCTTGAATCTTGACTGGTTTAATTATTCTAGTAGTATTCTAGTCCTCAAGACAAAAGATTTTCTTATTTGCTTCTAAGAGTAGATCCAACTGGAAAATTCTATTCTTTTCTTTTCTGGTCATTTCTGTTTAAACAAAGACAGACAGATGCCAGAGAACCTTGGCTTTGCCTTTACATTTTTCTACAGTTTTAAGTTAAGACCACAACTTTGCATTCCATTGTGTGAACATCTGCAAATACTGTGTGTTTTCTTTGCAGCTCGCATTTTGAAAGGATATTAACTTGTTGTGGGACTGCTGCTTGAGAAATAGACTTCCAGCAGAATCATGATGTATTCTGTTTAATGAACTTCAAGGAGCTCAGAATCATAGATCCAAACTGCTCTGAATAAAAAGAGAAACATTAACAAGTGTCTCAATCAATTCAGTGTCTTACATTTATGCAAAGTAAAGAAAAATAGAAGGGAAAACACCGCATCTGGAAGAGTACTGTATGGTAATGCAGCTCTATGGGGGCAACTCTTTTTAACTATTCACCCCTGTTTTGAAACCAGTTTTGTTTCAGCATTAGGAAGATTAATTGGGAGAGATCAAAGAGGTCTTTTAGGGTCAGCTAAATGGTATTTCTCTTTGCTTGCACTCTTGGCTGGCCTTAGGCTTATCAGACTTGAGCAAGAAGGATCACGTCACCAGGAGCTCTGTAACACTGATACACTAGTCCTGCTGTACGCTGCACCTTCATGCATTCGAAAGTTGATGCTGATACTGCCACTTCAAAGGCTCCATTTCGCTTCAGGGGATTCTATCTTTAAAGCACTCGACATCAGTGGGAGGATTTTCACATCATGTCACATCCCACTTTTGAAGTTTCTTCTTAATAGGGGTCACCTTTGAAGACTTCCCACTCCTGAGAGGTTCTTCTCCCAGTTGTTCTTGTTGCGGGGATGTCTCTCACAAGATCTTTTTAGCATCCCTCCTGAGGATTTTCTGTCTTTAGGAACATCCCTTAAGAGCTTCTTATTGTTTAGGCCTGGGCCTTTAGAAGAGTTTTGATATCCTTTCACAAGTCCCTGCTTGTGGGCCACATCATGCAGTCTCTTCTCAGGATTGACTTCACTGTAACTAACTCACCTGCGCAAGATGAGCGTGACCTGGACAAAGCTTTTCTCTAACAGCGGATTTCATCCTTCTCCCATTACCTGAGTCTATTTAAAGAGAAAATATTGCATATCTATTGCAAAAATGAAGAGACAGTGCTTGTTATAATTACCATTTTAATTAGGGATGGACAATTCCATTTTTATGAAATCAGAAACTAACATGCTTAAATCCCRCACCTTTTTGGAGGAAAGTCACATTAACTGTTTTCTTTTTATTCCTTTCCTCTCAATGTTGCACTTTCTTGCCCAGACTGGAAAATACCACGCCTTTTAGTATTACAGGCCTTATTGAAAACAAAAAGTACCAGAAAACTTATTTGAAAGCCTCTTCTCATGAGGTTCGGAAGCCCCTGAATAAGAAACTAACTATTGAGCACTTTGAGCTTTTTGAGTTCTTCACATTACTTAGTCGGTATGAGTGTTGTCAGATGAATGATTTCAGAATGTTGGTGCGTGATTTGAGAGTCTACTCTAATTCCCAGATCCTTTATATTTTTGGATGGATAAACATTAAACAAGTCTTTTTTTAAAAAAAATCCAATTTTTTGTTGTTGAAAGTTTTGTATGTGCAAGAAACAGGCAAATGTGGATTTTAAAAAGTTCAAAAATATATGTAAATTACATTTGTAAGRAGTGCAGGCATCCTCCTCATCCCAACTTAACTTAAGAACGTGCTTTTAGAATTCTCTGTTGTCAAATGTCTTTCTTATTGTATGTATGGTTTTGGGTTTGTTTTTTAAGTTGACCTGCTTTTGGAAGTTGAAAATGCTTTTGGAAATCTTAATGGAGAAGCAAATATAGTTACACGCACGTGGGAATAAATGCGATCTGGTTTCTATCTTGTGACTGATTCACTTGTTAACTGAGAAAAGGGACAGCAGGTACAGTCTGAAGACCTTGGGGAACCTTGACTAAGACCCGGATCAATGATGGACATTTCACTAGTGAGATGGTCTAGGAAGAGAACTTACTGCAGAAGGGAAGAAAGGGAGGTTGGCTGAGGTGTATTTTGAAGTATCTGAGAGAAGAGAGAGAGAGAGCAAAGTAGCAGCTCTGGGAGTTGCAAAGCAAAGGTGTGCAGAGATGCTTCGGAGTAAAGGGCTCAGAGGTAGTTAACTGACAAAACCCTTGCAGCCAGGGAGGAATTTAGCCCCTTGAACCGGAAAAAAATGGAGACAACAGGCAAGAGGAAAAACTTAAAATAGTGAAGAATGAAGGCTGTGTAAATGAGACAAGCAGTGGGTCACTTATCTTCAGTGTCAGACAGGAGAAGTCCTCCTTTGGAAGCCCACAGCTGAAAACTTGATGTGAAAGTTTATTTTAAAATTAAAATTATTCTAAAATTCTGCATTATTGGCATGTCATAAAATGAATTATGTGTAATAACTGATATTATAAAATTAAAAGTTCATCCATTTGAATAGACTTTCATTTTAAAATGCAGTCAACTTTTCACAGAGAAAATTGTATGTGCTTATTGAAGAGAGAACAAAGCAAGATTATGTGCTACTACTAATACATCTACTGGCATGTCAAGAAGGTCTTTATTTTTTTCTTAAGATATTAAAARTTCTGTAAAGAGCTATTTTAGTTCAAGGTTTCAAAGTGCTTCTTTTCAACAAACATAAGATGCTTTGAAGAAGAAAATAGACTGAGATGTTTCACTTATTAGTACAGTAGCAGCTGGTTGTAGTATCCTGGAAAAAATTTTCTTGGCAAAGAAGGAGATTAAAAGCAAAACCCCTACTACTTTATATACGATTTGGATAAAAGGAACATAAAACATTTTGATTACTGTACCATGTTATGTATTGAAATAAATAAATGCTTAAAGGAAATACTTGTTKTCACAAAACTTCATTGTTTTTCCCTGGAACATAGTTTCTTTAAAGAATTCCAGCAYTGTAGAGTCATGTCCAGTTTCCAAGGCTAAAAAAGCCCTTAGGTTGTTCATMATATGGTTGTTAATCTGACCAGTACTCATGCTGTCTCAGCCTCTGATAGCAAGGCTTATGTTGAAGTATGAGTCTCCGTTATAATTGGGTTTGTTTAATACCTCTCACTTAAATTTTCAAACACAATTTTCTAGGTCTCCTTTCAAATATACTAATGTTTTCATCAGTAACGTCAACTGCTAACTAAAAATCAATAAGATTCTTTTCTTGTCTCACTTTTTCTGAAATCAAGACTCTTCCAATCGGAAGTTACTCACATTCCTATTGTATGCAATAAATGAAGTTTTCCACTCGTAATGGGAGATTATTGTGATAAATATCAAACATGACTTTGAATGAAATGCAGAGCCATACAAGGCATACTTAGTAAGAGATACCATCTTGAATAACATCAGAATCACTTCTGAAGCTAARAAAGAGAAGATAATTTGGAGCAGAAATAGCTAGTTGAAAAAAAAACACCCTCACCAAACAAAAAAAAAAAAACAACCCAGCATGGCTTCTGACAGTGTTATCTCAAGCAGTAAAATCTGCTTGTTTAAGGACCTATTAATCATAGTGCAAAATGCTGCCCAATTTACATAACTGAGCAGCAGAATGTAAAATTTGGCTGAGGTAAAGGAACTTTAATTAGGCAGCTCTTGTAAGTAGCAATGAGCTTCTCTGTTCTCCCCGAAATTTTTAGTACTCACCCAGTAATTTCACACGGGATTCATCATGTCTTGCAGGAATTAGCTGGCACTTGTCTCCTTGTTTCTCATCTCTGTCGTGCCCTTAAATAATGCATGTTGTGGGGGACACAGTTCATCTTTGCCAGACCCTGCAGACAAACGCCGAGATCTTCTCTATTAGAAGTTGTAGGTTGCATCTGTCTGAAGCCTGGTGTGTGCCTGTGATGATTTAAAGCCCGTGCTGCCGGGAGCGAGCTTGACAGTCCCGGGCCCTCCGAGACTGGCCCCATTCCCAGGCGCTCCAGTGGATATTTGCATTTCCAGTATACTGACTGCACCTGGCACTGGGGTTGGAGCACGGTGCTCTTTGCTCTCCTGAATCCTGCTTAGATTTTATTTGCCTGCATCTCATTTCAAACAACATGATAAAAAATCCCATGACATTGTAATTGTTGCTATACATGCCATGGCCACCTGGCACCTCACGGTAACAGCAGGGCGATAACCTTGATCCTTGAATTCCGCAAGGACTGAGCCCCAGCCGTGACATTGACTGGGAACATGGGACCTCTCTGTACAGGTCAATCRGTAAAGCAAATATTTTGCACAGATATTAGTTCATATTTGCATGGGTTGTTGTTTTTTTGTTTTGTTTAATTTAATTAGGGCAATTCATYTTCAAAAACATCTTAAGTTGCATAGTAACATGTTTTCATTTTAGTTCCTTTGAAGACATTGCAATTAGTGTATTGAGTTACCTAATGAATGATTAGAAGCAAATAATGGCTAATGCTTATTGTTTCTTGCTGAGGCAAACATCGCTGCATTGTTTACAGTTCATTGTTGTTTTGAAGGTTATCTGGGYAATCACAAAGTTGAAAGATTGTTCTTTTTTGTTATAAAATGAAAGGTTTAGATTTTGGATTACAGACAAAATGGCAGAAAAAAATGTTACTTTTAAGCAGAAAAATTAACACGCTGCCAAATTGCTTAGGTTAACACAAATCATTTGCTGTCCAACACCAACAGAATAAATGTTAGTGCATGGACTGTATCTTGAATTTTTCATGCCAATTTCTGGCTAACTCTTTTAGACTGATTTCCTAAATTATCTTCAGCTTTGGCTATAGTTTACAACCATCAGTAGGAAACTACTGTAAAGACAGTAATTGTGGGTTACAAATTGTTCAGATAGAAAGACAGAATGTTAATATTTATTGTAAAAACTAATCACTGGAAAGATTTTGTAGTAAAGAAGGAAAAACCCAAAATTATTTCTCTTCACTGGTAGCTGGATTATGTTACTCTTTTAGAAAAGTAATATTGCAAACGTTATAAATCAYTATAAATCTTTGCATTCCATATATGATTCCGTGTCTAATACCTGGATTTTAGTTTTGCTTTAAAATACACTGTCTAGCAAAAAGTTGCTCTCTGTCAGCATCAAGTAGTAATTTTTTGAATCACTGATAATTTAAAGCTTCAAATTGGTTATAAAAATGTCAGCAACAGATGTTCTGTCCCCAGAATTACAGTATTTGGGTCAAGGCCACAATATATCCCATGCTTGGGCAGATGTAGTGACATGAGAGACATTTTATTAGTCAACCATTTACTTAAGGTAGACTCTTTCTTACCACCTTTTTGTTTCACCCATTTAAAGAAATCTAGAGACACATATGAATCACAGACTGCTGTGCTACATTGGTGGAGAATAACCTTAAAGGCTCCCTAAATCAAAATTCTGGTTGGCATATGATAAACTTTCATCATGTAGGTTTCTGGATACAGTAGTTATATCACTATAAACAACATAAATATTTTGCAYAAATATTCATTTACATTTTATTGCTCTTATTGTATCACCAGTGTGACAAATGCTTCCAAATGCTTTGGGGGATGAACAACGAAGCAGATGATATTAAATGGGGTACAGAGAAGTCTTCTTTCTCATTACGGTGTCCCAAGCAACTGGTAAGGGGAATGTGGAGAAAAACCCACAAAAGCGAGGAGTGGATACAAACTGCCAGGAACGCAGGTGTTTGTACACATCTGGAACAGGTTTGATTTCTGCCAAAATTGTCTTTACTGCTTAGCTGTTGCCCACAACTGTCTTATTTGCTGTACAGGGTAAAGAAAATAAAATCCAAGTCCTGAAGAAAATTATAGTCTCTCAGTAGCAAGAAAAAAAGAACAAATATGAAAAGATGGGCTAAAGAGATAGAGCATGCCAGCTTGCTGATATGACACAAAACTGGTTCCATGATTACGGTATTGTGAATTGTTTATCTTTAGTCAGACTGTAAATGAGCGAAAGATCTCTAAATAAATACTAGGACAAAAATATCTTCCCCCTGCCCCCTTCATTTGCTCTCTTTCTACTGTGACGATAAACCATGCGATCTAAGTATATTTCTGATACCTGTAGTTAACATCCCAAGCTTTTTTAAGAGGAAAAAAAAAACCAAAACCAAACAAAACTTATAAATTTTTGTATGCAAAGCCTCACGTAGCCCAGAAAAACAACTTTGCAGCTAAATATAATCGAAGTTCACTGTTCTGCCAACAGGCACTACTTGAGGGATCTGCTTTTGGGGTAGATAATAACAAATTCTATGCAAAAATCACATCATGCATGTATGTATTAAAGCTGTTCAACTATGAGCAGAACGAGCACTGACTGCCTTGGGCAGGAAAGTGCATGACGGGTATTAATTAACAAAGAGAGGGTCCATCATGTGTCTGCTCATTGCTGGGTGAAATATCATAAACATGGGCATGGCAAGGAGGTCTTGCTGTCTCAGAGGCCTGAGATGACTCTCTTAACAGCCAGGGAATACATCTTGCATACTTGATGTTTTCCAGGTGGTCCAAGCAATGTACAAAGTAAGGTATTTTTTTAAGCCAAGGTATTTTTGGGATTTTTTTGATATGTGGAGCACATACAGCATTGCAGGCAGCGTCTCTGCAGATCTCTGCTGTTGCTACAGTGTGGAGCTTCAAGCTGTGTGCTTGGTCTCTGTAATTCTTCCTTCACACTCCGTTTCTGGTTAATAAATGAAGCACAGCGTAATAAATGAATGTGCGCAGGGTAGACCTTGTGCCTCTCTCGGCAGCAGTCACGGAAGCAGTAGGGAGCTGGGGAGCACATGGGGGATCGTCARCTGCAGCAACACCCATCAGTTATGGGGCACGCATCAGCCTTTCTGCTGCCATGCCAACAGCTTTCATCAGCCACGTCCCGAGTCCTGAAGGATCATGCTTGGGGTGATGCTGCAGGAACCTGTCTGCCAGGTGCCACGTTGGCCTCCCTCAGATGGAGACCCCTTCCAACACTCAAGTCATTTCCTGGAAAGCTGGGAAAAAGAAGGGCCCTGAGGGAAGTTTTTAAGAGGAATAGCTTTCTTCTCCGCTGGTGGATAGGAGAAGGAGATGATGAAGCTGTTATGTTAGTGTCAAATGGAAAGGGAAGGATAAAATATATTTGGGGGGAGTTGTGAGGAAGAGTTTACACATGCAATACCTCACCAGTTCGGAAGCCTGCTAGGGCTGGAGATTGCTTCTTTACTGTCATGGTAAACATGATCTTCCATTAATATGCCTTCCGCTGTCCAAATCCTTTCACAGTTTGGGCCTCTGTAACATCTTGTGACAGTAAGTTCTGCAGCTGAATTTTGAGTCATGCTAACATCAGTTTAAATTTGTTACCAGGTAATTTCACTACACCTCCAAGTTTGCACTTTTCCCGTACCGTTCGTGGTTTTCCACCATTTCCCTTCCTATCATTGCTTTCACCACATCTACCCGTATGCTTTCCGAACACAGGTTTTGTGTGGAAAACCTGTTTGAAGACATGTTGCAGGGCTGCATGCCATATCCAGGATATGTCACGCTGTGAATTTATGCAGGGACCCAAGGAGAGAACATTTTCCCTGTGCTTTTCCTAATAATTCTAAATGTTTCATTTGCTATTTGCTTCTTTGATTGCTGCAGGGCATTGAACTGATGTTTTAAAAAAAGCCTGTCCTCAATGACTTTAAGATCTTTTTCCTGAGTATATAAAACAAAGGAAGTTTTAACAATAGAGAAAAGGACACAGCAATAATTTATTAAAAACACCACAACAGTGAGTCACCGGTATAAGCATGCAAATAAGCTAAACACTTGCTCCCACATTATCTGCATCCACAGCTTTTTACTGTTTTGCCACAGAATATCTCCTGACCAAATGCTTTTTTTTTTTTTTTTTTTGTGAATGTTTTTTTCCCCCTTTGGCTTTCCACTGCCCTTGGTGAACAGCTTGTTCCCGCTGGCTGATGAGGGCACTGGGAGAAGTCTGTCTCATGCCTTTTGTCCAGTCCTGATGCATTGTTCCTCCCCTGGGCAAGCCCAAAGGCTGTCACCCAGCCTACCACTGAAATCTCATCTCTCTGTGGGTACATGAGGGTGGCAGAGGGAAGTGGGGAGAGTCACTATAGCGGTTGACTCAACTTTCTTGCTTCCTCCACATGTATTTGAAAGGCACAATCTGCCACTCTTATCACTCCACATCTGAGACTTCCAGCTCCTACATCTCATGCAGTGAGCAGCAGCTCTGTTCTCCTCTGGTGATGTGCGAGTGTCACTTCGTCTGGGTTGCCTCTCCCAGTGGCGCCTGTATCTGGTGTCTTCAGCCTTCTTGTCTGCTTACAGCATCTGTGCCTCTTGTAAAGCTCAGCTGGCATCAGAACCATGTGCCTACCTAAGTTTGTCTCACTCTCATTCCAATATGGAGATTAAAGACCCTCTTGCAGAGGTGTTACAGCAGGGATCTAGCTCCTCCCTAGATACCTCTTCCCTTTTGTCCCAGCCTGCYCTATCCTATAGCAAGTGAAAATGGCTGATGGGTAAACCCCTAATTCATATTGACTGTGTCTGTGGATCCAAGCACGTGTCACCCAGCATGCTCCAGGCTCTGGGCTCCAAGATCGAGGATCTGTTGGATAGCACCTGTGTATTGAAAGCAGGACGTGGGAAACAAGGGGTAAGGAAGAAAGGTCTGGTTCATACCCAAGTCTTGCCCTAACATGAAGATGAGGTGTGGGTGGTGTGTGGATCCAGGTTAGAAAGTCTTCCCARGTTCCTATCAAGTCCTTCTTTATTGTTTACCAATAGTATGATCTGGTTTGATTTCCTTATCTGTATCATCAAAGTTTAAAAGTATTTTAACCAAAGCAGCCCTTCATCAGCATACACAGAGCCATCTATGCAAATGAACCAGTTTGTTCCCACCTGTCCTCTGGTTCCTGAGGTAGCAGAAGAGTTTTCCCCCATGAACTTCAGCATCAATATGCCACTGTAAAATGAACTTTGTGAATAGTACATTGCCATAATTAATAACAGCATTTCAACTCACTTTGGAAACACGCACTAGGTCTGCCTCACAATTCTTCACAGGTGAATGAAGGGAGAGAAACACATAAGCTTCTTTTTAACAAATACCCTTGCTTCTAACAGCTATAAGCAGAGGTATCATCAGCAGAACTTGGCATTTTTGTTTTCAGCAYTTCGTTTTCACAGCTGCTTTATTAAATAATGCCTTAACATAGACTCATGGCAGCCAACACTARAGGCACACAGTCCAAGCCTGCAGGCTTGACTCACACAACGTTTCCCTGTGACGTGCACGGGGAATCCCCACCCCAAAAGTCCTCATAACCTTRATCCTGTCTAAACAATTCTTACAAGTTGAGGGACAGAGGCACAACCCTCCAAAACAATGTGGTTACGTGGGGAAGGCACCGTATACTGCATTGTGTTACTGAAAACAGTCTGTTGTCAGAAATGCTGGGCTTTGATTTACTGACATAACTATGGACTATTCCTTTGTGTTCTGAGAGTGGAAACCAAACACAATACTGTGTGAGGCACATGACACACCGAAACCTGCTGTTTCTGCTGGCTTGGGTGGTGCTACTCGGAGCTGAACCACTTGGCTTCCCTTTCCCCTTCTGTTACGGGTAGCACTTAAGTGAAGATGCTGCCTGCTGGGTCTGAAGCTAATTTATGCTCTCACAGAAGAGGAAGTGTTCTGCAGTGCACAGACGCGAAACTCCAAAAAGCAGTCTGAAAGTAAAGGTTGATTTTTGATTAACCAAAGCATCCTCTGTTCTGAGTGCTCCTAGAGACAAATGTGTCCATCCTCCTAGCAGGATATGAGACCGAGGCAGAGGACACTGCTCAAGAGCTCAGCAGTTTGGCTTTATTTAGATGAATACCTCCCACTGAAATCAACAGGAATAAGTTCTATAAATACCACTGAAGATCAGGGCCATTGAGGCAAGGCAATCTTAAGAAACCATCCAGTGAATCTTTAAAACTGTTTTCTGTTAGAGTTAAGCTGTAACTAATGCTCCATTACGACAGCATACTGGAGTCCTTGGAGAACTTTCTAAGTACCCACTTAAGGGAAGAGCTGCTTAATTCCAGTGTGCAGCGAGTATTTGGGCAGTTCTTGCCTTTGTCCCTGGACTCTCAAGTGAGTCGTCTAGTCTTACTGTCTCTGTTCCCACCTGTAAAGTGGGAGAAAGTGCCATAGAGTAAGGCACTTAGGAGTGCTCAGACACTGTGATGATTATGACAATGAGGGAGGGACATTTTAAGCATCTGGATAAATCGGAGCTAGAAGCTACAGGAAAGCAAGCATGGCATTCRTGCCAGGTAGTATTTGTATAGCGGCCCTTCCCCTTTCCCACTCTTTCAGGCTGGAAGTTTAGCTCAGGGATTATTGTTGTCTCCTATTGCCATTCTCTCCAGGTTTAGTGTCCTGTTTCTGAGGAATTATTTAAAATAAATTAGACTGTGATGTAAAAATTTTAACTCAAGGCCACTCAATGTGTTGACAGATTTCTTTATTCTAGGTACCAATTAACAGCTCTTTCCAAAACACCTCATATTTCCAATTACTTCTAGGAACTCCTGTTTAATTTATTAATTTATAAGGATCAAGCCAGGTTGGGGGCAGAAACAGAGAGAGGGAGCACATAGATTTTTTACTGAACTGCCTCATCTTTTAACCTGGGATATCTGCTTACAATGTTAGTTATTCTGTGCAGAACTGAGGAAAATGTTCATGTAGGTCTCATATTCATATGCTATGACACACTTACAGACATATGAAGAATGGTCAAGTCCCACACCCCAGAGGACAACTCACTCACTTGACTCCCRCCTCCTCCAGTGTACAACCTGATGTGTGAGCATCATGCCTTAAACCAGAAAGACCATCGCAAGATTCATCTTGCCTGAAATGTGTCTCTCTCACAGTGTCCRACTGGAGATCAGCTTGCCCACCTCTTCTAGAAAATGCCTCTGTCCTCACGGTGCTCCTTGCCTGATCTCATCCAGTGTCTGCCTGAGGTTTGCAAAACATGTGCTCAGGGAACCAAGCTGAAGGTTTCACGCTGTCTCTGCTTATGCACCGAAGCCTTTTCTGCAGTGTGCTCCTGTATAAATATGGGAATTCAAAACAAGCGTTGTGAGCCCTGTTCCAGCCTGCATGCCTGGGCCTGCTGACACAGACTGCTATTTGGCTAGCTGCACTAATCAATCAGGCTTCAGGAGTGGACAGAAAGTATTTTCAGCCAGCAGGCTGAGCCATAAAATCTAAAACTCAGCAAGAGCTGCTTATAAATAGTATGAAACAAAGTAGTGAAAATTAATCTTGTGTATCTGCGGGGGTTTTTAGGTTAGATCCTTTTTCAAGATAGAAAACAAAGGTCTATTTCTGCAGCAGTCATGAGGGTTTTTCACTTTGACTTATCACTTGTAAGTGATTTCAGAGGAAAAAAATGAAAGGTTAAAAAAGAAAGAAAGAAAAAAAAATGTTCCTGCCTTCTTTCTTTTTGCTGCATCCTTGGTTAGATCATGGCAGCACAAAGAGTCGATGTGGCATTTGGCACAACCGAGGTGATGAGGAATCTTGGCAAGGGTGACTAGTCAGTGAGGTGGTGGTGAGTGTGTGGGGTGCATCCTAAAGAAGATCAGCCACTGATGAAGCAAATTTTTCTCCTGCCAGCAACTCATCCAGTTTGGCAGTTCTTGCCCATTCCTCCTCCCTGCTCAGAAAAGGTTGCTACCACCGCCTCTGTGCTGGATGCCAATGAGCTCTTTGTGTAGCTGCCATCTAATCACGCCGGTGGAAACCTGGGGGGACAGCAGGACAAGGATCTGACAACGGTGGAGAAAGAGGAGCATCTTAAACCCAGAAAAGTGAGTCACCCCTTTGGTCATACAAATGTTGATGGACAGTTTGTTTCCCATTCAGCAGCACTAGTTCTTATTAATGGGAGGGACCGGCTGATTAAACTGGCCTTGCTTGTATGATCAGGGAGTACCGTCAAGAGCCGTGATCCACCCACAAGGTGGGCATAAACAYTGCGTTTTGTGGCCTTTTCTGTAGCACATTCAAAAGTACAAAGACAGCGATGTTAGCTGTGTGGGAAGTTGGACAGGTAGTAGATGGGCTGGCAACAACAGCGCTCAGGAAACAGAGCTCAGCCTGGCGGCACTTCTCCAGGAGCCTCCAGGAATCTCAGCAGGACGGGACTTTTAAGGGAGTGTTAGCAAAAGGGAGATTATGTCCTTCAAAAATAATCAGTGTTTGTTTAATAGCTTCCAGGTGAATTTTAGACTCAACTTCATGCTATTATTAAACATGAAATAGGTGCTGATGCAAAGGAAGGAGGAAGCAGCTGTATGCACAGTTACTGTGCCAGCATTTTCTAACCTTCTGAAATCTTTTAGACTAGATGTCTAATGCTAGCATTGTCCAGRAGAGAAAGGGAAAGAGGGTGCAGAGAAAAAAGGATGTTTGCATTGGCATTGGCTCTTCCATCAGCATCAGCAGTGACTGAAGTATGCATGTTACTCTATAAATGAAATAGGGATCAAAGAGTGAGGGAAGCATTAGAGGGAAAATAAACTTAGCTATCAGTTCCATCCCCCTTCCTGTCCTCAGAGGATTTTGATTAGGCTGCTGTCTGACAAGCCTGAAGGAAGGACCTGTGTTGTTCATCTCAGCCTTATGGATTTCTGCCAGGTTTCTGGTCACATTTATACTGACTTGTCCCTAGCAGGATAGAAAAAATGTCCTATTTTTAGAAAACACAAAGATCTAGCATATGGCCTGCAGTCTATCATCCTGAGCCCTGGATGCCACATCGCATAAAAGGAGCAGGGTTATTCAGGATCACTGCCTGGATAGGAAGACCTCCAAGGACAGTCTCTTTGGTGTCGGTGTTTGAGGAGGTGATGTTCTTCTGAGTCCGTGCGTCATCTTGCTTAACGACACGTGAAGCAAAATTCATGGTCCTCACTACTTTTGGTCAGGTTTCAAGTTTTACAGCATCTGCAATGATTTTTCAAAAGGGTGCCTCTGCCTCCTCAGATAATGGTACATTATGGCCATACCTTCTGAAAAGCTGGCTATGCAGTGTGAGCATTTCTTTTGAAAATCTGGTCACATACTTGGTATCATGTTGTGAATTCTTTGGCCAGTCTGACTCTGAAGGATACGAGATGTTTTTAGAAAAACAATGATGTGGACCATAACATGATATGTCTTTATAAATGCTTTAACTATACCCACCCTTGTACCTTTGCCATTCTCTACTACTTCTTGAATAYGTTACCCAGAAAACAAGGGCACTGCAAATCCATTGGTTATTACTGCCATAAAATTGGAGTATTATCACGCAGAAGCTAGGGAAAAGTATATTTTGACCTAATTGCTGAGCTGCATGGATCTAGCAGAGCACATCCATGATGTGGATGTTAGGTGATGCCTGTAGGTGGCATTGCTGTGGCCTGTTCAGGAGCTAAAGGGCGATGCATACATGGACTGAAGTGCTCAACTCTGATCTAGATTCCTTCTCCTTTGACCTGAATGTTTCTTTCTTAGTAGACCCAGAAGACCAAGATTCACTGACCCACAGTGGTTGGATGTGACACTAGACCGGTAACTTCTAACTGTATCATCATCCATRGACTTTCTGGATGGCACCTGTTTGTTCAGGATAAAATATGTCTGTCATGTAGACTCAGCCTTTAGTTTAGTTATTTGAGGCTTCCTTCTTTAGATGTTGGGGAGATGCTGACACATCTCAGGCCATCTTGTCCTGAAATTCACCTGTTCCTAAAATAGCCATTATATGAATTTTGCTCTGGAAGTGACCACTGATTATGAAGATAGTCTGTCATGACTAGTTTGGGTTAAAATGTCTTCTTCAAAGCTCTCTATGTTTTCAGTGCAAATGATAAGGTTAGATGAAATCAATTTCATTTTCTTGCCGTATCAGTCCTGTAAACTCTGAGTTTGGAGGCATCTTGAGGTATTTATGAGCAAAAACTTCCCAAGCATTACCTAGTTTGGAGAGAATAATTATGATAAATGGATATTCATAAATATTTGTTAAGAATTTCTGCATTCCTAACAGAAACGTAACAAATGAAGCAGTGTTGTTTTTTTTCTCTTTCCTTTCTTTCCAGCACGTCCTCCTCTTTCCATGTTAGAGAAAGAAACATCCCTATTTCTTCCCAATAAGTGCCTTTACAAATGTCTTTCAGCTGCATACTAAGATATTCCATAGCTACTGGGTAGGGTGAATTCAACTTAATAAAAATAACATGAAAGTTCACTTTCTCACAAGCTGTAAAATGACACTTCTTTTTTTCCCCCTGTATTTAAACTCTCACAGTGCCCAAGTTTCCTAAAAATGCTGGGTTTTTTTTTTGTTTTCATTAGAAGGCATTTTTTTATTTCTTTGAGGGCTCTGGGAAGTTTTCTGTTTACTTCTTCATTTGGTTCATGGACGTGTTCAATCCTGTTGTGTCTACAACGGTCCTGCGTAAACCTCACACAAATAATTTTATTGGTTTAATCAGTGCTCCCTGCCTGCTCTTAAGTCTTCCCACCAGGCCTGTCCTTGCTTACGTTGTATTCAGCACATCCTTGAAAAATGTTCAGAAGATCCTTGAAAACCGCAGGCTGTGAACAGTTGCCATCAGCAACACCAACCCTGCCTCTCCTGCTCCTGATTTTCTTCCCTTCTGCACCTGACTTCTTCTCCCTGTTGCCCACTCTTAGAAACAAGCCCAGAAGAAGATACAAGACCACTTCTGAGAAGGACCTAGCACAACGGAGGTTACTGCAATGTAAGTATCTGTTATAAATGAGGAAAGAGCTACTCAACAGTTTGATCTGGGTGAGGACAGTTCTCAAAGTTGATCTGAAACAGGTAGACCAATAGCTTGGTAGACCTACCTTTAAGATGATCTGCATAGGCTTTCAAACATTAACACTTTAGCGTTGCTCTGAGAGAGACTTCACTCTCTGCTTAACATCATGGGTGTATACTGAGAATTTATAATCAGAAAAATATAGCATGTCTTAGAGGTGGAGACATTCCTAAATACCAGAGTTAACCTTAAGTGAGATGCGCCTAAACACAATAACGGGTCCAGTCAAAGCACCTTATGGTGGTCATATCTGCTCTGAGCATTGTTGTTAGGGCCTCCCTGTAATCTGAAGTATTTTCAAACTTCTCCCTTGCAAACTCTACACTCATTCTTAGTTCTCCCACTACCCTGATGCTTCCTTTCAGCCACAGCAAATGCTGTATTCTTCCTTCTTTTGTCTGACTTCAGCAAACTCTCATTATCCCTCCTTGCTTTTCCACAAACCTTGAAAGGCAACTGGGTGGCAAGTAGTTATTGTAGATGCCCATCATGGGGCCCATCGGTTCTGCCAGCTATTCCTGAGCCCCTTTGATGTTGTTGAAGTCTAATTCCTTGTGTGAGGGGGGCTCCGCTCCCCAGAGCACATTGTACATCCCAGAGAGAACAAGCTCTGATTGTGCTGCCAGTCAAAGCGCAGCGGAGATGCTGCTGGGGCTGATAATGGGAGCTACAAAGGTGGCTGAGATCACAGGCTAAGGAGGGGAGGGAGAGAAAGACAGACAAACCATATTGGAGTTCAGTGGTTGAGAAGAATATCCAGGCTCAATTGGAGGATGGTGGAACAGAAAAGGAGTTTCCATAGAGGTGGTGGAAAAGAAAAGGAATGGCATTTTATCAGTTCAATAAAGGGCTGGGATTTTTCTTTGAGTGTTGACAGATCTTCTGTTTTTTGAGCTGGTTCATTGGCTTCTAGCCCAGTATTTATGCTCCAAGGCAAGCTACTGCTTGCAGTGCTTTTGAGGCAGAGGGAGCATGTTAAAAATACTGGCTTTTTAGCATTATCAGATGACTTTGGTATGAGTAAAAATTACTAATTTGTCTCTTTTTCTTCTTTCCCCTTCCTCCTCCTCCCTCTCTTTCTAAGGGTAGCCAGCTGAATTTAGTTAGCTAAAATCAAACAACTTTTCTTCCTGTTTCAGAAAGTGTTTCCAGCTGGGGAAGGGCCTTTGAACAGAGGCAAGGCCACCAGCCATTACAGGGACAGAGTGGGATACGGGATTATGAAAAGGTTACTGATGAGCTGAGAGACTTATATTTAGCAACAAAATGAGATGAAAAATTCCTTGAAAACTAGGTTTTTAAAAATAAATTCAGTGGACTTATCCTAGCTTTTCATTGTAATTTTTTCCATGCTCTGTATCTGTTACATAATGTATTTCTGTGTAATTGTATGCCATTAACCAGGTGTACTGTGTATAGCTATGTTGACTTTCAGGTCCATTGAATTTATCCCACAATAAGGATATGGCAACATATACTGTACTGCATAATTAATAGAAACCTGAGCTGTAAAACTAGGCTTCAGATTTAAACCTCTGCTTTTTGGAGGTGACAGGGTTTGAGATTCTCTTCTTATCAGCGTTTAATAGGACTGAGAATGAGGCAATTAGTTACAATTGAGCACATATAAAGAGGGTGAGAAAAGATGAGTGCAGCCCCTTTTTAATGAAATATAATAAACTTGTTTCACTAAAATGATAAAATAAGGCAGAGTTTAAAAGGTAAATGATAAAGAGTTGGAGAGAATAACAACCCTCAAAAAAAAATGTTCTATGATGACTCAGGTTTTATTTTCAGTTCTTCCCTTAGCTGCTCGCACGATGCTCTAGAAATCACCCTACATGTCTGCACTTTCTAGGTCCTTGGGATGGCATCCTTAGTCTGACTGCCTGCCCCTTAGGTCTGAATACGTGCAGGGAAGATACCAATGCTAATAAGGATCTCTAATAATGAAGTATGGTAGGTTAATAGGATGAATAATCAATTGTGTTCCAGTTCTATATATATATATATAATATATATATATTATATACTATATCCCTTTGCCTCCCTTCACAGGTTTTTCTTTGTAATATCATGGTGCCCTCGTCCTTCAGACTCGCTGCAGCTCTGTGTTTGGAAATCACCTAGCACATTTAAAGGAATGAGACAATATGAATAACAAATTCTGTAGATATGAAAGGATATGCTGAACAAATGCATGTACATTTTCTCCTTTGCATATATTTTCTTTACACTATGTACTTCAGACTGAGCAAATATTATAACAGAATTCATTGGATAACTTATCCCATGAAAAGATATTAATATTTGGAATATTGCTCCTTTATCATATTCACTCACTTTTAAAACTATATTTGAATTACATTATGAATTTTGGCATTGAATTTTTTTGGCATTGAATTTTCTGGCATTTGCCAGATGACTCATCAGGTCAAAATCTCTTTATTGCAACTAATTTCTGCTGGAATGATCTGTAATCCCATGGCAGAATTGGTTTGTGACATAAATATATGCATCTGCATTTGCATACAAGCATTCAGTTCTGCCATCTGGCACCTCCTTCATTAGAAAATTAACTCTGCTTATTCCTTAAAACATTTACCTATGGCCTGTTCAATATTAAAAAGATTTGCAGCTGGACTCCTTGAGGCCAAACCTTCTTCATGGCTTGGATATACCAAAACTTGGGGAAAAAATGTTGTTTATAAAAGAGTGACAATATGATATGTGATTGCATGGTTCTTAGAAGTGATATAAAGCAGGTGGTTGCCCCTGGTTTTGTCTCCAGCAATAACTACAACCCGAGAGGGCTGTGTCCCCTGTTGCTTGAAGAGCTGTTATTGGAAGGGCAAATTCCAGACTGATACCTGTGGATGTTGTTAGAGTGGTTATTTGACCCCAAAATAAAAAAGTAAATAAATTGTGCATTACCTCAACATGGATTCACGTTTTGTTCTATTTCCAGGCACTGTTCTTTCTATCCCTTTTACTGGTAGACTGGAAGTCTTTCTCAAATGTAGTTATGTTCATGCATACAGGATGAAAAATCTCTCTTCTAATTTTAACCATTTAACCATAACCATAAAAGATCCCACAATACCTGTTGCGAGCAGGAGACTGCCAGCTGCCATCCCTAGAAAGGATCCATCAGGACTAATTACATTTCACTTACCCAAAACTGTCCATAAACCTTCTGATTAAAAGTTTTTCTATATTTCTCCTAAAATCTGATTGTGTTGTGACAGCATAATTTCCATACTCCAATCAAAATGTTCTTTAATGTTGTGTGAGTTATCGCCCACATATGCAGCTGTTAAGAAAGCACTTAGAAGCCTTATGGGAGGAAAAGCACCTAATGTCACACACACAAACACGATCCCTGAGTGAAATTATCAAAGAACGAGGACAATAAGCAACTAGTTGGTTGTTACAGGCTGTGTTAGTAAGGTTAATATATCTCTGTATTATCACTGTATCTGAGCCTTACTGTGGCAGGCAACATGCAAGCACGGTATAAACTCTGCTCTGATCCCCGTGTCTGTAGAAGCTAAAAGAATTCTTAATTGTTAGAGGACTTGACTTTTGGATTTGGCCTTTTTTTCAAMTAATAATAATAATAATAATAATAATAATAATAATAATAATAATAATAATGTTCTATCACTTTTTGGCCCAAATATTGTTCATATTTGTGCTGGTTTTGGCTGGGATAGAGTTCATTTTCTTCATAGTAGCTAGTATGRGGCTATGTTTYGGATTTGTGCTGGAAACAGTGTTGATAACACAGGGATGTTTTAGTTACTGCTGAGCAGTGCTTACACAGAGTCAAGGACTTTTCTGCTCCTCATCCCACCCCACCAGCGAGTAGGCTGGGGGTGCACAAGGAGTTGGGAGGGGACACGGCTGGGACAGCTGACCCCAACTGACCAAAGGGAYATCCCACACCRTATGGCGTCATGCTCAGCATATAAAGCTGGGGGAAGAAGGAGGAAGGGGGGACGTTGAGAGTTATGGTGCTTTGTCTTCCCAAGTAACCGTTAYGYGTGATGGAGYCCTGCTTTCCTGGAGATGGCTGAACACCTGCCTGCCGATGGGAAGGAGTGAATGAATTCCTTGTTTTGCTTTGCTTGCGTGCACGGCTTTTGCTTTCCCTGTTAAACTGTCTTTATCTCAACCCACAAGTTTTCTCACTTTTCCYCTTCCGATTCTCTCCCYCATCCCACCGAGGGGGAWCGAGYGAGCGGCTGTGTGGGGCTTAGTTGCTGCCTGGGGTTAAACCACGACAATATTCAAAGATGATCCTGTACGCTGAGAATGGAAACTATAATCTGTGTCTCTGCCTTTCCTGTAGCAGCAGACTTTCCCCGGGTGAGAGAAGTTGTCATGCACCAGAATCCGGAGAAAAATCCTGTCCTGGCAAAGACTTGGTCTCATGAAGAGGGATTACCCACACCACAGGTCTGCTGCTGTCAGCCGGACCATTTAAAAAGACCATCTCCAAGGATCAGTCTCATAAAACATATGTCCTCCTACCCATAAAGTGATCTCTGCTATTTGTAGCTTCTGGGCAGAAAATAAGATCAGTGAGGAAAAGACTGTTCAAATGAGGGAAGAAAACGTGCTGAATTACTGCATGACTTCCTTCCTGAGGAGGAARTACACTCATGGGGAAAAATTACCTCCAGCTTCTCATTCTCAAAAGTTTCCAAATTTTCAGTGAGCAAAAGCAGAGGAAGCAATAACTAGTAATGAATCAAGAACTATTGATGCAGAAACCATGAACATGTGAAACTCTCACACAGACCTTTCCCTTCTGATTCTCAGGGATTCATCCTGCTTTGAGCTTCTGGAAATAGGACTTTTTACAATGTCATAGCATGTTTTCATCTGGTCATGCCTCACATGTGAAACCAGAACTCTTACCCTTTTGTCCCTCTTTTCTCCCAAATGTCTTCCTCCAAATAGTGATCTTGTTAGTGACTACCTTTCTTTGCCTCCTGATACTTGGTTAATACTCTCATTTTTTTCTCCTTAAGCCAGTGGTCCACAAACTTCCACCCTGAGGATCTCTGTAATTAACTGAGTCCAGGAAATAATGTTTTGGTAAAAAGTTTTCTTTACTGACAATATCCTTTTTGTTAACAACATCACCTTGGTTTAGGAATGTTATTAGCTTTTCAAGATTTGAGGCTTTGTTTAGCACTGCATTGCAATGCCTTTTGACCATGATTCAGAAGTTATCTGAGGACATGCCTACAGCTCTGTGACCTCACARATTCCGTATGACCAGGCTTATCAGTAATGCTTATTCATACGAATAAATGAGTGCAGGTCTGTGTGCCTATAATTAGGACCCTGTTGAAGGATTCAGCTAAAGGGGTGTTTCAGACTGATAGAACTTGAGTCATGTTGATGGGCCAGTCTTGGCTATGCCTTTTCATGTTATTTTTTTCTTTCTGCTAAAGGTTAAGCTATATATTAAAGACTGATTGCAAGATATAGAAAAGACGTGGAAAATGAACCACGTGGAAAGATAAACTGGTAAATTTTCAATAAATTGTGATTCTTCATTAAGTGAGGTGTAATATTGACCCCAAATATGAAATACTATAGCCTGAACTGAGTAATAGAAAGGAGAAACATATACCCAGTTATCATTCAGACATTCAGGCATCTCATTACATTGCAGCAATTTTTCTTTTGTCATAATTCAGCAGCAAATTCTATTTGCAATAGAAAATTAATTTTCCTAATTATGATCTGCTACAGACGTTATAATGATTTATTGTCAACATAAATTATCAAGAGGTGTTACATTGTGCAAAATTATTTAACATGTAATCGTGCTTTATAGAAATACAGGATCTTCTCATATCCTTTACCTCTGTGTCCCTCTAAGGGAATTTCATTTGCTTGATTTATAGCGGCAGAGGGAAGACACTCACTTTTGTTATTTTACTTTCAGGTGCATCGATTCTTGCCTAGTAACTCTTTGAATGAGATTATAATGCTTTTTTTCATTTATTTGTGCCTTGCCAGATCATGCCAGATCCTAACCACATTTAGCTCTCACCTATTTAAAGATTTAATCTGTTGACATTTTTATCTGACAGAATATTTCCCTTGCTTTTCTGCTGGTAGATAATCTGTTAATAAAATATAATCCAAATATAATTAATGATTAAAGTTGTCATTTGAAAGGCAAAAACATTTAGTCTTAAGAAAAGCAACTACGCCAGCACTTCAGCAAAGTATTTGAATAGGTATTTAAGTAATGAGATAACCTAGGAATGTGATGGAGTCCTTTTTAGTGAAGGCTTTTAAGATTGATGGTTGAATAACCATGTGGGAATGATGACATGGAAGTAGCTGATGCAGACTGAAGGCACAGAGTTTAACTAGATGACCATTTTGTCCAGCTGACATTCTCTACCATCCAGTTTTCTGTGTGAATAAACTCCAGTGCAGAAAAAACAACTAGGCAGTGTCTCAAAGAATTTGAACTAAGTCTGGCTCAGGAAAGCAAACTGAAAAAGTTTGCTACCATGTAACTCAGCATTGTTTGATGTGATGCACCCAGTGTTGAATATGACCTCAAAAGAAGGAAAAGCCTGCAAATATTAATCAAGGAAGTGAGATCAAAGGATACKGTGAGTATCTTGTGTTCAGTTTATATTAACCAAAAAAAGGGAGAGGGAAAGTATTTTTAATCTTATGGGCAGTGTGTTTATTTGTTCACTAACGCCTGAAAAGCAGCAAGTCCTGAACAAATGGATGACATGAGGAAGAATGAGTGAAGGGTTCTTATATAAAAGGTTATAAATTACATGGATTCTAATTTAATAGCAGAATAATAGGAAGCTTTAATAAGAATTGATTCTTATTTGTTATAGGTGTTATCCAGACATAAAAGTAAGATACAGTCCTCAAGGAGCCATCTGGAAAACAGTATGCACCACAATGGAATATTCATGGATCATGATAACATACTGAAAGCAGTAAAGCTATTTAAAAACAAAAGTCACAGCTGATGAGTTTCAATCCTTAATTCAGTTTCTTTTAATTAAAAGCTCAATAGACAAAAGCCTACAGTAAGTTTATCTTCTGGACTAATGGAGCACAATATTTCATTTGTTAGAAGTAACTCAGAGGACTACAAAATAACAATAATTAAAAATGTAGAAGTTAAAAAATGAAACAGGTTTGTTTGAAGATGTTTGCATTCCGATCAATCCAAAATGGTGAAGTATTTTGTATGTTTTCCATAGACCTTGAACCAAATCCCTAATGAGTGCTTAAACCTAGCATCAATTTTGTTTTCATGGCTTGCAGCTCATTTTGCACTGGCTGCACTGATCATGAGAAGCTGGGTGACATAAATCAGTATGCCTTCTCCATCAGTGAAGAATATCAACCCAAACCTGCACAACCTTGGTTGAGTGAAACTATGGGCCAGTGAAGAATTTCTAATCTCCCAGACAGAGAGTGCTTTTGTCTGTTATTTYTGTTSTTGCTTTTAGGCAGAAGGTGAGAGWTACATAGCAGTAAGAAGCCACCATCAAGGACAAGGGCCCAAATCTATTAGTGACTGCACAGACTACTAAACCAAAAACTAATCAAAGCTTAATTGTAAAATTAGTGATTTCAGGCAAAACCAGGCTGAGGATTGCAGGGAATCTGGGACCTTTTTGATTAACAGAGTATTGTCTAGCTACATGCACTGTATAACTTTTGTTGTCCTCATCGCACATCATTTCCTTCCTCCTTGTTCCTAGTAGTGATACTAGTCTGTAGTATATAAATTTAAAAATAAACTATTATAAATATACAGTCCCTTAGTAGTATAACTTTTTTTTAACATTATTTCTCTCTCTGTTTATCTTTATGCCTCTTTCCCATCCTGAGAATCCTTTATCAAGTGATAGTAGAATTCAGAAAGGTCACAGGGCACACAGTGTGGCAATTTTAATTGTAAAACCAAATGTTCCACAAGCTTATTTCAAGACTCATGAGCAATTTTTGTAACATCTTGGTGATTTATGCTAAAATCAGTGTCCATATTCAAAAGAAATGTTGCTTTCCGTTAGAGGTCTGAGAGTGAATACGTGCAAGTATCCACTAAAACCACCATAGCTCAAAAAAAATGCGAACATTACAAAACCAAGAGATCAGGTTCCCAGCAGTTGGATGCCCTTGCTACTGCTGTGCTAACTGTGGGAAAGAGACCAGCAATAACAGAAAGGTGGGTCTGGATGACCATCACCTTATTTTTGGAATAGCATTGATTTAGTTTCAACTATGAGCAGCTTCAGCCTGTACTCTTTGGACACCTCTTGTTTGAAGGCCCCCAGGATTACATAGAGGCTTCTGCACATAGCTCCAGGACTTCTTTTTCTGGAGGTAGGATTCTGGTTTAGTCACTTTGCAAACTGCTTATACAACTGAAGAAGGTAGCGTTCATGGTATGACAGTGTCCTAGCTGCATCCACAATGCCTATGGTAGATTCCCAAATGTTGTATTGGTAGGAACTGGACGACTATTTTTGGATGCTTTGTTTGTTCACAAAAATATATCCATTTTCAGGGTAATATAAACAGTTCACGATATTTTTAGTTGGGGAGTAGAACGAGGTGGGGAGGAGATGAAGAAGTGGAGAGTGTAGGTAAGTACATTCACACAAATTGCTCCCAGGAAACTTTGTTGTTCTCAGTAAAGACTGCTTTTTTCCCCTCCAACATAAGGGGAAATTGCACTGAATCATTACTAACAAAGGAAAGGAAGTAAGTCTTAGCTGAACACCTCTTTTTTGCCTTACGGAATGCATGGACAAACCTCATTTTATTAATTCTGTAAAATTAACCAGTAAATTTGGGAGTCAGTTCTTCTTTTTTACGGACCAATCACGAAGACCTGGGTTACATTTCAAACCCTGAACTGATTCTGTTCAGGATCTTCCTCCTCTAGACCACTATCACCCAGTGATAATTTAATATCCCTCAGCAGACCTTTTTCCCTGCTGCCTGTACTCACACTGTTAATAGGCTAGATATAAGGAAGAAATTTTTTACAATGAGGGTGGTGAAACACTGGCACAGGTTGCCCAGAGAGGTGGTAGATGCCCCATCCCTGGAAACATTCCAGGTCAGGTTGGACACGGCTCTGAGCAACCTGATCTAGTTGAAGATGTCCCTGCCCACGGAAGGGGGGTTGGACTAGATGACCTTTAAAGGTCCCTTCCAACCCAARCTATTCTATGATTCTATTRTTTTTCTATCTTTAAACAGTGAAGGGAGGGAAAATGCCCCCAAAACCAAACTGARCTGATGCTGGTGAAAGCATCTTATCCGCTGCAGACACATTCACTGAGATGTTTACTTGAGCACTCTGAGTCCTTCCATCCTTTCGTGCTTGACAGACTTATGAAGCCAGTTTGGTACAGCTCGCTCTGTGGCTTGATTGCCTCAGTAGCTTTTCAGGTAATGCTGCCTCCCTCCGAATTTCAAAGTACTAAAATACTAATTACTCATTCACAATGTAAACAACCTGTTTTTATTTTATTCATTGCAAATTTGCCACCAAATAATTCTATTTCTGTTGTCTTTTAGTGTGTTTTTTATTCTGGCATAGGAAATAATTGGTTAGCTGGCAGAGTTGAAGATGACTCACAAGAACCAGGAATTGTTTTCATTTTGTTTTTTTTCTCCCCAACATAAATATTTTTGCCCTTTTCAGAAATCTGCTTATTGGGAGCAGCTCCCCAGTTGCTCAGTCARTACTGAAGGTACATACAATACACCCCACATTATAGATAAGAAAAAAAAGAATGCCTGTAACATTTCATCTACTTATTTTAGTGTCTGTGATGTAAAACTCACTGATGACATCCAAGGTGTCTTGCAGAGATAAGGCAATACTCTTTGCTCATATTTTGAAGGAAAATTTTACTGTTTTCAGTTTAAATATTTACATTGAGTGCATTCACCAGGACAGCTGCTTTCTATAGAGAAGCACAGCTGGAACTATATGCTTGCGTGTTGGGTAATTTATTTTACATTTTACAGACCATAATTCAGGAACAGAATGTTAATTTCAGTCTTAGTTTTCAGGGGATTGTAGGCTTGTAGCACCTGTGGTGTCCTTGACCAGCATTACACAGCTAGTAAGCAGATCACTTAGGCAGAAATGTTGTTTTAGGATTTCAGACTAAAAGGAAGGAGATTTTTATCCCTCAAGTTTACTTGGAAGAAAGATAACTCAAGATACYTCAACAGCTTTTCTTCAAAGAACAACATTAGGTCCTTGTCCCAGACTATATCTTCCAAAGTTAACTGGTCAGACCAGAGGGAGAGAGTGGGTTAACTGCTTTCACTTTACTGCTAGTTAGAAAAGTATTTCTGTGCTTTAAATGAACAGAGCCTCCTCAGCAAGCCATGCCTCCTCCTGCAGACCTTGGTTCATCCTGAAGGGAAGGAGGTCCTTCCACTACTTCTGTCTGCAGACCTGAACCAGCAACCATGATGCAATGTGCTCCGTCAGAAACTCAGTGATGCTTCTTGCAAATTTCTGAGGTGCTACAGAAAGGTTAGGATGGGTCTTTAACCAGATGGGCACATGCTGGGTGTCGATCCTGAACTGATCAGAGAAGCTGTGCAGTAAGAACGGAAGTGCAGGAGCTGAGGACTCGGTGGTGCTCTCTCCAATCCATCTGGTCCAGCCTACAGGCATGAGTAGGGGACAGATGCATCCTCGATTTAAATACATGGCCCCTTGGAAGGGTGCTGCCAGCAGGACCTTTGCTTTCTTGACTAGAGGGTGGTGGTGTAAGGAGGAAGAGTGCCTAAGAAAAATGGGAAATCGTTCCCTCCGTTACAGACTWCTTAGTGAGGAAAGCTGTAAATGAGGCTGATATTGTTATAGACCCAAAGTGTGACCTAGATGTTGACAATTAGAAAAGGTTACAGGAGGAAGAAAAATAGTGAGTTAGTCTGCTGAACAGCTGCAAGAAGCATGGGGATTAAACAGGAGAATCTGGGGATCTTAATTGTAATATACTGAACTGAATCAGCAAACCAGAAACCTGGAGGAGGCAAGTGCAAATAACTGGAAGTAYAACAGCATCTCCAGATGGTTGGTGCCTTTTTCTGTAGTGGGATTGCCATTTCCAACATATTGCAATCTTAAAGTTTCCCCCCAGCCAACTGGCATCCTTTCACCAGGTGCTCTAGGAGAGGCTTTGCACTGGGCAATACCCCTCAGCCATTTTTCTCTGAGAAACAGCAATGATTACAGAATACCCTACAGATCAGGTTCCTGGTACTCCCACATGTAATGCAGAACCACAACACCTTGAGGCCCACTCAAATAAGAAGTTACTCCTAGCAACCTGTTTTATATAGTCATGATTTTCCTTCCTTCAGAAAGAATTCTGAACCTTCCTTTGTTGGGTTTTATAGAAATTAAATAAATGTCAGTGTTGATATTTGAATTATCTTCATTAGATTTCAGAGTGGACAGGCTCCTGAGGTGAGGGCAAGCAACTCAGACTTCGCAGAGTGCTTGCCTTATCTGTTCATAAACTCAGACTGAACAGCTTCAGAAGTTGCATTCATCTGTATTTAGAAAATAATCTTTTCAACCACAAATATTAAGGAATGGTACGCAAATTTTCAAACACTGATCTTTAAGCACTTATATCCAAAAACAGAGGCTAAGCATTTGAAGTTTGTACTGCTCCTACCCATTCCTGTTAAATGAGAGGCCACTTCTGAAAATAAGCCTTTTGCAACATGTAGATTCTGGAGTGGCAACTAGTGCCAGAGAAAAGCATTATATTATTTTCCCAGTGTGATACAGGCTTGTTTTAGCAAGTCTATCAGCTGTGAATCAGCTCATTTCTTTAAAAACCTGGGAGTGGTATACAAAAGGTAGGCACTGTTCATGGACTGACTTCTTGAGCTAGCCTGTTAATGCTGCAGTTCATGTGCATGCAACATCAGTCTGGAATTTAGAAATAAAAAAGGCATTTATGTAAACTTGACATAATGAGCACTAGTCTGTAGCAATCTGGAGCAGATAGCAGAAGAATAATGCTAATGGGGACATGAGTGTTCTTTTAGACAAGTGATAAAAACACTCATTGAAGGCATATGTTCTTATCTGTCTCACTCTCATCCCTGAAAAGGTATTTCCAGTTGATTCTTAGAGAAATTTTAGATGGTATCTTTGTAAAGAAAATGTTAACTATTTTTTTCTTTCTATATCTAAGCAYTTTTGCAGCTGTGTTTCTTCTTTCACTCTTTATCTTTGGGATTGAGTTGACAAGTGAGACACCAATCATATGTGATTTAAATATCTATCTCCATGCCTTATTACTGTGTCCTATCAATAAAGCCATGTTTTGTGAGGGAAATCAGTCATTCCTCCATTGTAGCTCTTTATCAAAAGCCAAAGCCTCCTTTTGGTTTTGCTTGTGTGACAGCTCTGTCTGTAGCACAGCATCCATCTGCAGCACACTTTTTAGTCTGGCAGGTTAATAAGTTAATAAATGTCTAGATGAAATGAAGTCCAGAACTCATCTTGGGAAGAGTTTCTTGATTGTTCCAGCTTCAAAGAGCTCACTACGTTGTCACACGATCTGTTTGTTCACATTAAACAAATCTAACCAGTTACCGTTGTCCTTGCTTGCAATAATACATAATATCTCAGATACCAGTTTTATGAAGGTTTTCAAAACCCTGCCTTTGTTTTGGGCCCTCAGAATGAAACAATTTTCATTGAGAYGGTTTCCTTATGTGCCGAGCATGTGAATCAGGATTGCTCTAAAACGTTTACTGTTTTTAGAGTTTGGTCTAGGTTTGGACTGGGGAGGAATCTGGTTTCCTTATTAATATATCATGTAGCCAGGCCTGCCTCAGTCTTTRGTTGTCATTCACCCAGAAAATAAAAGTCTGTAGAGTCATACAGGGTCATCTGAAGGAGGCACACAGTAACTTAAATACAGGCCAATAAATCTTTACCTTATGGCTCTTATTTTGTTTTCTGAATTCACTATTGTATTTTTAGGTCACTCAGAAGCACATTCTCTCAAATCTGGTGCTCACATGTTTTTCATTTGCATGCACAATAACTAGTTAAAATATCGAATGGCTGGTTTTTATTACACAGGGCCTTCAATCCATGAGATTTTTTCCCATGTGTAAACCATCCATTGTCAGAACAGGGACAAAGTAGCACCATGAAACAATTCACAACTGCTAATTCAGCTCATCATTGACCTAACCCAAATCCCATTCAAGGCAATGAAAAGATTTCCAGGGATATGGGGGGCATTAGGCATGAACCTAAGGGTTACACAAAGTCTTGTACCTTCTTTTTAGAATAAATGAAGAAGACTTGCTTGTGCTACTGTTTGAACGGCAGTGGTAAGGGAAGGGAGAGGGGGCAGAAAGAGTGTTTAAGATAGAAAGATTTCATTTGCAACTTCAAAGCTGCCAGTAATGTCCTACTCTGTCAATTCAATTTTATATATGAAACTTTTCACTCAGCTCACTGAATACAATTGTACCTCACAGTGGGATMTCCCTATAGAAAAATGCTTGGAAACATTCAGCTCTGCATTGGAAAGACTCACAGGAAAATAATACCTCTGATTACTCTACAGTCCCTGGGAGGGAACAGCAGAGCTACAGGTTGAACACAAGGCTGTGGCAGGAGGAGATGCCAAAAGAAAAGATTGACTGTTTAGTGACATGGTAGCATCTAAAATTAGACTCAGGAAAGGTTTCAGGAGCACACAAAGAAAGTCTTTCTCTCAGGCTGTCTCATGAACCATGAAAAAGTTTCCAAAATGGAAATCCAAGTTAGTTAGAAGGGAAATATTTAACATGGGGCCAGAATATCTGCAGTACCAGAGGTCTAATKGTGTAGCCCCAAATGTTTCCACTCTTACCTGTGCAGGACACTCCTTTGTGACCAGTAAATTTGATCAACAAATGTAGTTGTTTTGTGTTTGGATTACTCACAGAGGTGACACTGTTCCTCGATGGAGGGACCGACTGCCAGGTGTGTGTGGCTTTTACCTCAGCGACTCCCTGCACTACATCTTCCACCAGTAAAGGCAGGAAAACCTTCCCCATGGAGCCATGCGTCCCTCGGAGGTGTAACCCACTGAACCCATGTTACCCCTCTTCCTCTTCACAGAGGATATAGCGAATCTTCTGGGGTTGTAACTGGATGATTTGAGTACGGAGTACAGCAACTTTTGTTTTCAGTCTGGCTCAGCCTTCAGTGCCTCAGGACAAYGTGCGAGTTGCGATAGAATGGGCATCCGAGCTGCGGGGGGCCTCCAGCACGCAGGGTGACTGTTCTTTCATCGGAGGAAATGCCCAGCGATCATAGCAACTGCTATTTGATTTTATGGGGTGTTGCACTGAAGCAAGGAATGTTTACTCAGCTCAGTTTGGAAAGCTTCAATAATCACCACGAGATTTAATTTCTGTGTGCATGGAAGCGTAGCACATGATGCCTGTTTTAAAAAGTGGCATTCAGAGCAAAGCCTCACTTATCTGGGTTCTTTGTAATCAATAACACAAAATGCCCAAACAGAAGGTTTTGTTTCTCCACTTTTGAAAAATAGTCAAGGTCACATAAAGGAAGTAATTTTGTGATGTTTATGATTTTCATTACATTCAAAACTGGGCATCACAGGCCTTCTTTCAAACTGGAATTTGCCTTTTTGTCACAAGAGAATCAGTAAGGTAATTCTGGAACCATGAATTCAAACACCAATAAACCCCAATTTTTTGTAGCTTCTTAGCTTACCACACTTGAAAGATAAAATGCGTTATTTGGGTCTGTGATTAGACAATTGCTGAGACTGGATATCTGCAGTGGGTGGTATCCATCTGGCCCAGGAGAAGCACATGCCCTCAACTGTGGAGTTCACACATCTCTCTGGTTAGCTTCAGCTGCAGTGTGGTGTACTCACTGGTCCGTGAGCGTGCTGATGAATCTTCTGTGATGCACTGTAGCCTGTCCCCCATGCCTGCCCCAAGGTTGTGGAGGGATCTACATCTGGTCATCTTCAGTGCTGATTTCAGCTCTCCCTTTTCTGACCACCATATGGACTTGTCTATGGAGTGACCATGCTGTGTAGTCTGTCTCTACCAGTGGCCCTGTGCCCTTTCCTAACAGAAGCCAAAAATGAAGACGTCTGCAGACTTCCAGGTTTAACAAATTTGATCTGGCTAAGTTAGGTCATCAACTTGTATCAAGGGACTGTGGCAGTTTTGATTCAATCTTATGTGCTGGATGCAGAATCCAAATTTCATCTGACAATGGTCTTAACCTTCAACAGAAATCGTTAAATTAAGGCCTTTCATGTTATAATTGGCAAAGACTATAAGCTTTCTCAAGGTCAGCCACGGCAGCTCAGTTAATGAGCTGGTCAGGCCATGAGACTTCATTTGAAGAATTGCCTTATTAGTATTTTATGTTTTTTTAAGAAGAAAGGCTTAAGTGTTCTGCTTGGAATAACTCCATTTCTTAAGCAAATACCCCTCCTAGACTACACATAGGAAGCTTCAGTCTTACAAAATTATTTGAGAAAGTTTGAACTGCTTTGCAGCTTGAACATACAAGGAAGATCCCCTTCCTGAGATCTAGTATGTGTATGGATATACAGTTCCACTGGCTTCAAATGGACCCCATATAGTTGCAAGGACCTGAGTCATGGATATAACTGTACAATTGAAACTAAGTTTTACACACAGTGTTTCACTGCTTTTAGCAGTTTTGTGCAGTATCTCCAGTTACTCATATTTTAGATAAGTTAACCCCTGCAATCATTAAGTGGGAGTTACCATCAAAAATATGTGATTAGTTAAGTAGTGGGTGTTCCATAAACCATTATTCGGAAGATTTTTATAAGAAAGGATTTTTCTTTCTTCAGAGTTCATCAGAAAATCTTGTATTCATTCTYACTTGAAATAATAAAAAGATGAATATCAAAAAGTGTGGAGGTTCTAGCTGAATAAGCCTCCTGCTCTGTCCTCCCAGATGCACGCACTTATCAAGGTACAAATCCCATGTCTGTATTGTCTTTGCTACCTGTGCAAGAGAACACCCCGAAGTTCCTGATCCTAGAACCTGTCATCGAATACTGTTGAAACCTCAGGGCCTTTCAGGTCAGATGGGTCATGTTCAAAATTCGTCTTGGAAAGATGCTCCACGTACTGTAGCTCTCCATGCTTCAACAAAGSTCATAGAAGGCACCTTTCTTTAGCTCAGCTGCCTCCCGCAGAAGTTGTAATCATTGCCACATGTTCTGTAGGTGGGATCATATCTACCTCAGACCCTCAGACTCTCCACCAAATTCACTGCACAGTCATTCTTCCTGTTGAAGGGGTTTTAGTGAGAATCTCTAGAGAAATTCAGACTTTATCAAAAAGGGTAAAAGAGCTAAAATACAATGGATTCCCAGATCCATATTGTGTCTTAATCGGTAGAAATAGGTCTGATCCACCGGAGATGTTTTTCTCTCTTTTTCCTATTGCCTTCCCAGTACTGGTGTGGTCCAACCCACCTCCCTCTTGTCAAGTGGTTCCTTGGGAGAAGGAAGTCTGATTTTACTTGTGGGATTGCATTATCCCCCGGACTAAGTGCTGGGTGGACGGTGGTGTTTGGTTGAACACAGAATTGCTGAGATTGGGAGGAAATTCTGGACCTCTAGTTCAATCCATCTGCTAAAAAGAGGGTCAAGTAGAACAGGTTGTCCAGGGCCATGAATGATGTTGTTTTGCCGGCAAATAAAGGACATTCTGCTGTGGACAGTCCTTCAGTGTGGATGTAACAAGGCAGGGTGGGATAAATTGCTCCAGACTTTCTTCAACCTTTTGTCTGCCAGAGCATGTCTGGAGTATATGACTCCTAACTTTTGCCTGTGTATCCCTTTCTTTCTCCTGGAGCACCCCAAACAACATGGATATTAATATGAAGGCAGTGGAGCTTGTCTCCTGCAGCTCTTGATGTCTTCCTGAAGGCAGTGAGGAGGGGCAGTGTAGGCCACAAGTGTTGCAGGGCCTATGTTTGGATGCTCTCACGTGAGAAGTGACCCATGGAGAGCTAATGGTCTCTCTGCTGTGACCTCAKGTGAAGCCAGCTCCTCATAGACTTGACACATACTTTACTCTGCATCTGAGGACGATCATCTGCTCTGCTGTGGCTTGCAGTGTTACTGGCAGCACTTCTGCATTCATATGAAGCCACCCTATGTAGCTGGCAGGGTGTGTAAAACCATGTAAAGAGGCAAGGTCACAACACATATCAGTCAGGACTCTGGTGCCCTCTGAGCCTCAGGTCATAGTCTTCTGCATACACACTATATCCTCAAGGAAGCATGGTGATGAGGAAGATACTTTGTAGGTCACAAGAGGTGACTTTTGGAGTGTGACACCAAGGTGGGGTCTGTGGGCATTGTGGCAGAGGCAGAGACGATTGTGCAAGACTACGTAACTTGCAGGGAAACCCTTGGAGGACTGGGTGGCTAAGAATAGGTAATTTTGTCCTTAGCTATAGCCATATTGCGGTAGCGTTTGGCATGGCCACTTGGATCACATCCGGGAATCCGTTCCCAGGGAACTACTTACTACATCCCAGTGTTYCCTGAACTATGTGTATATATATATACACACATATACATAAGCAAATATATATCTTAAGTATATATGTGTGCATATATATATATATGAATTTATGATCGGGTGACTGAGATCCTACACAAAAAGGGAAGGTGCTCCAATGTGACTTCATAAGCATGCTCTACAAGAGCTGACTTTCCTTCTCCCTTCTTTCTTAATTGCTTGCAGAGCTTCACTCTCAAAGACTGCTGAAACATCAACACAGTGTATTACCTGTCTCAGTCAACAAAGCCAGCGGACTTCTGAGTAACAGAATTGGTAATGCGGAGCTAAATACAGTAAAATGAGATGGACACTAAATGACAATACAACTTCTCAAATAATATCTCTGTTTCTTCAGGGTATCTCTGATCTCTGAGAATGAAATATGCTTAGTAGTGGACTAAAAATGTGTTGTTTGATAAAGGAGAGGGAAAAAAATCTTTTGTTAAACTCTCATTTTCAAACTCCCGCCCATGAAGATATTTTTATAGTAAGATAAAGATACACTAGCTTGATCTATAGTGTAGTTGCAATAAGGAAACATAATATAGAAATAAAGGTATAAATTTGCTACCCACTGCTGAACTGGCCTTATTAGAATTTAATTTACATATGTTACTGTAAYGTAAAAAATGGAATTGTATATTAGCACCGGATTACTTCTGACTCTAATTTTTCATAACTGTTAAAGGATTTAGCAGTAAAAATCCCCTTTGAGGAACTCAAGTGTTCCACAATAAGTGCTTACAGTTGGCTGACACCAATTCTACTTAATACCAGTAGGCAAAGAAAGTGATCTGCTTTATTTCATGCTATCTGGTCTCTATTGCGCCCTGCTTTAGGGCTCGTATTGCTTTCACAGTGCCATTAACTGTGACCAGTGTGCCACTCACTGTCCATAGCTATGTCTGCCAAAGTGACTGGGCGACATATCAGAAAGATATATGCAATGATGGCAACCACCTTAATGAGGAGAGACAGCACAAAGCTTAATTCTTTAGGAGGGTAGCACAGTTAACATTCTAGCCATCATTTTAGATCCTGATTAAGGTGAAATTTAAGTTAGATTTAATTTAAGTGGTAGCTAATGGGGTGGTCTAGTCTTTCTCGTCTGTTCTTGTAAGCACCAAGTTAATCTCTAGGTGTTCAAGTCCTATTTGTTTCAAAGTTGTCTCGTTTTCTTGCTCTGGTGATACACTGTTCATCAGTGAAAGGAAACAATTCTGGTGAGCTCTTGACATTTTCAGTAAAAAAAATATGAGATGCCTGTGACCTGTGAGAAGTTCAGAGGGTAACAGAAAGGGAGAGAGTTATTATAGAATATTCTGACTGGAAGAAAAAAAGCTGCTTCCTCAGTGTTTTAATCATACCTTTATGTCACAACCCTTCCATCTTTCATCCAGGGCTATTGAAAATGTGGAGATACTCTCAGCCAGCCATCTTACAGTGATGATGAGTTTTCAGCTCATCTTTCCTCACGACGTAGCAGATGTGCCTATTGTTCGTTCCATTCCCTATTTTACTTGCCTTCTTCCATTTCTTTACCAGCTTCTCTCCCTTTCTGTGTTAGACTTAACTCCTAATTGTCTCTTTGGACTTTTCATGTAGCCCAGAACTGCTTTTGACCTCCTAGCTCTCTATCCTGTTTTTCTTGGTCCACAAATAGCTTCTTTGTGCCATACCTGATTTTGCTTTCTACTATGCTTCTTCCTATGTGTCAAACCACTTCCCTTCCCATCTTATATTTCTTAAAGTACTCCCTAAAACAAATACCTGTCTCAAAACTCACGGGTGTTAGGAAACCTCATGAGCAAAAATCCCATAATTGATTTTTTTTGTCATTGATAAATTTCAAGGAAAAAAAATACAGCTTTAGGTACTGTTTTTGCAATAAGATCTCTGATACAGATATGGTATTCTCTTCAGCATCTTTCATTATCTCAGTCATTCCAGCAGCAGCTAAAAGTGACATGTTTTTTTTCTTTATAGTGATATCTGGAAGGAGTTTTGTCCTGGTTTTGGCTGGGATAGAGTTAATTTTCTCCCTGGTAGCTGGTATAGTGCTGTGTTTTGGATTTAGTATGAGAATAATGTTGATAACACACTGATGTTTTAGTTGTTGCTACGTAGTGTTTACATTAGTCAAGGACTTTTCAGCTTCCCATGCTCTGCCAGGTGCACAAGAAGCTGGGAGGGGGCACAGCCATGACAGCTGACCCAAACTGGCCAACGGGGTATTCCATACCACATGACGTCATGCTCAGTATATAAACTAGGAGGCGTGGTCCAGGAAGTAGTGATGGCTACTCAGGGACTGGCTGGGCATCAGTCGGTGGGTGGTGCGCAATTGCATTGTGCATCACTCATTTTGTATATTCTATCATTATTATTATTATTACTATTTTCCCTTCCTTTTCTATTAAACTGTCTTTATCTCAATCCACAAATTTTACTTTTTTTTTTTTTCCAATTCTCTCCCCCATCCCACTGGGGGCGGGCGGAGTGAGCGAGCATCTGTGTGGTGTTTGGCTGCCTGCCGGGTTAAACCACAACAAATTTACTCTCCTTTCTTCCTATTATCTTCACAGAATGGTCTACTCTGTTGTGCTGATGTATCATCTTGGACTGATGCTAGCTGAAAAACCTACACCATACTTCACCACATAATGTAGTTGTACCCTATAACAGCTATGAAGTTAGAGTCAGATGCAACAATGCGAGAAAGACGAAGGTTCACATGGCTGCCAACAGGAGAACTGGGGGGAAACCAGGCTCGTTACAGGAGAATTGAAGCCTGAGGATATAACACTGGTATCTGAACACAGGCTCCATGATAGTTAAACTCTAARTGTCTTGATTTTTCTGCTTAAAATTACACACACAGATACACACACAAWCACTTTATTTTTGTGGTGAGTTGACCTTGGCCGGCTGCCRCGTGCCCACCAAGCTGCTCTATCACTCCCCCTCCCCAACAGGATGGGGAGGGAAATATGATGAAAAAAACCTCGTGCATCAAGATAAGGACAGGGAGATCACTTACCAGTTACTGTCACAGGCAAAACAGACTTGACTTGAGGAAGATTAATGTAATTCCTTGCCAATTAATAACATAGTAGGATAGCGAGAAATAAAAACAAAACTAAAAACAYCTTCCCCCCATATCCCYCATCTTCCCAGACTYAACTTGACTCATGCCTCTTCTTCCTCCTCCCTCCATGCAGCACAGGGAGATGGGGAATGGGGGTTGCAATCAGTCCGTAATGCTTTGCTGCTCCTTCCTCCGCACGCTGATCCCCTGCTCCAGCGTGGGGTCCCTCCCCAAGGATACAGTCCTTCATGAACTGCTCCAGCATGGGTCCTTCCCACRGAGTGCAGTCCTTCAGGAACAGGCTGTTCCAGTGTGGGTCCCCCACAGGCTACAGTTTCTGTCAGAAAAACCACACCTGCGTGGGCTCTCCATGGGCTGCAACTTCCTTCAGGGCACATCCACCTGCTCTGGCRTGGGGTCTTCTCCACAGGCTGCAGGGGAATCTCTGSTCCAGCACCTGGAGCACCTCCTCCCCCTCCTTCTTCACCGACCTTGGTGTCTGCAGGGCTGTTTCACATATTMTCACTCCTCTCTCTCACAGCTGTTGCACAAAGTTTTTACGCTTTCTTAAATTTGTTGTCACACAAGTGTTATCAACTTCGCTGATGGGCTCAGCTTTGGCTGATCTGTCTTGGAGCCATCTGGAGCTGGCTGTGTCTGACATGGGGGTGTCTTCTGGCATCTTCTCACAGAAGCCACCCCTGCAGCTCCCCTGCTACCAAAGCCTTGCCACAAAAACCCAATTCAGTTTTCAAGTTAGAGGGAAAGCAGAAAAGGAAGCATCCTTAATATAACGACTCTTGAAAATGTTGGCTCAATACCCAATGTGAGTATTGAGTTTTGGAAAATCAGACCCAAATTACTATGTTGKTGTTTATCTTACAGTGACTACAATTCAAATTGATCAGATATCTGCATCTACAATTTCTTTGATTTCAGAATGTTTCCTGTTTTATCAGCAGGCTGTGGCCCTAAGTTATGCTCACATTTATCCAGTTACTTGTTCATTTATTAACTATTCATTTAAAACCTGTCCACACATTTTGAAGCGAAAAATGTGATTATGCGCATTTGCTTTTCTCATGGTTGCTCCTCAGTTTTCCTTCCCCTAAGAGCAAAGATCTTCAGTGAGTGTAGAAGGAAGATAAAGTTTCTTCTTGAGCTCCCAATTAAGTCTTTCAGGAGAAAGTTTGCAAGTGGAGAATGTGCTGTAGACCCYCCTTTCAGCTGTGATGGGCTCTACTACCTACTCTACAGCTCTGCTGCCTACTCATCATCACTGGTTCTGCCAGGGGCGCTTGCTGGGAGCTGCCCAAGAGCTTGGCTAATACCAGGACTGCCAGCGTGTTTGGACTCCTGTCTGGGTGCACTGGAATAGATAATTTCTGGACCATAGTCATTGGCATGGTAGAATTTCTCTGGCCTGCAACGATGGCAGTATCCATCATCTGTATTTTTTTTTTTTCTCTCTTTGCATTCTACAGAGCTATCTCAACAGTACAGAAAAGCTAGAGGAATGCTACTGAGAAACTGTGGGCAAAGTGAAGTGTCAACACCTCTTGGAAGCTGCTCGTTACTGTGGCAATGGTTTAATTCCATAGCCGGATCAGAAAGTTTTGTGGAAAGCTGGTATAAGCACAGAACTGGTACATGAAATTCTGCAGTGCTGATTTTTGCCCTCCTCGTTCATCCTAGAGAACAAGGGGATGGTAGAGAACTCAGTGGTAGCCCTGCCTGAGATTTACCTTTCTTGACATAGTCTGGAGGATTTTTCTTGTTATGTCTTTTTCCTTTGAAAAATAAAAGTAGAATGTTGTTTGAGTCAAAGGTGGAGTATATTAAAGAAGTGTTTTAAAACTGTTGAATCTGGCTCACATGCCAGTGTTGATGAGCTAGAGTGCTSTGAATATCACAGATGTGTGTCTTATGTTTTCTTTGGTTAAGAAGAATTGATATTGCTAGTGTGGGAYGGGAGAAACAGCCTGCTACTACAGATCCTCATGTAATTCCCATTAAGTTAACAAGACTTGTACTGCGCAGTTCAGTAAGAGTATGGACAATGTCTTACAGGGGATATTATGTCACTCTTTAGCAGATGGTGTAGTAATTTCATTTGCTGAGAGTGTTACAATACAGTACAAGTATTTAATCCTCCTTAAACCATAGAGAGTTCATTACATATAAATCTGACACTTACAYCTTGTTTTCTACTCTTTGATGATAATAGTGCTACGTTACTATAATATTTGGGGTTTTTTTCTATGGTTTATGTGARAGAGATGTCCTATGCAGTACTGGAATTGAGTGTAAGTTTCAAAATAAGTAGAACCAGACTAAATAAAGCAGTCTCACCAACATTATCTTTACCAAAAAAATAATTTTAAAATATAAAACAATTGCTTGTGGGTTATTGCCAAGAGAGAAGATTAGTTCATCATTCTAGGGACCAAATTATGAGAATATAATTCAGTTCCTTTTCTGTCAAAACTCCCAAGGGATCAGATTTGGATGCTGTTCAAGTCAACCAAGCTCTACTGAAGTTTGGTTTCTAAGTAAACCAGAATCAACTTAGCTGAGAATCTGTTCCCGTGCATGTGAAGAGTGAATAGGAATGTCCAGATGGCTCATTCATCACARTTTATGTAAAAAATAATCTGTGTGAACTCCTTCTGTGTGCTGGCAGAAGATTACTCTTTGAATTCCTYTACCACCTTCTCCAGCCCTTGTTAGCAAAGGCCCTTAGCTTTAAAAAAGCAAACGCACCAAGCCTCTAATTGTCTTGATCATCTTGAGATACAAACTGGATGGACCTCTGCAGCTAAAAGCAAAGCCTGCTGCAATTTCAGATGAAACTACTTGGTTGGGAGCTGTTAAAAATTCACAGTTTTTGTCAAGTGAGGACACAGAAGAGGCCCTCTGATACACACCATGCTGCAGGTCAGAGTATTCACAAAATTGTGCTGAATTTGCTCAGCTCAGAAAACCAGGCTGTGACACCTGAGAAATGAATATCCATGATACTCAATTAATTCAAATAGAGGTGGGTATCTAACTTCCACAGGCTTCTTTTGTAAAGRGAGGATTCAGGACTCTCTACCTTCACTGAACAAATTGTGAGGAAACTTTGGTAGTAAATATACTTAAAATGAGAGAAATATGCACTACTCCCAAAATATATCAGGAAACTTAGTTACTTCTTTGCTTGCCATTTTGCAATAAGGTTCCTTAAAATATGGCCTGTATTTTCAGATAGTTAGTTAGCATCTATTTTKATTAGAAGATCTGATTTTCTGATGGCCAAATGAATCAATTGGGAAGGAGAGTGAGTGTGATTAGCAAAGTAAAGTAGATACTAGCAGCATCTCTTAGAGGCTATTCTGCAGCATTAATTAAGAAAAAAGCTGTAGATTGTTTTCCCGAGGAGGGAAGTGCTGTTTTATTTCTCATGCGCACCCACCATCCACGAGAGCTACAAAAGCTCCATGYGTAACAAGGCTCACTGCACAGGGGTTTCTGTGTAATTTAAGCACTCAGGAAAACTGTTCCTGAATGCCAATCTAGCCTACTGGGTAAACAATAAAGAACAGCCTAAAATAAGAAGGAAAACAAGAAGAATGCTATTATTATAGAATCATGTAAAACAGAAGTGTTCTGCATTTCTTTATCAACTCTTAATGTCATTGTTTTTCATAAAGTTTTTTGACAAAGAGTTACCATAGTTCCTGCTAAGGKGAGAATTGGCAACAAGCTCTATGTGGTTATGGTAATTATACCCCAACCAGACAGCTTTGGGCAGAGAGCAGCTCTCTGTGTTTAGCTAAGGGGATGAAGGACCACTTCAATTCATCTCTTGATTTTGGTGGGGTTTTTTGTTTTGATTTTTTTTTTTTATGAAGTACACTACTTTTTAAGGATTGTTTCTTCAGCCATCAGTTCCTATGAAAGTGTGGTGGGCTGAGTTACCACAACAGTGAGTGCATTAAAATTCTGTTACCATTTTGTGTGTATGCAGAGARCTCCCAATCTCTGCTGCAAGGGCAGTCTTGATAATCCTCTGAACTTGTGCCTCCATCACTGGGAGGGTCCCCTTCTTGTCTGATTACCAGATAACTTCATAACTTATTCACTCATTAGGATTGCATTAAAGCTAAATTACTGAAGATCCAGTCTTTCTGATGATTCCCCTTCTTTCAGAGTCGAGTGGTCCCCATTTAAACCCTAGTCCACCTTCARCATTCCTTTATTTTCCTCTGAAGGCTTAGAGCAGCTTCTGTGAAGGCAACACACCCTCTCATCTCAATTGCTCACTGGAAAACCCTTCTGTATTTTCTGTAGTTCCTTTCTTCAGGCTGCAGTAGAGAAAAGTGACAGCCAAGCACTCAGGACTAGTCCTTTGTTCCCAAGTGCATTTGTTGTAAACCTGCACTGTGTGTTACCTTGTGGTGAATTCACTTCTCTAGCTCTGGAGGTCACCAGGCAKCTCTGGCAGCACTCAGGAACAGTGGCATGTATAGCAGAGGGAGGGGAAAAWGTCCCATTTAAGGAAACTGTGAAATAGTCAAAGTCATTAAAGTAAAACTGAGGTGTATTTAAGAAGGTTATACATCAATGCAAAATGTCTGTGATATAAATTGTCCTTCTCTGAAGTGTCTTCAGTCGTTTAGCATTTACTGGGGAAGACACAYCTTAAGAGGGAATTTTCTCTGTTATACAGGCAAACTTCAATGTAAATTAATTCTAATCATAATTTATGGAAAATAGGCTGATGATTTAATGTGCCATATCCTGGGAGCTCTATTTTCTAGGCGTAGGCACACAAGAAGAGCCAATTTCCTTCAGATCCTTTAAGCATGAGACCATTCGATGTATCAGTGGAGTTTATTTGCTGGTGTTTTGCCATCGCTTTTCCCTACATATAGTCAGTATCTTCTATGTTGAGCTTACTCAGCACTGCTGCTGCTACAAAGTTGACTTAAATGGCTAGTGCTTGAGCTGAAAAACTTAGCTSCTCATCTGTCTGCTGGAATAGGCTTTCATCTTTTGTTTCTGGACATAAAAGGTACTGCGTAAAATACATGATCTGTTTTGTCTTCTGTAGGTTCTTATCTTGGCCTTGACACTGCCATATCTGAGTACCTTCCACTACTGCCTTAGGCAAGGGGCTAATCCGAATCCTCTGTGTGAGGCTCAGTCATCCTCTCCATTTACATGCAGCACAGCCCTTTGTTTCAGGAAATGCGCAGCTAAGTTTGCATGTCGGGAGCATGTRTGTGTGATGTGCCGCTTCCTGGCTGCAAAAGGAGAGGTTATTGGCATGAGCGACACTTGAACTGGAGTTCAATGCATTGCTACACTGAGACTATTCAGTTTCATGCAAAAAAAGATGGAAACTAAGAGCAAAAGCATGTATGAGCCTGAATTAGCTCTTACAGACGTGGGGTAGCCTCCAAACAAAAGTTTATGGAGAGTTGGGCAATACTACAGCCAAAATAAAAATGAAAGGAAAAACAGATCAAACAAACCTAGCAGTTTTGACAATATTTAGGGTCAAGTTGAAATGTTTTATTTATTCCAAAGGAAATTTTCATTTCCAGGCTATTTAACCTGCTTTTGATTTCCAATGTCTTTTTGTTTTTTTAACTTTAGATTGCCCAAATGAAAAAGACTSTTTCAAAACAAAATCTCACAATGTTTAAATGTGAAAAACATTGAAGCAAAGCATATTAGCTCTTCAGAAATTAAATAGTTCATTTTGAAAATGATGAAATGAAGATAATACTTCTAAGAAGAAGCTTCTGACTGCATCTGCTATGAGAGTCAGTGCATGGGACAGAAAATCTGTTTAACAGTGCTGGTAGAAATGCACGTGTCTCTAATCTCCTTTCTTTTGCCACGATTAGTATTGCTAGACTAATGTGCTGTGTCTTGGGCAGCTGTCTAGCATCTCTGATGGTTCTGAGTCTAGAAATAATGTCTCTTCCAGATGTCACATTTGGGGATAGATGAGTTTACAAGGAGGATGTTAATCAGGAAACTTGTGTTTCATGAGATGATGGTGTCAGACAAGACTGCTTCATGGAAACTCTTCAAATACATGCTACACACAAAAAAAAATCATTAAAAATAAAAATAAAAACAACAGAAGCTTGCAATGGCATGCATCCAAGCATTAAGAAAAGCCAGATTTTAATTTTATTTGGGAAACCTTAATTCACTACCCTTGTGCAAATAAACAAATCTTTACTAATGTATTTTAGACTTTTTCCACAGAATTTAAGCTCCACAGGACAGGACGTGCTCTGTTAATGATCGRCTTGTCAATATTTTGTATGATCCCCCACACTCAGTGGGTGACCTTTTTTGCACTATCCTTTGCTGCTTAGAAATAACTCAGAGCCAAGAAGCCTGACAGAGGACCAAATTCCAGCTGATCAGTACAATGTGAGCCTCTGCATAAGACAACAGGTTCCCACTGACTCTGTGACAGCTGCTTAAAGATACATTTCCCTGCTCCCCAGCTCTTGCTGAACGTGAGTCAGACCTCRATCTGATTATTAATTTATCTCTGCATCAGTGTAGTATCCGAATAYTGCAAAAACATTAATTGCTTAGATCATTAATTTCTACAAAATACCTGCAATGTGAAGACAGATCATTACCACAGATTTACAGATACAAGAAAATTTTGAATAAAACTTCCTCTGCATTTCATTAAATAGCATGAAATGTTCTATGTTACCATTTGCTACATGCAAGGCTCCCGAGGAAGCTGGGTTTAATAACCCATTTAAGGTGTCTTCATGGATACTGACACCTCCCACCTCTCTTTTACATATCCCTCTTCCTCTGCTCTTCTTCCCCGTCCATTTTCTTTGCCTTCTGCACTTCTCCACTTGGGGATCTCTCTGATTTCCCATACCCTGTCCCCAGTTTGTCTTAGACTTTTCCGAAGACCACATTGTCTGGGTTTGCATCTCTCCCCTTCTGCTCCCTACTGACCTAACCAATTAATTTTTTCCTTGCAAATTCTAGATCTTCTCTTCTCCAAAATCTTTGTCAAAGTGCAAAGTGTCTCCTCACAAACCTCCTGATTGCAGACCCTCACTTCTGTGGTTCCGTTTTGGTTTTCTTGTGCCAGGAGCTCATGGCAGTGCCTGCAATTATCCTGGCAAAAAGGAGTTGCAGGCAGTGCCCTGAGCCCCTGATTTTGCAGCCTACTCCAGCCATGGTGAGGAGGGGTGAGATAATGCTCAGGGCTTCAGAATCACACAGAGCAGCTCCAGGCTCAATTCCTGTCCCATCACCGCTGGGGATGACGTTAGTGGCCTCTTCTCCAAGAAACAAAGACTAGATGAAACCAAAGCGTATCAGACATGGCTAAATCTATAAATCCCTTTATATCAGTGCTGTGTGCACTAGTGCTTTCCACAGGGTGAAAGAAATACTGTCCTGCTCTTCAAGGAGGGAAATACAACCAGTCTTTGCTTCTTGAATGGCAAAAAGAGCCAGGCAGAAGGCAGAAAAGCCTAGCCTGCAYGAGTCTGGTATTTGCAAATGTTCATTTTCAGTAGAGGTACCAGTCCTTTGTTTAAYTGGTCACTTCGTTTAGCATAATTGTGTGAGCCGGTTATTACATGACTGTGTACAGACTTGTTTAAAAAGAAAGAAATATCAGAGCCTAAAGTCCTGAAAGAAGAGAGAAATAGCACAGTGAGTGCAGAGCAGAATAGTCCGGGTAGCAAAGACTAATACTTACTGTATAGTAACTGTCCTGGAGAAAGGAGGGGTGAGGTGGTTCCATGTATAGCTGTCAACAGCTTTCAAAGGATATGAGAAAAGAGTGGAAAACATCTTTTTTGTTGAAGATCTTTCTTGTAAGGCAAATTCTGAATAGGAGTTCTCTCATCAAAGCTGGAGATAAGCTTATAAAGATGTTTGTGTGGAGGAAATAGAAGTTAACCCTTCCTGAGAAGGCAGTACAGAAGACTACTGAGAAAGATGGTTATTGCTGAGAGAATAAAAATGTACTGAACTACTGCTGCTGTGATAGGAAGGAAATGGGAATGACAAATGAATTTCTCTAATGTGTCTGCAAGTGGTGTTTTGTTATGTCTTGGACGGAATCTTTTCTTATGCATATTTGGGTTAAATGCCTGTATTTCTCTTTGTTTCGCACTGTTCAAATGTTTGTCTTTATAATTCTGCACACATGAGCAGCATTTTTTAAAAATGCTATGTGGTAAAAWTTGAGTGATTCGAAGTTAAAGATGACAGCTTATCTGTCTGCCTGGAAATGCAGGGTATAGTCCTGCAAACATTTCAATTCTTGTTTGACACTTCTGAGTCGTCCTTGAATAACTTGCCTAGGGTCACCCAGTAACAATACTGCCAGACCAGAAAGAATTTTTTTCTTGTGTATTTGTAGGATCCTGTCTGTCTAGAATTAGCTGAATTCCAGAGGAAATAACTTTCTAAAAAGCATGCAGGAAAATATTCACAGTGAGAGATTTACATTACATCTTTCGCCTTTTTTCCTCAGGGCAAATTTCTGTTTATGTAGGAATAAGATGTAGGCAGCAGCGGTCATGGTAGTAGTTGTGTAGTGAATGGCCAGAAGCAGACTGCTATTGCTGTAACTCTGCCTGAGCTTTAAATGCACTTGAAATATTTAGAATTTTTCATAAATTTTATTTGATCGTCTGTTCAAACACGACTAGCACATAGTATCCAATTTATGATTTATTTCTGTTTTTTATTAAATCATGAATCTTTCTCTGGGCATGGGTTTCCTCATACAGAAACATACAGCTTTTTGAATTTGTAGATGATCTAAGATACATGAGAGTGGAATAATGGAAGTCCTATTTTCTCATAAAGCAAAAGATGGAAATTGCTATACCTGAGCAAAATGTAGCCTGAGTCACTGGTCGATATTAAAATTTTGCAGGTTTGCTTTAATTAGGATGTTGRATTGACCTGAGAAATAATGTAAATTCTTGGTGTAATCTTGTTTGTAAAAAAGCKCTGTAGAAATAAACAACAGCATGAAATTTCCTTGCTCACAAAKCCTCAGGCCTGTCTTTCCAGGGAGTTCTTGGCTTAAGAAACACTGTCCTGCTTCTAATTCTACTTATGGTACTGTGGCTTTCCTCCTTCGGTGCATACATCCTACAAATCAATATCCTAACCCATGCACTTGCAGCCAGGGAAATTGCTGTGGTTAGGTCTCCTCAGGCTGTGCCTGCAGTTAAATGTGTCGGGGAGCAGATTCCTTGTCTCTGCCTGTTTCACTTCAGGAAAAGGTTTAATTGCTTGAGTCTGAAAGATGTGCATGGCAAATCCATCAATTCCACTGAGGTCTGTGTTTGTCTTTGGGTCAGCACCCTCGATAGCAGCCATTAAAATCTTTCCATGTAACTATATGGCCAGAAACAAATTTCAGCGATTGAATGAAGATAAATGACCTGATCCATCTGAACTTCTGGAGTCAGCAAACCAGGACTGSGAAAGCCATCATACTGTCACATTTCTGGAAGTTACACCTGCTTAGGGCAAAAAACTACCACAAGGACAATCTTTCACATTTTAACACTTCAGCTTGAGAACGTGGCAAACATTAGGAAAAGAGGCAAAGGGGATAAAAAACCCCAAATGGTAAAAGCCTAAATGCATAGTCCCATGCTCATTTCCAAAAGCACTGTCAAGATCTAAAGAGCGGTTATCCTTCTGCAACTTATGAACACCCTTCTCTTGCTTCCTCCCATCCTATCAGCTGAGACACTACATATCTCTGTGATGCTGGGAAGGTTTAACTGAACCTCTTTCACTTTGCACCATTATCCTCACAGCATCACTCAGTCTGTGATGYGGTGATGAAGTGTGTCTCTCCATAAGATCCTCTCTGCTGGATTAGAAACTGTGGCCAAATATGACTAAGTGCTCATACAGTATGAATTCATGCTGTTGGCTCAAATTTGTGCAAATGGATGCAGCTGGGTTAATGTTTTTCAGCATATTTTAGGTCACATCAATTTTTTTCTCTACACCATTCCCAGTCRTATCTGTACCTGTCTGTACCAGGCTGGATTCTGTGTTATGCTTTCTTCCACAGCTGGTATGGTTGCATGGCAATGACCGATTCAGGTCAAATCTGTATTGTTGGTTGATCTATCAGTACATAGGTCTGGTACTATTGTCATCATCAAAGTATTAGCTTTCAGTTACAGACCAGGAAATAAATGGTATAGAGAGTGAAGACCTGTGCTTTGTCCTTCTGTACTTGAAGAGTACTGGGGAGAGTTCAAGAACCCCCCTGGGTATTCTTCTCTAGTTCTAATGCTTGGAAACTAGGAATATAGATATAAGCAAATATTCTGATAGGTGTAATCAAGATAACTTCCTAATCAGTGCAAGCCACATTCAACAAATTGCCACCAGTCAATGGACTGGGAGTTAAGGACACTGATCCCAGTTTGTGGGTTTAATTAGTATTTCTTCATTCAATTGTAAATAGGTGTGATTCATTTTACCTGTATATCTGAGGTGCAGTATGATTATTGGTGTCACTTTTCACCTAGCTGCAAAGGAAATATTCTTGGCTCTGTGAACATTCTTCTATTTTTAATACAACAGTCTCTAAAAGTTCCTCACCTGGAGACGTTCAGCAGAAACAGGCTGAGGCACACGAGAAAAATTGTCCTGGCCAATGGAGATGCAACTCCCTTACAAAAACAATCTGATTTCATATTTCCATCTAGAAAAGGTCCCCATTAAAATGCTTGCTATGTTTTTCTTTGAGTGCACAGATTCATAGTTATCTTCTCCTCTCTTCCTGCCTGAGATATGTGACATTTCAGTCATTCAGTTTCTTTGACAGAGGTGCAAACTGACATTTCACATGCTCTGCTGCAATCCGTCCCTCTGTCTATTGCAGAAGTGAGGAATTGGTCGACTTTGTGATGCTTATGCTGCCACACAGCTCCTTTAATTCAACAACAGAATTGACTAGACACTGAATGTATCACATTATAGGAACTGTTTGTCATCGAGAAGAGCCTCTGATTGGCAGTTTACTTTCTTTAGCAATATGATTGAACATTTGACAGGAAGATACTGAGCTGCCAACTTAGAGTCCCAAATGTTTGGTGCGATGTAGCCCCACTATTTCAGGGGGAGTGATGTTAGAGGATTACCATGTATTTGCACTGTCACTAATGACCATAAAAAGATKTGGGGGGTTAGTGTTCAGGGCAGGGCTTGGGACTTTCATTTTCTGCTTTCCTCTTGAACCTGGGAGATATAAAGGCGCCCAAATACCTAACCTCTTTGCATCTTGCAGCCTACTGATCTCCAGTTGTTCATTCAGATGTGGAAAATCAAGAAGAACAGTGTTGCCAGAATTATGGAGGTTTAAAGACACAAAGGAATACAAATTTGTAGTGAGAAATGACATCTTCTATTAGAGCTGTTAATATCATTTGAACACACAGACTAGCTTTGGTGTGCAGACTCCCTTCAGGAGAGGAAATTCAGGTCTGTAAGGATGGGTGTCACCGAAGTGAGTGCTTTGGCCAGGGTACTGCCTACATGTATCGGCAGGATATACKCCAAAGAGTAAATGGACTTTATTTCTGATCTTTTCAGGCATTTAAGCCCCTTCCTTCTAAACCAGATGTGGCAAGGGGATCTTTTGTTCAAAATCAGAGCGTACAGGCACTCTCTCTGAGCATGTGGGATTCCAAATCCAAGTCCCTGCTTTACCTAAAGAAGTATTAGTACATATCCTACTCCTTTGTGAATACCTAAACACTTCAGATGCTTGGAGATTATAATGCAATGGGTCTTTTATCAGTTTCTTCTTTTTATGCTTTTCCCCTTTCCACAAGGTAGCCGAGCCCATGTTGTGAAGCAGGTTTGCTCTACTCACCAGTGAATGTCCAAACTACTAGATGATAGATTTTTTTTTCCTTGTCTTTTGATTTAGGAAACACCCTCAAATAGAGGTATCTGACATTTCTAGTTCTTCTCATCAATTCTGGCTGTAATCACTGCAATATCTGTAAACCAGGCTGCCAGAGATTTGGTCTAATAATGGTATGGATATTCCATTACTTCATATATTTGAACTAAAGACATATTTTTTTTAATATGTCGATGATGCCTCAAGAAGTATTGTGTGTACAACACCACCAGAAAACACAACAAACTMTTGGGTAAGAAGTGCAATTGGCTAAAGCCCTATTTAAAAACTTGCTGTTCTCACATAAGACAGTTCTTTTCATCCTTGATTACTGTAGCTGTCCCAGAACATCCAGAAGCAGGGCATGAGAAGTGAGGAAGGCAAATGGACTTACACTCAGTTCCCCTTCTAGCTCTTTGTCACCAGGAGTGGGCAGATTTGACTGAGCAATTTTTGCCCCTCTTTAATGAGAAAGAAAGCATTGTGAAGTCAGGAGGCTTGAGAACTCATGGAATTCTACTGGTTGCCTGCAGGGAATTTAAAGTACAAGCAACATAGATTTTATTCAGAGTTTTCCTAATTTAGGACTACATTGTGGAGAGGAATGCTAAGCACTGAGTTGTGCTTACGGAGCTGGAGGCAAATTGGAGTCTTGATGGAAAGGGATGAGAATGGCTAATACAATTTGAAAACTGCTTACTCAGAAATTAATATGTTTTTTCTTGCCTGTTCCCTGCTGCTGTTACCAAATCCCAGAAAGGTGCTTTTTAACAATAAGTACTGCAGTGCATTTCATATATGTTAACAGTATCCCAGGGGGTAGTGAGATGTTGCTGTGCTCCAAGTAATAAGATACATATTGGAATGAAAAGAAGAGAGATGTAATTATTTAAGCAAACACTCCAGTAGCTGGAAAATTCATCTGTCATCCAGCCCATCACTGAGCCCTACCCCTCAGCTGAAATAAAGTTACATATTTCTGTTAACTTCAGTGGAATAAAYCTGGTTTATTTCAGCTGCTGATTTGGCCTTTTACTCAAAGAATTAGGCTGTAAGTCAGCTAGCAGAAATGAGTATCTAATGGGAGGAAGAGTATGGCAAGTTCACAGGGACAAGTTTTACCAAATATATGTAGAATGAAAATGGTCTTTTTACTAAGTTAAGCACCAATGATGCATGGATCTTGTGGCAACTCTTAGGAATAGAGCTGTAAATCTCATTGTCTCTGAGTTTCAAGAAATACAATATCTGATCAATAAACTGACCAAACACTGATTATTTGTAGTGGGAAATTGCTTCCCTAGCTACTAAAATTGTGGAGCAAAGGTTGTTTCCAATTTGAGGAGGCATTTTATTATATGTGTAGCCCAAAGAAACAGATCAATCTTCTATCCCTAAAGTCAAGGAGCCTCATCTGGCCTGGAAACAGTGAGACWTAAAACTAGGTCTGTCTTCACAAGACCTGCATTTATTTGGCCACAATAAGATGTATTCCTTACTGCTTGATAATCATTTGCCTGTTGGGGGGTAGAAGACACACAGTTAAGTGCCAAATGTAGGCAGAATATTTTTACTCAGTGCATAAATTCTGCTAATGATTTCCCATAAAAAAAAAAAAAAAGGCAAAAATTAAAGTACTTACAGGAGACTTAAATATGGTTCTTTGTTATTTTGATGGTGGTGATGATGATGGTAATGTTGATGATGGTATATTTCTTGAAGTTCATTTGCCCAGTTTCAAAGAGGAAATTGGATCTAGGATCATTCAAATCTTCATCAAATAGAGAAGTTGTAAAATAAAAATTACTTCCTGCCATGGTTTTAWTAAACTTCCCCTTCCTGCCTCTCTTACCCTCCATGTATAACATTCCCCCCGTAGGTTCATAATGATGATTTAATTTCCTTCCCTCTTGCTTTATGGAGCCAGTAGCTGCAACTCTATTTAGATTGATTGTTCTTCAGTTGTTATTAACAAGTGGCAAATTAACGGAGATGAACAAAAATGAAAGAGGAGATTCAAATTCAGCTTCCTCTGCACCACAAGGTTTTGATTTCAGAGAGTTTTCTCCTAATTTGAGGACAATGACAGTGAATTGATAACATTCTGGGTGTGTTAGGATTCAGTGTGAAAGGTGATAAAGTATCTCATGACCTTTCTGATTCAGATTTAACTATCCCCCAAAACAGCTCTTTATTCTTCCCTGCTGATGCTCCCCCTGGCCTCTTTCCCCTTCACTTGGAAAACTTCACAGAGGCTGGCTAGATCACAATGAATAGTGCTATAATTTTTCCTTATATGCCAGCTGTAGCTTTTGCAGTTTTTTCGTACCTGGCACTCCAGACAATTTCTCTGCTGTTCTCAGTAGAATAGACCGGACATACCAGTTTATACAAAATTTTTAAATGTTTCATTTTCATCCAGGATGGTGAAAATTTCCTGTAGTAGTTTTCTGGTGGAGGGCAGGGACTTGAGGGAGCTCTGTTCCAAACTCTACTGTTGATGCAAAGGGAAGAAGCCAAGAAACCTGCATCTCAGTGTACTTCCTTGCGGGGTAGGAGAAGAAGCCTCATGTGGGGCTGTGGGATCCAGCCCCAGGGCTGTCTTCCAGACCCAGCGTGCTTGCACAGGAACCTGGGGCAATCTCCCTGTGTTTTGCTCCTGGCAACATCAAAGCTGACACCTTTGAGCAGCTTCCTCCAAGCAATGCCTAGTAATATGTTAGATATTGAAACAGTTATATTTTGGTTTTACAGTATGTGCAGACAAAACTGTGCTGAAACCATCCACACTGCTGCTGGAGTGAGAGAGAGTGTCAACCACATAGGACAGAGGTTAGCTACATGACCTAGTAACTGCTGAAGACCACTTAGGTAACAAAGTGGCTGAGGACTGCCTAGAAGACTCTAAAGAATCAAATAAAGAATGGGCTGGTTTTCCAAAGATGTCTATAGTAATAATAATAATCATTATTTTTGCTGTAACCAAAATACTACGTTCTTTGCACCACATTTTAAAATGTGACTCCTGTCCAGAGCAGCACTATTTTGGCTTGACAATCTGCTTAGAAAAAAGCTCAGTGAAGAGCTTTTTTCTGGTCCTAGATTGTTCATGAAAGGAATACTGCAATTTTGAACATAAGGAGTTAGCACCTTCCARGGTGGTGGTGTGCTTCGAATGGGATGGATTTCAGCCTCTCATTAGATTTTCATATTTCCTTTCAGATTGCTCCAGCCACTTCTTCTTTAACCACAAATTTGAAAGCTCCTCCTTTTTCTTGAATAAGGAAGGGGGCAATGAACTCCTTGATTTCTATGGGGAAATAWTGTACATGGATACTTTTGAAATACCCACTCCACTTGTAAGTCAGCCTCTCATGCTAACTGTTGGCATTCAGGTGCTAGCAAAGAAGATTTAATAAAAGTTAACAGCTCTTTAAAGAAGACTTTTTCAGATCTAGGAAAAGAGTAGAAAAGCAATTGTGACAGAAGCAGCTCATTTCTGTCCTAGCTCATTTTAAATATAAACATTTGATTTACAAGTTCTTATGGGGACTGTAATCATGGCATGGAATCTGTTACAATACCTGTAACTCTAATGAAAGATTTCCAGACTGACTGACCATTTCCAGGGTCTTTCTAATCCAGCTCCCATTAAATCAGTGAGGATCAAGACCATGGCAGAAAGCGTTAGATGAGGAAGACAAGATGTAATTCAAGTAGAAAGCAAACATTACTCTCTTGCATACAGCAAACAAAGACGACTGCACAGCAAGTGAACTGTTGGAGAATACCACAAAGTTTGGGAAACCTACTTTACAATCACTGTTGCTGGAGCAAGATACTGAGATAGAAGCTTCAAGCCAAAAATGTTCTCAGATATCTTGCAGGAGTGATTCAGCTGAATGTTACCCCCAATGTCACTTTTCCACCTCTCACAGCTGTGAGATTATAATGGATCGTGTGGGTATTCTTTATGTGGAAGCTAAGAAAATTAAAATGTTTATTAATGGAATGGAATTAACAGTAATGGTTGAAACTGAAGCTGAGTGCAAGGAATTCATTAGATCACCAAGATACTGGCTGTGCTATAAAAAGCAGATGCAATTCAGTGCTGATAGATACAAGATAAAGCACATGGGAATATACATATATCACCAYGGGCTCTAAATTAGCTATTGCCATCAAGAAGGAGATATTGGAGTCACTTTGTATAGTTCTCTGATGGTGAACATGCAAGCAGAACGTTACAAATTGTTAGGAAAAGAATAGGGAATAAAACAGGAAACTTCTTAATGTCACTGTTTTGTACCCCTGTATCTGGGACTGTGTTTGCACCTACCTCAAAATCAGTGGAGTAAAACATCAGAGGAGAACTGGAAAAAGGGAAAAGAAAAATGTCAGCTATTGTGAGAAGTAGGAGTGATTTTGATCTGAGGAGAGACCAAATACCCCAGAGTCCCTTAGACTGAAAAAGAGAAACCTGAAGGGTTATATATTTAAGCTTTTTAGCATTGGAAATGTAGCAGAGACAGTGAGATGAGAATGACCATTCATAACTAATCATAAGACAAGTGCTAAATGACATCAAGAAAAATCATAAGGCTGTTTTATAGAATAAACAAAGTACACATGAGGAAGGATCACTCTGTATTTGCACTTATCTTAAGCTATTTCAGCTATTTCTAAGTGTCTGCTCCTGGCAATTGCCGAAGGAAAGGTAAGTGAAGGAGCTGCATCTTAGGTTASAGACAGTAATAGGCCCTTCTTATAATCTTTAGTTGCTTGCATCCATGCCCTTCAACTAGGTAAATATCTCAGTATATCCATGGGGTGTTKAACTTAAAGTCTTAAGGCACTTCAGCTCTTACATTCCTTTAAGATTTCTGGTTACCGCATAAATATAGTAGCAGGTCCTAACTAGACTCCAAACATAATGCACAATCCTAGGCTGGTTTAACTTGATTTATGGGAAAAAYATAAATGATGAGATTACTGCTCACAAATTGTGTGATGCACCTGGCTAGGAACAATGCCAGATATATGTCTCAGCAGACTTCATGTTAAAATTCAATGAAAGAATAAAGCATCAAATGTATCCAATCACTCTAATATACGTCCTTCTGCAGTAAAAAATTAGAGCTTTTATRTACCATGGAATAATATGTATACCATGTCTTTTTTCCTATGAGAGGTGTGGAGGCATTACACATATTATACATAGTGTGTATATATTATATAGTACATGTATTATATAGCTCTTTGTTCTGAACTCTGAAAATGTTGGCTTACATTCTTTGGAAATGCCATTGTTCAGCTTCATTATTTCTTTTCTTTTTCTCTTTTTTTTTTTTTGACCTTGTYTTTTTTGTTTCTGCTCTGTGGTTGCCCTTGACATGACACTTTAAGAACAGATGTCTGAACTAGATAAATATGCTGTAATTGAGTGTTAATAGAAAAAATATACATGGGCTTTATGACAGTCTTGTCAAGGAAACTGTGACAAGCTTTCCTGTCTTGGCATCTTGATATCAGTTTCCTAATGTTTAATTCCTTTTCCTTTTCTTAACATGAGACTAAATTGTATATATAATCAATTCAGTTCCTTCTGCCAACATTAATATGGGCTACATGCATGCAGAAGTAGGTAGATCATATGCTCTAATTTATTTGAAGCAATGAGCATATTGTGCTGGGAGCAGGAAAACCCTCAGCAGTAGGGAGCTGGTGATCCTCCGCTGGGTTTGCTTGGAGCAGAGGCAACCTTTGCATGGGTCCTTCTGCGGGCAGAGCTGCACCCGCTGCCTCGTAGGCTTTAGCRGAAGGGCAGTTTCAAAAGCTCAGTGCAGCTGTGCCTCCATCCAGCACAGCTGTTTGCAAAGGGATGCTCTATCAATGTCTTTCACATCATTCCCCCATAAACAGCACCCATTTTGCACAAGCCTGTGCAAAATAGCTTACTAAGGCCACATTCTCATAGGATACCCACTTCAGAGGCAAAGCCAGCTGAAGGACCTGCTCTCCCCTCCTCAGCTCTCTCCCCTGCCTGCTTRTTCGTGTCCCAGATTCCTGTCTCAGCTGAGCCAGCTCAAGTGCTTTAGAGGCTGTCCTGGAAGCCAGATATAGCCAAAACGGCTCAGTTTAAAATAAATYCTTTCAAATGTTTAATTCTGGAAAGCTTTAAACACAACCTTCAAGGAGTTGTCCCAGCACAGTTGAGGGGGCAGCCAGCTGGGGAGCGAGGGGAAGGCATGGATGGCTGAGAGTAGTAAGGAGAAAAGACAGGAAAACTTTTAAAGCTGGTCCACAGCTAAAACTAATATCTGGCTGCACTACACCTGATTGTTGCAGAAATAAGCCAGCAGCAAATTACTGTTCTCTGAAGTGAGGGAGAGTCACAAAGATAATTATACTTCAAAGAAGTAATTCTTCCTTGAGCTACTCTTGTAACAGCTYAGTTTGGCTGCTGCTGCTTGCACCRGGCTCTGGTGGAGGCTACAACTGTCCCTCAGASTGCTCCAYATGTGTGTAGGAGCTGAGGCTGGGGCTGCTTTTTCTGTGGGAGGCCCCTGGCAGGTTCAGCGTGGGGCCAGGCAGAGCATCACAGCCTGCATTGCCTGTGCCTGTGCCGGTGCCTGAGGGAACCAGCTGCCTCTGCTGCCATCACCAAGGCATGAGTCAGGCTGAGTTCCCACATGTCTCCCACTGCAACTTCTCAGGGCAAGGTCCTCCACTCCACCCCAGGATGGCAAACCTGTCCTGGCCATGAACCCCACTTTCCATCTTACACCTAGCCTTTCCTCTCTGTTCCCTCCATCCCCGTTCCCTTTCTCTGTTTATTCTCTGCTCYCCTCTTTTCCTGTAAGACCTGGGACACGATCGTCCCAGCTGGTGCAGCACTGGTAAAGCCTCAGCCAGAGCACCACATCCAGTATCAAGTAAGTGTCCGAGGAAAGCAGCAAGGATGATTAGAAATATAGAAAACAAGTCACAGATTAAAAAATGGGGTCATTTAGCCTAAGAAAGAGAAAGATATAGCGGGAACATGACATCCTTCTTCAAATACATGAAAGGATGTTGCAAGAAGAAGGCCCAGTGTCCATGGTGGAAAGGCTTGACCTGCAGGCAGCCTCACGGGCGCTTTGCTGTGGAGGACAAGAAAGGYCTGAGACACACAGCCTGGACGAGAAGCGGGGAGGTGCCCTGTGCATCTTCTCTTCTTTGAAATTTTTGATAACAGATTTGGCCACAGCTGCTGCTCTGCCCCCCCGCACAGGCGGCAGGCTCTGCACCCCTTCCTGCCTCTCAGGCTGCCATCACAGGGAAGTAAGAGAGTGTCAAGAGAAGCTGCTCCAGCGCGGGCCCTTCCCCGGGCTGCAGTCCTTCAGGGACAACCTGCTCCCGCCCGGGCTCTCCACGGCCGCAGCTCCTGCAGGAAATATCCCCCTGCTGCGGCGTGGGGCCCTCCCCGGGCTGCAGGGTGGGTCTCTGCTCCCGCGGGGTCTCTCCAGGGCTGCAGGGGATCCCTGCTCCGGGCYTGCAGCACCTCCTGCCCTCCTCCTCCTCCGCCCTCGGGGTCCCTCTGCTGCTGCTCCCTCCTGGGCTTCCTCCTCCTCGGCCTGTGCCGCCTTTTGCCCTTTCGGAAACCTGTTTTCCCCCCGGCGCCCCCGGCCTGGCTGAGGGGCTCAGCTGTGTCCTTCAGTGGGGCTGCTGGAGCCGGCCGGGACCGGCTGGGATCGGCTGTGTCCGGCACGGGGCAGCCCCGGCCTCCCCTCGCAGGGGCCGCCCTGCAGCCCCCTGCCAGCGCCGGGGCACATAAACCCAATACGCAAATGTAGAGCTGTTCCTGCCTTGGGCCAGGGGTTGRATGGACAACTTGATCTCTCGTGGTCCTGTGGGCAAATGAGGTCCTGGTGGGGAACATGGGTGTCTGTGCCCCAGAGGGCTGGGAGAGGAGCAGGAGGGCTCCGGAGGAGCACGAGGTGAGAAAGGGGCCTCTCTCCCATGAGCAGGTGCAGGGGCGGGGAGGAGGGGGCCAAGGGACCCATGCAAATCCTCCCTCAGGCCCCGGAGGTGCCGACGTCCTGGAGCACCTTCATCCTCATGTCCCTGCCAATAGAGGAGCAAAYGGTTAGTCCTACAGCCTCAGAGGGAGACCTCATGAGGGAGGAAGGTTTGGAATGAGGGTCGGTTATTTGGTGTCTCTGCCTCAGTGCYGCACACAGTTCATTTAAACCCAGATCAACATATCGTGGGTCTTCATTCCGTTCAGGCACTCTCTTCTACCCTCTCTGCATGGGAGTTTCAACCAGGCACTGCTTGGCCATCCTCTGCACGCCAGATTTAATGATGAGGGAGAAATCACCCTGACAAAATGTGTATACAKCTCCCCACACTAAATCACACAGACTAAATCACACACTCTGCCAGCCATGCTCAGGATGAAAAGTAATTCACTTCATGAACACTCCCCTTGATTTAAATAGAGGAGYATGCTAGCTATTTTTAATTTACGAGTCCCCCACGCTGCTGCCAGTGGCCACTGTTCATGGTATATTGTTGTGCTGCACTAAGCGTATATTAAAGCTTCCCAGCACATCCTATAAMATAAATTCTCTGTGTCTGTGCTGTTTGTAACTTTGACAGCTGTCAGTTGTGTGGAGGGTCTAAAACTTGCCATTCTTCTTCTTTTCATCAGACTGAATTTCAGCAAATTTATATTTGTTACTAGGAGGTTGTAATCTTCACTTATATTTGCAGGATACACTGATGGCATAAACAGCATCTGCAATAGTCTAACCACACTAATAATGTAACCATGTTCTGTATTTAAGAAAGCTAGAAKGTTAGTTCCCATCTTGGAGAGGTATGTATTTTTTTTTTGCTGTTTCCGCTGCTAGTCTATATAATGGTATCCTCAGCAAACATTTGCTTGTTAAGGACTGCATCTCAATTAACCTGAATGGTTTTCAAATTGAAACAAAAAAAGAAATGCATGAAAAGGCCACCTATAAGCAATTCAGAGCAAATTGCTGCAATTTATTGCCAGCTTGAAACTCTGAGATGGACAAAAGGTAAATCACTGCATTCTGAAACCAAGCAAAAATGATCCACMATTTTTTCCCTCCCTGTTGAATTTGAGATAAAACAACCTAGCTCCTGAATACACAGGAGTGAGTTGTTCTACYACCACAGAATGGTTTTAGCTGTGTAAAGACAAAGCAGTGCTGTAAGATTTTGCCCTTATGCTCATAGCCCTTCCAATCTTGAATCAAGGGCTGAGTCTCTTTAGAGGCTCTCTTTATGGCAACCTAGCCTATGCTGAGCTGAAGACCCAGCATGTTCCCTCATCAAAGCAGCAGGAACTCCTCCTGCCAAAGATTTTATGTAGCTGCCTGGCTACAGCATTAGGTAGGATTTGCTCCAGCAGAATAGACCGAGGTTCGTCTTGTGAGATGAGACTGCTCAGTGGAAGCTGACACTCAGAGAAAGGTGCAAAGACAAACTGAACTAATTTGATCCACATAGGACAGTCTCACACCCAGGAAGATGTCGTCTTCACCCCTAATAACAAGAAACATCCTTCAACCATAAACCAGAGTTTCTTCTTAGAGTCTTGCTGTGTTCTTAGTAGCATATGGTGTGACAAGCAGTCCCCTGTGTGTATAAAAGCCACAAGTGAAGGGCATGCAGGACCATCAGAGCAGGGCAGCCCCTACTGAAGGGGAAACCTGGAAGGAGCAGCTGGCTCAGTAGCTCCATTCCRATAAGCAAAGTGTGATCAAAACATGCAAGCAATTGCTGTCATTTTTCAGTTTGTAGATGGGCAGAATAATAATGCTCTAATGTAACTGTTACACAACTTTCATTATTGTTAAATTAGGAGAAGCRAGACACCTCAAAATCAGAAATGTAAATCTGTGATTTCTGTACCAACCAGAACTGTACTAAACATGTTAGAACATCTCAAAAGAAAATCTTTAATCTAAAAAGCTTCTTATCTGGAAGACTATGAATCTCAGTTTTTGCACATTAGTTGTGGCCAGGTTTCACATTGCCTGATATTACTTGAATTGCAGGAAGTCTGTTTTCAAAGCTTGGCTTTACATCCAAACTTTGCAGATGAGCCAGGAAGGAGTGCCTGCGTCCTAAGCTCAGGAGAACTGGACCAGAATCAAACATGAAACAAAATGYGCGTACCATATTCAACATACAGCACGCAACCCTGCATCCATGCAGTGGAGACCTCTTAGGTGGAGTCAAACTGGAATTTCCTGACTTTGTTAAGAAGTCAATGCTAACCCATGGAACCTTGTAAATAACTTTTGTGCTTTCAAGAACAAATTGCCACAAAGTGAGAAATTGATTTTCCCTGATGATGGGACAGCTTTTCTTGAGCTGTAGCAGTACACTTGCTCCACAGGTCTTTCTTGGTCATAGAATCCTGCTCACTAAAGACTTCCAGACTATCAGTTGGGTAAAATTCAGCCCTCATTCTCTGGGATCCTAAGGAACATAATTTTTTTTTGGATGACAAGAGACTGCTGTTTATTGTGAGTTAGTCCCTGACTTCCTCCTTCGCCTTCCCAAAAGACTAACAGATCCTTGCATTGAACAGGAGCTACATTATGTGACTGCTTTAAAAGTGCTCTGCACTGCAGTCTACTCCACGTTTGCTCCAGTTGTACAGAGCTAAGGCAAAGGAGGTGGTTAGGCCACATGAGCAGGAAATGAGACAATGATAAAATATGACTTGAGGAAATTCCAGAAGTCCTTGAGGAAATAATGGGAAAGATATTAATTAAGGAATGACTATTTGCCTGGCTCCAGTCAGGTTAGCAAATAAACCCCAAACCCTGATGTTCCTATCTCGACAGGAGAATGGAGGGAGTGCAAGTGGCTGTGGCTGGAAATGAATGTCTGATAGTGAGAGAAATATAGGTACCATTGGATGGGATGTGACTTTCAAAGAACTCAGGGTGAGGTAATTTACCTAAGGCAATGAGCTAGCGTCCACTAGGCATATACACTTTTTGCTGCTGGGATTTTTCCTTCTGTTTTTTTTATATATATATTTAAAAGAGTAGGCGATGACTTTGGAAGTGTTTCTTTAGCCTCACTTCCAGCCACTGTTTAGACACTCTTGAGARCAAGCTTTTGGTATTGATGGGAGCTGAAGAACTAGTTGCAATTGAGCATGGACATAGCGATGAATGAGGCTGGTTTTGRCACAAGAGAAATGCACTCCAATCATCCTGAATATTGGGCCTTGGTGCTGCTCCTGAAGACCCTCCAATCATGCTGAGTACTCCTTGCTTTGTAACTATCATGTCCTACTTCTTGTTTAATTTCTGTCCTCACCATCTTTCTGTCTGGGATTAAGTGGAGGAAAGGAAGTGCCCTCCATGGGGTTGACTGCAAAATCCTAAACTACATGGCAAGAAACCAATGTTTAGGAATCATAGATAAAACATGACCTTTCTAGGTGATCACCTATGGGCACAAGAGAAATTTGAGTCGTTGAGGAGCAGTTTGTGATTCTAGAATTTTTCTAGTGCTATTTCCCCTGCACTCACGTTGCCGATTTCAGCAAAGTTTTGAGAYGCAGTTAAACCTGACGAATGTATCTATGCTTCTGCACAAAAAGAAAGTAACTTCARGTCAAATCTGGTGTTTACTGGAACTGATCACACTGGAAATTTCTGTCCCCACAGCAGTACAGGTAGCTCCTTTCCCAACCAGTGAGGCATCAGTGGGATCCACCCAAGAGTAGTGAGGGAGCTGGCAGACRAGCTTGCCAAGCCACTCTCCATCATTTATCAGCGGTCCTGGTTAACAGGGGAGGTCCCAGATGACTGGAGGCTTGCCAATGTGACGCCCATCTACAAGAAGGGCCGGAATGAGGATCTGGGGAACTACAGGCCTGTCAGCCTGACTTCGGTACCGGGCAAGGTCATGGAGTGCTTCATCTTGAGGGCACTCACAAGGCAGGTGCAGGACAACCAGGGGATCAGGCCTAGCCAGCACAGGTTCATGAAAGGCAGGWCCTGCTTGACCATCCTAATCTCCTTCTATGACCAGGTGACCCACCTAGTGGATGAGGGGAAGGCTGTGGATGTGGCCTACCTGGACTTTAGTAAAGCCTTTGACACTGTCTCCCACAGCATTCTCCTAGAGAAGCTGGTGGCTCATGGCTTAGACGGGTGTACCCTTTGCTGGGTAAAAAACTGGCTGGATGGCRRAGCCCAGRRAGCTGTGGTGAACGGAGTTAAATCCAGTTGGCGGCCGGTCACAAGYGGTGTTCCCCAGGGCTCAGTTTTGAGGCCAGTCTTGTTTAATAACTTTATCAATGATCTGGATGAGGGGATTGAGTGCTCCCTCAGTAAGTTTGCAGATGACACCAAATTGGGTGGGAGTGTTGATCTGCCTGAGGGTAGGAAGGCTCTGCAGAGGGATCTGGACAGGCTGGATCGATGGGCCAAGGCCAATTGTATGAGGTTCAACAAGGCCAAKTGCCRGGTCCTGCACTTGGGTCACAACARCCCCAGRCAACGCTACAGGCTTGGGGAAGAGTGGCTGGAAAGCTGCCCGGCGGAAAAGGACCTGGGGGTGCTGGTCAATGGCCGGCTGAACATGAGCCGGCAGTGTGCCCAGGTGGCCAAGAAGGCCAAYGGCATCCTGGCCTGTGTCAGAAATAGTGTGGCCAGCAGGAGYAGGGAGGTGATCGTGCCCCTGTACTCRRCACTGGTGAGGCCGCACCTYGAATACTGTGTTCAGTTTTGGGCCCCTCACTACAAGAAGGACATGGAGGTGCTGGAGCGTGTCCAGAGAAGGGCAACACAGCTGGTGAAGGGTCTGGAGCACAAGTCTTATGAGGAGCAGCTGAGGGAACTGGGGTTGTTTAGTCTGGAGAAGAGGAGGCTGAGGGGAGACCTTATCGCTCTCTACAACTACCTGAAAGGAGGCTGTAGAGAGGTGGGTGTTGGTCTCTTCTCCCATGTAACTAGTGATAGGATGAGAGAAAATGGCTTCAGGTTGTGCCAAGGGAAGTTTAGACTGGACATTAGGAAAAATTTCTTTACTGAAAGAGTGGTCAAGCATTGGAACAGGCTGCCCAGGGAAGTGGTGGTGCTACCATCATTGGAGGYGTTCAAAAAATGTGTAGACGTGGCACTTCGGGACATGGTTTAGTGGGCATGGTGGTGTTGGATTGACGGTTGGACTTGATCTTAGAGGTCTTTTCCAACSTTAATGATTCTATGATTCTATGATTCYATGATCTGTTTGTATTTCTTCCAGGTTTGGGGAAATGACTTACTGGGTTTCGTGTCTCTTATGAAATTTTCTGTCTACATTTCTGCCCATGAAATATATTGTTAAAGACATAGGCGGTTGTGGGCACAACTGTGCCTCCACTATGACAGAACTTAATGGCATGTAGCCACTCTAATTTTTATTAAAACTCACTATATTGAAAAACACTTAGAAGGCACTACCGAACAAGACAGAGGGGAATACCAATCCTATTTTGGCTAAGCCTTTTTTCTGCTCAGTTTTCTTCCCCTCYGTGTTGCACATCACTAACATTTCTAGCAGCTGTTGAAAAAGAGTTATTAGATTCCCCCTCCCACTTTGCTTCCCCCTCTCATCTTCTCTCCTTTGTCCTCTCTCTAGAATTGCAAATCTGGTTCACCCTAAAAAACATAACTCTCTTCTATYAGTGTCTAAGGTCCAGAAACTCAGAGCATTCTACCTTCTTGCTGAAATAACCCCTCTGTTACTGTTGGTGAGTGAGGCATTGTAGCAACCAGGCTCTGGAAAGCCACTGCAGGGAGTGGATTCTTCCCTCCTTCCCACTGTTGCAAACTGGGAAGATACTTCACTGATTTTGCTGAAGTGAGAGAAAAATCGAGCACCACATTCACTATTCAGCACAGATCATCCACTGTCTATTATGAGCTGAAAATACCATTATAGGAAGCATTAAGATGGCATAGCTACTAGTAATGAGCATCTGTGTATCTCTATTATATTGGTTTTTAGATAACAAGGCGTAGTGAATGCAAAGGGCCTCACCCAGGCTGCCAAAAAAGAAAAAAGAAAAGAAAAAGAGAAAAAAAGAAAACCCTGCCCTAAGTAGTTCTTTTTCTTCTTGAAGGCTGTTAATGAAAAGGGGGAAAAAAACCCACTTGAAATGAAAGACGTGGAGGATCTGCTTGTCCTCATGCACATTCACTGTGTGCTGAAGCCTGTAACAATGAAGGGAAATGATAGCAGAGAGCAGCATTACCCTCCCTCAGACTGAGAAACTTTCACTGCAAAAGCATTTTAAAAGAATAACCCAGAGTACAGTAATTAAAGCTGATTCGGCTTCTCAAAAGACTGCTTCAAGCTTTTGTGCTGAACCTTCACAAATTCCACAGGGCTTTATTATTAATTGTGCTCCCCCCACACACTGCTCTCTTTGGGATGTTTCTGCTGTCACAGGTTCAGTATTTCTCACAGGCTTTCTGTACATAACTGAGACTTGTCAGGAGAGAGAAATGTTTTTCGGAGCATTTTTCCCCTTTGTCCTCCCGCTCTTGTGCCTTGTTCCCTTGGTAATTTTTTGTTTGCCTGCTTTTTAATTTTCTTCTACATTTTTTTTCAGAGTCTCTGGTGGAAAAGAATGACATGGGGGCTGGGTGCCTTTCTTTCACCAGCCTGAGATCATATGTCAAACGCACCTGGGATCGTTGCTCCTGAACCTCTGAACAACTGATCTCTCCCAGGAGCTGGTAGATTCACTCCTGTCCCAAGGCAGGCAGCCATGAATGCAGCTGTGCGTGTAACACACACATCTGGCCTTGGAACCAGATTCCTCCAGACATTAGGWCAGATAGATACAGAATTTAAAGGTTGCTGCTGGACACGGGAATCTGGGTTGGGAAGCAATCTGTGCTAGAGCGGGGATCAACCCTTCAGGCTGGAATTTCTCTTACAGCCATTTCTCTTACGTTTCTCTGTGTTGTTTTGTGGTTGKTTTTTTTTTTTTAACTTGGAGAAGTAAAAGGCTAATTTTTGTACAGATTGAAAGGCAGGCTGCCTAGCCTGGAATAAAAGTGAAAGGCAGCATTCTTTATTGTAGTCAAAGGGAGTATAACATGAATAGTAGCAACCTACTGCCATTTAAAGGATACCCCTAAGTTTCCAAACACACTGTTGCTACTTTCCAGAAAAAAGTCCACTGCTAATATTTTTTCTTCTTTCTGTGATCACTTATAATAGCTTAAAAACACGGGAAAGAGACAGATTCCAATTTGACTGGGGCATTTTCTTCTTTAACGCTGTCTTCTGGGGCATTTGCTTCTTTAACAGATTACATTAATTGCTCAAGGATAGCCAGCAGATCACCTTGTAGGACTAGCAAATCTGCCACATTTCATGGATTTCAACAAAACAAACAGGAAAGATTAAAAAGAAGAGGACCTGACTGTGGACTGCAGTTGTTTCCCTCTGAGGAAGAACTCTTTAAATCAAAAGAAACAGAAAGTCCCTTTGCCATCAAATATATTGATTCATCCATCTAATTGACCTGACTAGTATCTGACTCTGCTTCAGGAGGCGGCTTCCATTCATGGGCAAAAAATGAACTTGTATTATCAYTATCTGCTTGTCTTTGTTGGGAAAGTCAATGGTTCCTAGATTCTATGGATTTATTCAGCCAAATGCAGGTGTGCACATATAGGTATCCACTGGCGACCTAGTCGTCTGTCCTTCCTTTATGGTCAATAAGAGAAGACATTTCCCCTGCACTTTCCCTCATTTTAAACCAAATATCAAACACAGTTCAGCTGGACCATGCCCTAGTAGTGCCTGTTTGTTCCCATTAACTCCTCAGAAAGGTAGGGTGAGCAGTTTAGATGATAGATAAAAGAATAAATCTCAGTCCCTATCTTCAAGAGGGGCAAGAGGGAAGATCTGAGAAACCATGCTGCTGAGCCTCACCTTGATCTCTGGGAAGGTGACGGAACAAATAACCCTGGAAACCATTTCCAAATATATTAATGACAGGAAGGTTACTGGGAGTATTCAGCATGGATTTATGAAGGGGAAATCATGCCTGACCAACCTGATAGCCTTCTACAATAAGATGATAYTGACTCCCATAATATCCTCATAGATGAAGTACGGACCAAATAACAGGGCAGTAAASAAGACAGAGCTAGACCCTTTTCAGTTGTGCTTGTTGAAAGGACAACAGGCAAAAGGCACAAACTGATATGCAGGAAATTCCTTTTAAACATAACAAAAACCTTTTTTACTATGATAGTGGTCAAACACTGGACCAGGTTGCCCAGAGAGGCTGTTGAGCTTCAATCCTTGGTGATACTCAAAACTTGWCTGGACACAGTCCTGGGCAATCTGTTCTAGTTGACTCTACTTTAAGCAGGGAGATTGGACTAGATGATTTTGGTGGGTTGACCTTGACTGGCTGCTAGATGCCCACCCAGTTGCTCTCTCACTCCCCCTCCTCAACAGGACAGGGAGGCAAAATAGGAAGAAAAACTTGTGGATGGAGATAAAGACAGGGAGATCACTTAAAAATTACTGTCATGGGCAAAACAGAATCGACTGGGAGAAAATTAATTTAATTTATTGCAAATTAAAATAGATTTGGGTAGTAAGAAACACAGACAAAAACTAAAACACCTTCACCTAAACCCACCCTCTGCTGCTGCTCCCTCCTGGGCTTCCTCCTCCTCGGCCTGTGCCGCCTTTTGCCCTTTCGGAAACCTGTTTTCCCCCCGGCGCCCCCGGCTTGGCTGAGGGGCTCAGCTGTGTCCTGCGGTGGGGCCGCTGGAGCCGGCCGGGACCGGCTGGGACCGGCTGTGTCCGGCACGGGGCAGCCCCGGCCTCTCCTCTCAGAGGCCGCCTGCAGCCCCCTGCCAGCGCCTGGGCACATAAACGCAATAGTCTCCGTAGGTCCCTTCCAAACTCAGCTACTCCCTGATTCAGTGGTTTTGTGGTTTGGTAGTTGGTGCTGCATGTGGAGGTGCCAAGTTGTTGTTGTCTGCTCCCTTMCTATGGTTTACCTGTTGAGCCAGGRTGTTGTCCTCCTCTCCTTCCTGCACAACCCAYAAGTTCCAGCAGATAAACCTATGACCAGCTCACTGCAAGTAGCTTGCAAATTCTCAGCTGCTCTTGAAATGTAAATCATTTTCATTTGCTTGAACCAGAGGCAAATTTCTTTTTTCTCCACTTTAAAGCAAATGCTTCAATACAATTTTCATCTTCATAACAGAAAATGAGAAAACAGTTACCACTGCACAGGTCTTTCTTGCYCTTACTCTTCTATTGTTTGCAAAAATATTTGAAAATTCCTTTTCTTTCCCAATATACACTAGTAAAAGATGTTAATGTCAAGGCAGAAATGCCATTTTCTTTTCTCCTGGACAGCATGTTTTTCATTCACTAACCTACCAATGATTGGCCTAAATGAAACTGTAAATTGTAAGAGTGATGTGATATGTTTTAAAAATCCAAAGATATCAAACACATTAAAATGTTGATTGTTTGTTTATTATCCAAAACGAACATGCTACCAGAGGACAGACAAATTCTGGGAACAAACTTCTGAGTCTTTATCCAAGTTATTTGTTCAGCTCCACTGTAGTGGAATCMAACCAATGCTCTCGTTGACTGCAAGGTCTGCACCCAGGAGTGTTTTTAAAAAAAGAGTACCAAAGTGGGTGGCAATGCCTTGGATTCTTCCTGGCTGTGARCACGTACAATATAATTTGGTTTCTTTTTTTTAAAAATTGACTTCTGAAGTATCAGGTTAAGATCATGACACCTGGAGTGTTTATCAGTCTAACAGGTGTTGACCAGGAAGACATAGAGACACATTAGCATCACATAGACGTGGCTGGGTTTATGCATAGCACCATTGACAGTATGTCTTAAGAAAGAATAAAAGTCAGAGATAAAGTTGAGCATATGTGGGGCTAAACAGAGTTTGTTCATGCCTGAAGTTAATTTAGAATTTTCTCACTTGTCTCTAGAAGAGACCATTGAGCAGGAGAGTCTGACTAGATTTTAATTTACCAAAGTTGTTTTCTTCTCAAGGCCCAGAGTAAAGGCAGACTGCTATAAAGTGRAAGGAATTTGAATAATTTCTTCTGTTTCATGATCCCCCCTCCAGGGAATCTGCCCTCATCTCTCCCATAGCCTACCTCATTTTGAGACCTGGGGCTTCTGGATGCTCAGAAAGACACATCAAGAAAAATATTAATTCCCATTGTGCCTGGGTAGAAAATAGCATCCTGGTTTCTCAGCAGCAGACCTGGCTACATGGACCAGCCTCTGCAACCTCTAGGCTTCAGTATTGAGAATTACAATGGTGATGAAACGCTGCCTGCTAAAGCTTCAGCTGGTATAGACTGCAGGAGCCCATCTCGCTTTGTCTCATGGGTCACTTCCTCTACACAAATTTCTGCCCCTCTCCAGCTCCCCGGTGGCTGCAGGGCCCATTTCAGTGTCTCCAGAGCTGAGTTTGTGCCTGACATTCCAGCAGGGCTTGTTGCTTCTGAGCAGTCACTTAGGCTAAAACAAAAAAGAATTCCAATGTGACAAGATAGCTGTAGACACACCAGTGAACTAGAAATAAGTGGAAAGGTCAGTAAAATATTCTTCTGCTGAATCAGAATGTCTGTTATTAAAGAATACATGGAAATGGAGCAGTACTTAATGCTTTGTCATTGCACAATATATTCTACTGAATTCCTTATCTCATTAGCACACTGAATAGGCATTTGAGGTAGGGATGCACCCAAAGGCCCATTCTCAGCAAAAATAAAATATAGGAAAAGTACAAATAAAAATGTCCCAAAACCCAAAGACACAGAAGTTTCTTAAAAATCCTTTTCTTTCTCTTTTTTTTTTTAACTTCAGATCATAATCTTTAGGAGCAACATTTTGCAAATTTCCTGTGTCCTAGAAGCATTATTAATGGAGCACTGAAATGTTCTTTTGAACACACACCAGGTGCCAGACTTTTAAAATCAGATCATTTCAATTACTACTGCATTTTCCCCCTTTTTTTACTACAGCATGGAAATCATTTGAACAGACAATATTTTATGAACTGACCCACTTAGAGACAATGCCATGCAATGTTTGAAGCTGGTATTCTGAGCCGGCACATACTTGCAAGTGTTGGTGTCTATTCTAATAGCTCTCTACATCTACTGAAATCACTCTGCAATGGAAACGGGCAAGAAAGGCAAGGCTGAATGTGATAAAATGCCTCTGTAAGCACAATACATAGCTCAGTATACTATTGTGCTCCATYCCTTAACACAAAAGTTAATGCCAATGGCTCCAGATGCTGTCAAAAGAATTGGGAACAACAAGGCTGGAATGGTTTATTAGGAAAATTGCCCTAATGAGAGGGTAACTAAACCAGGACTTGGGTTTACTCTCCCTTCCTTGGTAGATCTTAAGTCTTCCTAGAGGCACCCCTTCTTTGTGTCCCACTTTCCCACCTTGAACATGTGGGTCACGGCACAGTCCTACCCTCTGGAGTGATGACTGCAAAGTTTTCAAAACCGGTGGTAATGATAGGATTGGGTGAATACCTATAACAATTAGGAAGGGGGAAGGGAGGGGGGTGCAGCAGGTATACTGTATTTTTTCATCAGGTGTTTTCAACCTTGCAGGAAGCAAGGGATTCTTCTAAGAAATCTTTAGCTGCCCTGCTGGAATCACAACTGCTCCGATGTTTGTCTGAGGGTGACATTCAGGCTAGCTGCTGTCAGAAGCTCTGCTAGTTGCTTAGACAGCACTTGAGATATGAAAGATGCCCAAGCACTGAATCATGCTACAATCATAACAACCTGCTGAGCTGTTCCAGAAAACATCTCAGTTTCAAACCGTCAGTTTTTACATATTTGGAGTAAATTTTACTCTAATGAGCTTGTTCATCTAACAGGCTGGAAAATCGAGCAGAAACTGCCAATTTGTACACATTTGCCACTAATAGGCTTCTCGGACACTGTGGAGCTTTCTACAGCTGTGTAGCCATTCATGTGGCCTTGCAGCCACTGTCTGGGGATGGACATCAGACCCAACACAACCAGCCTCAAAATTATGGTTAGTGATATGGGTTGTAGTGGCTAGYACAATTGTCAGGATCCAAAACTGCATTGTGCTAGGGCTGTCCAAAAATAGCCAGAAAGATGTCCGCTCTCCCAAAAAGCGACATTCTTCATGTACAGAATGAAAAATCACCATCTGGTGTGTATCTGGCAGCATACAGGAGGTGGACTAATAGAGTCAGAGCCAGATCTTGGTGGATGAGTGTCACCAGTGAAAGGGCAGTATGACCACAGGCTCCAAGATGCACCTCATTGGAATGGATGAAAAATGTTATGAGACTTAGGTTATTAATTAATTAATAATCTCTATTTCAGGTTCCTGAGAAAGTGCATATCTCTTTGCATTCTCTACAGTTGCTGTGTGGTTACATCTGTAAATGAAATCTGTCCAGTARGGCCAGATCTGGTCTCCGGCTCTCTCCATCTTTCTCTGACCTCTGGCTAGAAGGTGGCTGCACAGCCATGTGAGTTTTCCAAGATGGATCCTGGTGGGATAGSAATAATGTTTCCTCAAACCCATGACAGGGTGCTACAAGTTAGACAAAAACTTTTTTTTTTTTCCTTTACGTAAGGTGAGTTCCTCATTCRCTGATAGAAGAGAACGATTTGCTCAGTAATTTCATGCTTCCTGACTGCTTGGTTACTTTGTGGACTTAAATAGGATGAARTTTTCATCCAAACTATTCCACTTCAATGCAAGGAAAACCTCTGCAAAATAGGAYTTTGAAAAGCAATATTCTCTCCATTTTTGGCAGTTTCCATTCCAAGCCACTGGGGTCTCAGGAACTGATGCCAACTATCACTGTAAAATACTGTCCTCCCTCTGCTGCAGGTAGGAAGCAGAAACAAAGGATGTTGCTACATTCCSCCTTCTAATAAATAAAGGCTTATTTACCTAATTGTGCCTTTCCAATGACAGGACAAAAACAGGAGGAGGATGATCATATCACCTTCATCCTGGTAGTCTTTGACTAGAATTCTAAGGTTTAACAASATCAGAAGGTTAACCCAAAGTCAGCAACCAGTTTATCAGTACATAGTCATTTATTGAACATGGGATCAATTTGATGACCCCAGAAATTATTGCCTCGGGATCTATTTTTGGTAGTTTGATTAAACTTACTTAAGTATGACAAGAATGGAAATTAATAAAGCTAGTGTTCCAGAGGGAACTCTGTAGTACTARATCATTTTTCAGAACAGTAGCAAAAGTGCTTGTAATCTATCCATAAAGTCAGTTAAAGCAAAATGCAAGACCTTCAATTGTTTCTATGTAGTTTATTTCTCTAAATTGTTTTTTTGCTTTGTAACATAGTGTTTTTTTCAGGTTTGTTAACCAAGTATGGTCAAAAACCAAAAGCTAGATCTTGAAATTCCTCAGTTGTATTAAAAATAATGAGAGTTTTCAATGTATGTTCTTTTTAGCTGCCCTTTGAACTGTTAGAATTTAAGATTTTGATCCTTTTGGATTCRGTATTTAATTTTTACCACCGCAAGCAAGAACTATCATTCTCAAGAATTTACAGGACTCCAGGAGACAGGGCTTCTGTTACCAAGCACCAAATAAAGTGAGAATAAAAATGGTGTCAGGACTGCCGTGGGCAAACATTTCCAGCAGWGGAGGATTCATGCCTCTGTAACCTGAGAATTGCAGASAAGAAATTTCTGGTATCCCATGATRCAGAAAAAGACAATTTCACAGGATTTTGACTGTTGAAAGGAAGTCATCCACATATTCAGAAGTGGCTTTATTTACCTTTGTCACCATTGTTTGCTTTATTTCTATATGAATGTGACTGTAAATAGTAAAGACCTATACCTTATGTTGTACCCCTGTTTTCATAATGTATTTGAGGAGATTTAGAAATCGCAGTTGGGTGAATCCTTGCTGGTATTAGGCCTTAGCTCTAAAGAGGTGCTGAGAAGTAGCTTAAAAACTTATTTCTATTAGGACCTTGGTTTTGTTCATTAGAACTATGCATTAAAACCCGCAGTTTTAATAGAAACTTGGGAGTAAATTGCCGTGTTGCTTCAAAATTGCTGAAGTGTAATCTTATCTAGCTGCAAGGACTGCTTGTCCAGAGCCTGACAGCTCTACTTCTCAGATTGCTTTGGACTTGTCCRTTTTCTCTCCTGCTTAGCGTCATTGCTGCACTGACAGCCATTCAGATGTGCAGCTCCCATCGTTCTGTCACCTCTCTAGCCAGACAGCAAGTGTTAGCATCAGTCTCTGCACTGAAAGACTGATAATGTGACATCTTATTTTAACTCTGTAGGGAACAGTAGGTAAAGGGGTTGCCTTTCRGTGTCATCTTGATTGTTCTCTGAGACATTTCTGTAGAAGGAAAAGGGTTTCGATCCCCATTTAGGATCTTCTGRGATCAGATAGAATCCTGCAGCTTGGATTAAGACCATGGACCTCTACCTGGGCTCTGCCATGAAGAGATTTCAGCCTTCATTCTCCTAGTTTTAAACGCCTTCAGTAAAACAACATCAAAAGGATTTTCCCACCACCCATAACAGCTGATTTGAAACTTGTGTGTTTCGATCAGGGTCTTTATTCTGTATTTTCTCCATGGTGATTGCACCTCTAGATATTGGTTTGGTATTTTACCACAGAGGTGGTGAGCTCCAGAGTCTGAAAATACAGGGGCATTACTGGGGAAGAGTACCTGGAGCCCTACTCTTGTCTACCACTGTCCCATGCAATGTGTTTGTCCTTGCCTATGCAGTCACTTGTCCCTGCATCCCAGCCCTTCATTAATGGAATAATTGCAGTTGATTATCAGCAGAACTGCAGGGGGATGGGGACCTATTGGCTTGTCCTTAAAGAAAATCCTTAATTTCAGTCTCAACTCTGAAACTGATGTTTTCTGGGGCCCTATTAATATCCCTTAAAAGTTTTACTTCATTTGCATTGAATAAAATGCCATCAGACTATTAAATACCAGAAAATACTGTGGGATTAGTGTGACAGTTCATTTGTATTTCCAAAACTCCTCATAGAAATTTTGCAAATGTTCTTCATGGGAATTCAAAAAAAAATGCTATCAGAGAGGGCAAGGCATACAGGGTGAGGAACAGAAGTGTCAGAAAAGAGAAACATCTTTCTCCTTTGAATTTCACCTTAAAAACTCTTTTACACTTCACCAGCAATTCTGTCCCAAGGGTTAGGCAGTTTCTGTACTACGCTGCTGTCTGTGACAGTGACCATCACAGTGCCACAGAAACATGGGTTTCTGTCCTTGTCTATAACATCTATAGCCTTTGCCAGTGAGTTTAAGCTATTTAGGGCACTCACTACCTTCTCTGGTAGTGATCTCGCTAGAGGAATTTTTTTTTTCTGATAAAATCAACACAGCTAGCTATTTTATTAGCTGCTTTTATCCACAAGGACATGGGGCAACAGGACAAGAGATTGCAGAAGTCCCTGCTGAGGTGGGCCTTTGGGAGGTCCAGGGAAGCAGGGATCAGGACAAGTGATGCAAGGTATGTAGCCCCAATTCTTTCACTATTCTCCTCTTGGAGAGAAAGCAGTCTCTGACTCATTAGCCCTGGAAGTAACCATCTAATTTACATTACACATTATAATTTTCATCCTATTTTTGATTCCTAATTTCAATAGTCTGTTGTTTAGAAATATTTTTCACTGCTACATTCTGAGGGGGCTTAATTTGGAAGTTTTTACATATATGTATTTTTTGGCTGTACCAGATTCCCATTACAGACAAATATAGTGTCCTGTAAAGTCATCCAAAAAATCAATTCTTTTGATAAAGCATTCTGTAGTGTGTACTTACAAATACAGTTGGGTTAATTACCTCTCTGTTTGACAGCCACAATATTCTTACAGAGTCCTGGAAAAACACTCCTCTCCTGCTCTTCCTTTAAACTACGTGAACAGTTCTAGTGAGAAAAGTAAAAGTTTGGAAACTTGGGGTTTTCAGAGAAGTTTTTGAACCAGGCAGGTTTTTAGAGGGTTAATGTATGTTTAAAAGAGAATTAGAGATTGCTGGAGGGATCCACTGGGCATAGCAGTCAGTGAGGGATAATTCCTTCAAATTCCCAATGCTGGTAAACAGCTCACTGGGGGTTTGCACCCTGGGRGGAACCATATCCTGGTTTGGTCTGGTTCAAGAGAACTAACAAAAAACGGGGCCAAAAGATGGCCCTGTGCTAGAATGAGGCACTATGTCTTGCTCCTTGACGGGTCTTGCAAGGAGCTTTGAAGCAGTACGGGCAAAAGTGGCTTGAGTTTAAAGCTTTTGTTTGTTGGTTTGTTATGTGTTTTCCAAAGAGAGTGCTTTTTCTCTAAATAAACAGCATTTTGCTTTGCTAAGCTGAATTATCACAGGTTAAGCCCTGTTTTTCTCCCTGAGGAGAAGTGGTGTACCAGGGCTTGAAGTAAACCCAAAGAATGGCAATAAATTGTGAGACCTGGAATCACAGGATTAATCCCGGAAGGAAATACCACTCCTTAGGAATAATTCAGAAAAGGGTCTGCAAACCCTGCATTCTGCACGGGCTCGCAGAGGGGACAAGGCACCCCCCGCCTTCCCCCCGTGTGACAGACACAGCAGAGCTCTGGGTCTAGGTCCAGCACCACCCTTGGCTTCAGTGGAGCCAGCTCTGCCCACAGGAATTAAGTTTAACAAAATCAGGCCTTAAATTTGAAAGAAGACGATTACAGTCTTTATTCAAGCAAAAGATTTGAACGTAAGCTGAACTTTAAGGGCACAGTTAGTCCACCAACTTCAGTGAACTGCATATACTTCTGCTTTACCTACAGGTTTTATGCTAAGGAAAAAACGAACTTACCAAGCATTTTTATTTCCACAGTGTCATTCCGTTTTCCAGTTCAGTGAAAAGAAAACACCCTGACTTAACAGAGCCTTCCCCTGAACAAGCAATGCATAAAAGCAACACAAGGCTGTACAGTGCATGGAGAATTATATTCTTCTATGCTGTACCTTGGCTTTCTCTTTTAAATGATGATTGATGGGTTTTTGATTGAAGTTCAGTGGCATGATATCAAAGACAGCAGCTCATAAGATCAGAGAGAAATTATGACTGTATTAGTGGCTGGTTATTATTTAAAAACAAAGCCTAAAACATATTGGTTACCCCTTCATCAGACACACTCTCATGGGTATTCTTTTATGATTGTTCCATTTTCTGAGTCTCACAAAACAATTTAAAGTTAAGCATAGCAGAGCTTTTTCTGCTTAAGATATCAAGGGAATTTACATAATGACTAATTTAAAAGCACACGCACAAATTAAATTCACACGTAAAGGAATATGCTTCAAAAGTTAGCACATTTTTTGCTGGCTGGGATTCTGTGGATAATTAAAAAACCTCAACCCTCTTGCTGATCATCAATCCAGAAAACATATAAGTAGGTTTATAGAACAAAAGGCGAAGGCCCTGCTCCTGGCATCCTGTCTAGACAAATTAGTTGACCTTATTTAAACTGGTGCACTGGGGGGCATCTCCTGGGATTCAAAATCTGTGAAAGTGAAGGGGCTAATTGCTTGAGATCAAATCGGAGCTGTATGAATCATAGTGTCCAATAGAAAAGGTGTCCGAAATCTGTATGTGCTTTGGGAATATTTTCAAAGAGGGAGTAAAACTGAAGAACCTAGGAAGGACGGCTGCTTGAACGGGCATCTGCAATTGCTGTCTCTATTGCTCAAGCCTGTTTGTTCTTCTTGTGCTGCGTTAGAGCAAATCTTTGCACAGCTGTGTTGCGAGCCATATGGGGGAACTAAGCCAGTTGCAAGTTAAAACTTTTTTTCTTGGGTTATTTTCCAGACAGATCAGTTCCTCAGTCTGATTCACTGTCGGACCACCAAATGTCTTGCATAAGCACAGCCTGAGGAATAATGCTAGGACAGGAAGGAATAGCAAAGAAAACAAAGTGTAATTATCCCTTTACTGGCCATTGAATACATCATTCATGTAATCGCATGCTGAGAAATACGTTTATTTAGAAATTTGATGTCTCCTTGTCTTTCAAGCTGACAGGTAACTATTGTAATAAGCTGCTATGGGGTTTAATTCCTTCCTTCTCCCCAGCCCAAATGTAAGGACCAAGATGTTCAGCMTAGTGCCATGAAAAGAGGAGACACTTAAAAAATTCTGCCCGAGTTACCTCATACCTCAATAGTTACCTAATTAACCTGTTTAATTTGGTGAGACTAAAAGCATGATCAAATTGCCTGTCATCTAATTATGCTCTTTTGACTAATATTTTTATAATATTTCTTATTGGTATGGCATAGCTCATTTAGTATAAATTATGGGGGTTTTTTTAAAAAGCTGTGATTGTGGGAACATGTGTAAAATGATCTTTTATACTTTTTCACTGTATCTTTCAGTCTGTGTTTTAAAATCAGTTGTAGATTATGATTGTAAGGAAAACGAAGTGTTTATTACTAGGATTTGGGCTTCTTATAATTATTCTCTGCTGGGTTTTGAGATACAGTTAACCGTCTTGGTGAAAGCACAAGTCTTAGGATGATCTATGTGAAGATTAAATATCAATAGGAGAAGTAATAATCAAAAGCTTGACTTGAGGAAGGTCTGGATGTTTTGACTCAGCAAAAAGCTGCAGCACACAATTTGAAAATTGGATACATTTTAATATCCTGAAAAGTAATTTATTGCACAAAGTGAGCACTAAAGCAGTGTGTGTGTATATATATGTATATGAAAGTATTCTGCTTATATCTGAAGTCTTGTAGCTATTTCAGATTAAGTCTTGAGAAAATCTGAGTGATTGTTTTAATCAGTATTTCTTGAGATAACATTATTCTCTATGGGTTAAGTAGTAACAGGAAAATTCCGAAAACATGAAGGTTTTGATTTTAGGCTACTGAACCCTGATTTTCTGTCATAAATTCCATTAGTGTGGGATTGTGGATGAATTTAAATTTGTAATGAAGTGCTTGTTCTAGACTTTTGAGTTTTAGATTCTTTTGGAGTTGTATCATCTGAGTTGGCATCTTCAGTAGTATTCTCTCTTTAAAATCACTTCTTTGAAAGCCTGATCTTTACCTGGTATTTATACTGTGCCTCCATGTTGCTGCCTTATTCTGCTTATAGGGCTGCAATAAAAAATTTTTCTTACATGGGAGATTGGTTCCTTCATAAGCAAAAGGTATTAGGATTGATGCCCACCCTCTGAGAAGTGAGACAGCCTCTGATTTCAGAGACTTCAGTGCAATTCTGTGCTCTGTCACAGACAGTGGGACTATTTGCCTCTGTAAACGGGTATTAGAGTACTCCGTTAGCCACTGAAATGGGAATATAGCAGGATGACAAAATCCACCCAATCCTCCTTTCAATTTTTTGTTATCTAATTCAATAGGAGGTGGAGTGCTTTGGGACCAGAAAACAGGAAACTCAGCCCTGCTTGCCTTAAGATAAAAACTCAGACCTGTTGGCGACAAAACACCTTTAATTCAAGCACTCTTTCCTGCAATGGGGCACAGAGCAGCAGCTGCCCGTGAGACCGTGCCAGGTCTTTGTACCGGCTGAGGCCACTGCCTCTATTCTCCCACTTCTATTATATCCTCTTTTTCTCTGCTCTGGCTGCTGTCTTGGCTTTGCATGCCCTGGGGAAGAGCTGTTTCATACATCCTTGTATCATTTACAGTGTAGCTGGACCCTTCCAGTGGCTGAAGTCCTTGGGGGACTTACACCGCATGACTTGAAGCATCCAGCTGAAAGCTGGCTTGGAAAGCTGGATCTGAAAGCTTTTTTCCCTTGACTGTGTGAGCAGTCAGGGGAGGAAGAGGAGCTCTTGCCTTTCCAGGCTTATTTAGGCACATAAATTGAGCTCTTGGCTGAATTGCCCTCTCTCTCCATTGACCACATAGGGAGCCTCATGAGACCTATGTCCTGCCTTAGGCATCAAACATCAGATGACTACAAATTGGCTTTGTGTGCTATCATGATTACAGATTCTTTTTTTCCTCTTCAGCTTTATTTATAGCTTTAATCATTTCAGTTATTGTTTTTGTAGTTTCTATGACCTCTCTTTTTGATAGCAAGATGCAATTTTATATTTTTTACCTTGGCCATCTAGGCTAGTTTTCTTATTCTAATAATAATTCACATCAGAGAGTCTTTATCCACAGTTTCCAATCCATTCTGCAAGCTGCTCTTAACTACATCCTCCAAGGCTCCTGTGAAGTAGGAAGGGAACCCATAAGACCAACGATGAGAAAATCCCACTGAAATGGCCTACATCCGAGATGGAAAGTGTTGTCTGTTAAATGAAAACACTGTGAAGCTACAATTTCACTGAAGTTCTGACAACTTAAGAGACAACAGTGGATTGAGAAGTGGGTTTAAGCTGAGATTGCTGAGAAAGTCAAGCCATAGTTAAAGCTAATCTGAGGGAGTGGAATTAACCCTTCTTTGCTTATAGAAATGCTGTGGGAGCTTCACTGACTGGAGAGCCCAATTCTTGTTTGCTGGCTGGTCAGCAAATTGTCTGCAGACAGAATTTTATATGACAGCATTTTAGAAGCTGTCCCCAACTTCTAGTCTACTTGACATTTCAAACTTGTATAAAATAAATCCCACCAGGTTTCTTAGCACAGTAGAAAATKATCTAATTTTATACACTGGCCATTTTTTAATATTTTGTCCATGTGTTTTAGTTACTGTTTTCTGGACATAAGCCTGTACTTAGTATTTTTCATGTTAAGCAGGCACATTGTACACAGTGAAGCTAAGCTGGTGTCAGACATTAACTGCAGCTCCTGAAATTAGTGATTATCAATACATCCCTTTGTCGGAAAACCCAAAGAGCAGCAAGAGCCTAAACTGCTGGACATCAAAAAGGTGTTTGTAACTAGAGTTATCAACTGATCTGTTATTTTGTTAGGGATTGTCCGTTCCAGGAGGGACTACCTTCTACCTTTGTGCTGTTTTCCTGGCAAATGAAACAATAACGTTGCTCAGTTCTTGAACTCAGTCATTTTTACCATCCTTTAGAAACAGGAGCAGATTTGATCTGTTAAAAGCTATGTGTGATTCATATCATTACATTCTGGGTAGCATGCATTCAAATATTTTTATGTAAGGTCCCATTAATGACAATTAGGTTTTTTTGCACAGTAAGGACTTTTACATCCTTTACATTTTTGCATCCTTTAAAGTATTCTTGCAAAACATATATAAAAAGTGCTCACAGCTTCCAATGTATTTAAAACAAAAATGAAAATATATTATTTTTACCTATATTTGATTAAAATTTGAAGACAATTAAATTGCTGCATGAAGTAGATTTCTGCAGGAATAGAAGGCAAGAAAAAACCCCTTCTAGATGCATCAGAAATTTTTTTGATGTTCCTACAGTTCATACCTTGTCTTTCATTTTTCTATTATTTTTAGAAAGTGTTCTCTGGCATATAGTTTCTAATTCAGTAATTACTAGAAGCTCATTTCTGTTCATATAAATCTTTAACTAAAGAAGAAGTTAACCCCCTTATTCTGATTACTGCCAACTTTGGGGGTAGCATAGACCTTACATCAGACCTTGTCCTTTAGCTCCACGAGACCAACTCTAAATTCTGAATATTTTACAATCCTTTGATGTATTACATTGAAATGCCACAGCTTGACTTTGCTTCTAGTTTTAAAAATCTTCTCTACTGAAATAAGAGTTAGAAATGGAAATCTATAATTTGAGAGACCTGCTCTGTTTCTTCAGAGTTAAAGCTGTTTATTGTAATGACTACAGTAAATTTTATTTTCCCTCAAACCTGTAGACTTAGTGTTTCAATAGGAATAAGTGATGGCTTTTATTTTCTTCTTATTAATTTTATTATTTACTAAGTGTCACTGCCAAAAAGGGGTAGTTTGTAATGGCCACTAGTTTCATGATGTGATCTGCAAAATCTGTTAATTTGTGATGGCGATAGGATGGCTTTTAACAGCAAGTTCTGTTTGCAGTTCCCTTGAGGTATCTTTTTATGCCCCCAAATCCTGGCATTGTTCAAAAGAGAGGGTCATTCTCAAATAGTGCTCTGTTTCAAAGATGTATTTTAAAACTGCCAAAATGATATTTTGATATTTCAATATTTTGATTTTTTTTTAAATGACAACTTTTCTCTTCTTTTGGTCAAAAATATATAGCTGATGTTTTATGTTTTTAATACAATGAGAGTGAAGCTGAAACAAGACATGCTTGACTGAGGCTAGCTGTCAACTTTTTAAAATTTTTAATTTGAAAAAGTTCCATGTTCTTGAATTTTATTATCAATATGTGATGGGAAAAAATATCAGGATCTCAGCAATCAGTTACAAGATGGTAAAAGCAGCTAACCTGTCAGATTGTGAGTTGAGCTGACAAGGTTAGAAAATAGGAAAAGTTGGCCAAGTGAGGGTTGTTGATTAAATATACTTAATCTATGAAAGGACAATAAATGTGTAATGTTATCATGGCATTTTTATACACTCAGTTTTAAAGAACTGTAGTTTAATCACATATTTATTTAAACAACAAGCAATGARTTCCTCCTCTTCTTCTTCCCTTCCTAAATTTGCAGGAGCTAAATAAAACGAGACCCTTTCTTTGAACATTTTAAAGATTTTACTACTCTTGGACTGCCTGGATGCTTGCTTTTATTAATATTTTATCCCGCCTCTTCCCTTGAATTATGTTTTTTGTGGCAATGCTTTAATGAGAGGAAGCTGAGAAGTAGAAGAATTGTTCTTCAAGTCTTCAATGAAATAAAACTGCTTTTGGTGCTGTCAACTTGAGACTGGATGGTTTACTCTTGAGGCTTAATTTATATCAATTATAATGACTATCCTGTGAGTATAACACTGATAAATGTTAAGCAGAAAATAACTGTTATGATTTTTCATATGCAGGTGTGTATAGTTTGCAGAGTCTTTAATATTGGGTAGCTAAACAGATATTAATACTGTGTGATAACAGCCACCTAATTTGACTCAGGTTTCAACATGCCATCCTTACTAACTCCTGTATGTCCTTCTTGCATGAGAGTAAAATGAAGGGAACATAAATATATCTGACAAAGTCATCAGGGATTAGAAAACAGAATCCAGCAATAAATATGGTAATTAGGCAATTTGAGACTTAAAGCACAGGGTTCTTTGAAAATGCAATTTCAGGACTGAGAACCAGCACTGAAATTTTCACCATTAAGGAGAATTATGATAGAACTGAAACTTTTTAATGACACTTAAACATTTTTTATTGGGAATTTAATAACTTTTCTGCTCATGCTAGGGAAATTTTAATGATGAAGCTATGTATAGAGAGTTTTCTGTGCACACCAGTCCTCCCTACTCCATCTGATCTCCAGCAGCTGAATTTGGACTGCTCCAACATTCTTTCTATTGCAATATGACAATGGGGGACTACTTAGTTAGCAATGAGAATGTGGAGTTTCTTGATTAAAAGTAATTTTGGACAGATAACACTATAATTTCATGGATTTGATAACTTTAAATAAGTTTCACCATTTTACAGTATTATGTTCCTCATTAAAGTCTACATGCATTTTTATGGATGGTGTTTTCAATTATGATAACATGTTAATAAAGCTAATAGTTTGAGGGTCTGTAAGTAGGTGTTTCCTATTAAAGAAGGTATGAGACTTTTTAAAACAGAGATCAAATAACCAAAGATGCCTAGTCTAAATGCATGATAACAGCAAAAGTTTCTTTTCATCCATGACATTTTTCTGCCATGTCACTGTGTTCCTTCCTGCTCTCCAGTCTGCTGTCAGCTGCAGAACTGCTCCTCAGCCCATGGGGAAATCTCTTGGTCTTTCAAGCAATGGCAAAACTCAAATAGGAAACCTGTGCATGGCACCTTTGGGGAATGTATGATGGYAATTTGGTCTTGGTGATGAACCATAAATTCTCTGGCACACTTGTGGGGACGGTACCGAGTATAATTGCAGACTTACACCCCTTCAATACTCCAGAGTATGAAGGGGCGGCGGAGCCTTTTTCCACAGTATCTGCAACAGTGTTATGCTTAATTAGGACCCATTACAGATGTCTAATAAAAACATAACTAAGCAAGCCTCATTGTAACTTTCAAAATATTAAAACTAGCCTTGAAGGCTGAGGCGGAGAGAGGCCTGGTGGGTAATGATCTGTGCCGTGCATCAGCTGCATTTCCCCTGGGTTTGGCTAAACGTAATGCGAGGTGCTCCAGCCTGGGGAGCACTTGCACGCAGCTTGGCAGGGCAACTGTAGTCCCACAACACCACCTTATTTTTGCAAGAACCTCTGCCTCATATGTTAAGTGCCGGTCTTATGGTGTAAAACATACATATATACAGGTGTGGTGTGGTGCTTTTGAAACAGTGCAATTAAAGATGAACACTCTGAACTGCTTCCTGGACCCTAAATCTGTACAGAGCAAATATACAGGTACTCAAACAAATAGTTCAGGCAGTTTTGAACCCTTTTGCCAGGGGCAGGGTAATCAATATATCTGTTTCCCCGAAATATCTTTTCCTCCCATCTGGTTGCAGTGCAGGAGACAGGATGGAGGCAATTATGTGCTGGTAACAGTTAATGAATACTTTGTGTATGCCTCAGAGGACAGACCCCCTTGATTTTTAAATCTCTTCTGTGTCACTTCAGCTCCCCAGACTGATCAGTATCTCTCAGACAAGGCTTTGTCATCAGATTGCGGCCAAAGCATATTTTGGCATGCTCACTGCTAACAATCTGCTACTCTGTGGATAAATAAACATTTGCATCATTGTGTGTTTAAAAACTAATCCTGAAAGGCATTAGCTTGTATTTGCAAATGTCCTCAGTGCCAGTCTGGGTATTCCTGGTGTCCTCAAGACAGTTTTATACTAAGCTCCCTATCCTGGCATTTCACAGCATGCATGATTTCTGTCTGAGCACTGTGTGATGCTCTCTCTTCTTTTGCTTTATTTTTACATTAAAAATCCCCAGCTGAACCATGTCTGTGTAATTCAGCTATCTTTGCTGTCACCACTTTTGTGCAAAGTCAACACCAAGTTAATAATGATCCCAACTGGACAGCAAATCTACAGTCCACCTGATATTTTTGGATTGCTCTCTTCCATTAAAGTACAACCCAAAGCAAGTGGAATGATACAGTGACAAGAGAAAGAATTTTGTTGTGTATATATCGATTGCACCATTGCAATTTTCAAAGGGTCAGACTGGGATCAAAAAGGGATCATTGACCTAGACACCTTGAAACCTTCCAAAACCCTAAATAAACCCGTATCCATTTCCATCCTGAGCCGATGCATGAGTTTCCCCTTGAAATCATGGTGTCTTGTTTTGTGGTTTATAGGTAAATGTTTTATAGTAAAGGTAACAAACCCAGAAAGGAGTGGAGCTACATCAATCCCAGAGCACATTCGGCTTCCTGGAATAAATCCTTATAAGCTGGTAGCACTGTGATCTTGTGTTGTTTTTTGTCCCTCAATTTTAGCAGCACTGCAGTTTGGATTGCCATATCCTGCTGTCTCTGYGGGACTGCAGGTTCATAAACCAGTGAATGAATTATATTCACTCATTTGTTTAGTTTTATCGTCTGTGGCAGACATCATAAGGAAAATAACTTTGTGTAATAAGGAATCTGTGGCTGGTGCTGTGTAAGTTGGAAATCGTATAAGTCATGGCTGGTCCCGTGTGTGTAACCGAGCCCAGTTTGGTCTAAGGAATTCATACAAATGCACCTGACTTGTGGCATTTCTGCAGCCAGGAACTGCTGCCACATTTTATGTCTGTTTCCTTGTTCTCGATGCTTCCTAACAGCTTAGCCCACTTCTTTGACGCTGCTGGTTCCTATTTGCCCTCTGACCACACGTCTGCAGCCGCTTCCTGGCTGTAGGTGAGGGCAGGAGCTGCTGCAGTACCCAAGCACGCATGTCCCCAGCCAAGTGCCTCTTGCCCCAGCTTCCCAGGGGAGCTGGACCCAGGTGCAAATGCCCTTTCCATGAGCAGCTGCATTTCCCCTGTGTTTTTCAGAAATGCTTCTGCATTGGCTTTGCGGGACAGCAGGAAGGGTGAYGACTGGTCCCTGGAGAGACCCCGCGGGAGCAGAGACCCACCCTGCAGCCCGGGGAGGGCCCCACGCCGCAGCAGGGGGATATTTCCTGCAGGAGCTGCGGCCGTGGAGAGCCCGGGCGGGAGCAGGTTGTCCCTGAAGGACTGCAGCCCGGGGAAGGGCCYGCGCTGGAGCTGTCTTCCCTGCTGCATGCCACAGATATTACTTTCGTGTGTTGAATGCCCAAGAAAAATCAGTGGTGACCAGTTACTGTAAAGACCGTGACGCCTGCAGTGGGCACCTCCAGTGGTGTTTGGGACGGCTGTTTCTCTTCCCGATCACTCTCAACTTACATATCACACTAATGAAAGGGAAAAAAAAGTATTTTAGGGAAAAGTCTGAGATTTAGGAAAAGTCTTTTTTGATATTTTGAAGTTTTTAGTTTCCATTTGGAACATTTTTGTTTTACTTAATATTACTTAATTACCTAATAACAGTCTTTTTATTCACAGAGACAAACCGAGCTAGGGCAATAGTAAAAAGGTCTGGAAGTGAGGTCAAGAGTTTGGCCATTATACATTGAGGGGCATTTGAACTGGCTTGTTTACACAGTTTTGACTCCCTGAATGGGCATTAATGTGAATACATGTTCCTACCCCTGCATGCTGGACCCGAAAGGAGGTTGTAGTGAGGCGCGTGTTGGTCTCTTTTCCCAAGTAACAAATGATAAGATGAGAAGAAACAGCCTCAAGTTGTGCCAGGGGAGGTTTAGATTGGTTATTAGGAAAAATTTCTTCACTGAAAGAGTTATTAAGCACTGGAACAGGCTGCCCAGGGAAGTGGTGGAGTCACCATCCCTGGAGGTATTTAAAAGACATGTAGATGTGGCGCTTGGGGACATGGTTTAGTGGTGGACTTGGCAGTGCTAGGTTAACGGTTGGACTCGATGATCTTAAAGGTCTTTTCCAGTCTAAACGATTCTATGATTCGATTCTGTGATTCTATGGCGTTGTGCCACAACTTTGCTATTGAGGGCGGGCTCAGTGCTGGAAAGTCAAACCTCTAATACTCAGGCTCTAAAGAAATGAAAAATTTATGTGCTAATACAATGTATTTTACAGCAGTTCTTGGAATATGAGAACTTGGAAGCATGGTAGCCTGCCTGGAGGCCAGCATCCCTTTTAGTTCTTGTAATATAATTAATCCTGCGCATTTCGCTTGGTCTCTGGGCATTACTCTAGCTGTTTATCATGAGGAATCATGGCATGATAGAATGGTTTGGGTTGGAAGGGACCTTAAAGATCATCTAGTTCCAACCCCCCTGCCACGGGAAGGAGAATAACAGTATCCCTTTTGACCAAGCCCAAATCATCCCAGATTTTATAGGCTGAGACCAACACCTCAGTTTCTAACTGGAAAGTAAATGGCAAGCAGCGAGGACCGTGGATTTCTAATCTTATCGTGTCCCCAGTGAACCACTACATTTAATAATCAAGCTGCATTCTGCCCTCGCTCCAGTGCCTGAGCAGTCCCAGAGCCGGGCCCCGTGTGGAGCGTATTTCAGCAACCTCACTAATTTAGTTAAACCGGTGGAGGAGCTGGTCAGTTAAAAAAAAAATAAAACAACCCAAAACACATACGGCTGTATATGATTTGGATGTTAAGGATGGGATTAGAATTTAAAACAGCTAAGACTCTTCAATACATTTGCATATATTATGCAAATGTCCTTGAAAATATATTGAAATATATTAAATGTGAACTCTGTAATTTGTGGTACAATCTCTTACACTGGGGGGAGTTTCTAGACGGATGCTAGTTTAAGTTTAGTTTGAAAATGTGCATGATAGATGTTTATATAATTAGACAAACACACAAACTGTAAGGCTAATTATTTTAATTGATTAATTTCAGTTGTGTAGACCAATTCTTAGAGTAGTTACTTGACAAATCTTAATTGATTAGTTTACATTTTTTGAAGGCATTATTAAAGCTACTATTCCCTGAGGGGGTCTTCATTTCCAAGAGAAATATATATCATATATGGCTAATGTCCCAGGCACTGTCGCAGCGCACGCTGTTCAGGGATAAAGCACTGCCAGCCCAGGGAGGCTTCCTCACCAGSCAGCGCTAAAGGTGCTCAGACGAACGGTGTGGAAAACAGCTGCTCCTGCAGTGAGTAATTCTCAAACATCCAAGTGCCCGTCTGGGCCTGGAAATGGCTGAGCAAAGAGCAGGAGCTGCTGCTGCACGGGTACGTGTTCAGAGGATGTGGTAGCAGGGAAGGCAAAAGCTGTATTTTCTGCGTAGGAGCAGCCTGAGCTGCATAACTTTACTTAAAATGTAAGGTTGCGGGGAGCTTCACCAAGGAAACAATACTTTACCCAGCAAAGTCAAGAGGAAAATATTCCAACTATTTCAGTGGTGGTAGCATTTTGCCTGAAATCTTTGGGTCATGGCTGCACCTTTTTATAAAATAAGGATTTATATCTGCTCCATGAGTATTTGTGCGTGTGTGTGTGTGTGTGTGCGAGTATATACTAGCTAAAACTTCCAGAGGCAGGATATTAAAGTTTCTGGTTTGTGTTTTCTGTGGTCATATTAGTTCCAAGTTACTTTATGTCTTTAAATTAATTGTTCTAAAAACATAGAGCTCAAAAGCCAGTGCTACGCAGGAAGGTACATGCTTTGTTCACAGTGATGTTATCGTTTGTGAGATAGGCTCATGGATTAAAAGTTGTGAACCTGTTAATTTAATTCACTCCACTACAACCTTCCTACCAAGATGCAACGCTCTTGTCCCACATGCAAAGGCCTTACAAAAAGGAAATTAACATTAGGAAATGTATTTATTTCTTTTTTGATTCTCAGAAGTAACAGAATAATTTTTGTTGAAAACCAGGGAGAAAAAAATCAATCTGAGGCAAGAAGCAAGCATGAAATGCTTTAGCCCAAGTGGATAAAATGAGATATAAGCAACTGAAAACAGAGACTTATCATGRAAAACGTTAAGCAGCCTTATCTCTCTGTGTTGCTAGCAGCTCCATCTGTTATACACAGTAAAAATACYGAAGCCAGAAAAGCAAACACAGCAACAATCAACTTTATTTACTGAAATAAAGATGCATAAAACAACACTCCTATATCAAAATGTCCTAGAGGAAGAAAACCAATCTCACCAGGCAAGGTTTCCCAGTACTGAAAGAACTACGAAGGGAGTTGCTGGAGGCAAAGAGCTGCTGTTTTGTAGGAAGTGATACACCCTGAGATAAAGAGGACAGAAGGATTTCTAACACAACAGAGGCTTTCTATAAAATATTCCAGTTTGCATTTTCTATGGCAGTATTACAGACCCTGGCGATTACATTCTCTTTTCTTGAAATGAGCTGTTCTGAAAGTATACTGGTCAAAGTGATTTGCCCTTTCCCTAGGAGATTATAAAGTGGGAATCTATTTTGATGGTTAATCATTAAATGGAGTCCTTTCCATTTTCAGGAACAGAATGTTTCCTAAAAGAAATGGTGACTGAAAAGAAATGCTATGTATTCAAGCACCCTTGGCTTGCAAATAAGCTGACAGTGACGTAAGCAATGGCACACGTGAATCAGGTACTGTCTGAATAAGCAACTGGAACCATTTTGTTTGCAAAAGTGAAATGGCACCAATGGCACCTTAGGAAACAGATGACTGCTTCTGTGCAGGATGTTATCATCCGAGTTATCTAAAATATGTTTTCTGCTGCAATTGTTGCAGATGACAACATTTTTTTGTTCTCTGCATTTCTAGACTACTTACCTAAATAGGAAGTTGACTTACGATGTCAATAATCATACAAAAGTATAATTTTTTGTTTTCCTGGAATGAAGGAGTAGACACTTTAGGTGAACAGACTGATTCATTCTCCAGCATTGTTGAAATGAGGCTGCAGAAACTGTAATAGGCATTGATACTTCCATTTGCAGCATCTGTTGCGAATTCCCTAAATCAAGGATTTAAATCAAATCAAAACTTTGCCCAAAGCAAAAATCAGTCAAAAATCAGAGACAAATACATCACTGCATTTGATTCAGGCAACTGCCCATCTTCTGATCAAATACAAAAACATCTTCTTCCTGCTAAGCAGTTCCTTTCACACCCAGACATTACCAGTGTTTTTGTAAAATACTGTACATAGTTATGCTAAAGTTTATAGCCATCTGCTCAGCTGAAGCAAATTTTGTATTTTTTTGTGAAATTATGCACCTAAATAAATGTATGTGACTTAAGTGTTTGCAGGACTAGTGCTCGCATGTCAATGTTTTTGCCCTTGTCCAGAAAGTTTTTAAGAAGAGCCCCTGAAATGATCTGAGTTCCAGTAYAACAGACCAGAATATGCTGAATTACTTGGCTGCATCACCAACTATGGCTGGTGTGTCTGGATAGGTGTGTGTTTGTGTGTGTAGGAAGCAATTTCTATTAAATTAAAACCAGGAAGTAAGAAGGGTCAAGGCTCTGCTCCACCATACAGGTGACTAACCCTGCTGACCCTGATGATGACTCTAAGTTTCAATGTAGAACCCAGGTGCAACCTTGCAATCAAGTGTCAGCTCCCCACACCGGTGGGATGTGTCTCTGAAGACACGCTGTGCTCCCTCTAGTCGCCTGGCACTGGCCCATCACGCAAAAGCCTCAGTACCATGTTGCGAATGAACGCCGACCTGATTTCCCTGTAATGTGATCACAGCTTGAAAAGGCTCCAAGGCTACCCCGATGCTCGTAAACAAAACAGCACCATGATACAGGGCTGTGCTCTGTCCTGCAGATATCCATACTGTTAAATAATCAGCATGTTCCTTAGCATGGTTTTGGCCCTCACCAATTACTGGTTGCGCACAAATTGCTCTGGCATGGTTTGGRGCCAGCATAAAGCAGCTGTTGTGGGCTTGAACATCTTGTGCTGGRGCCAGGGTCTTGGAGTCAGGGAATTAGCTGTATGGATATAAAATCCGTAATGCCACATACTCTACTTACTAGCTCCAGAGAATGGTCCCTAGCCTGTTCTATTCAGAGACACGATCTGAAAGATATGAGGCCAGATTTTTTACATGCAGCTTCTGCATCACTAAGCCTTGAAACTTTAAAACCCACTTTAAGCAAGAAAGTTGGGGTTTTGCTCCCATAATATTTACCCCTCCTCACCAGCATGAATAAATCGAAATGAACTCTTACCTTCCTTCACATCAACACTTGGGCTGCACKCACTCCTGTCATAATTCAAGGAACCATTCTGTATTTTGGAATGAACACAGCTAATGAACTAGCTTTGTTGCCAGGGTTTCATTAATCATCTTCAGCTCTAGGAAGATACTGGGAAATGTGAATGTGCCATGTTGCTCAAAAAGTCTTTATGCTCATAGAATTGGGTGCCCTGTTCGAGTCAAGTACTGTGGTTGGTCTCTGGCAGCAAAGATCTGTCTGAGCTTGCACAGGTCGTGGAGGTTATTGAAACCTCTTCTTCTCATTTCAAATGTGAAAGCACATTTTTCTCATGTGTGCCTGTTATGCCTGAGCTCAACAGATAAGCCTGCTGCCCCGGCTTTAAGAGTTGGGATGATTTGTTTGATGTTTTCTTTGGGATTTTTTCCCAGCTATCATTGATGCCTGGTCACCATAAAAGAGTGAACCAAAGTTTTCCTGTGAGATTGGTGCTCTGTGTAAATCTTCCAGGAGTTAATTTGATTGAATGATTTACATAATTTCCTGCACTCACCTATGTATAGCCCACTCCAGTTTTGTAGGGATTGGTTTAAACTTGCCTTGTGCATCCATATCAAAGGGAAAAGTTCCTTCAGGTGTTGATGAACCTGTGGTGATAATTTAATATAAGTAACTTTGCTGTGGTGGGAGTGAGGCAGGCAGAGAACTGATGCTTGTGACTTTGCCCCCTTGTTGAACCTGCAGTGAGGTGCCTGAGGGGAAACATCTCCAATGCTGAGAAGTGCACGGGATTGTGTCTGTCTGTGATGAGAATAATCTCAACSCAAGTAAAATTTCAATGATTCTCTCGTTTCACTGGAAAATTTCAGGTTCTTATGACACCCCAGTGGTATGAACCCCACTTAGCATTTGCACAGGCAGGCTCCCTCATCCCAGTTATCACATCCACCATACTACATTTTCAGAATTTTTGGTATTTACCTTCCATTTCCACGAAACCTTCAGTCTGGGGACTGCAGTGTTTATCAGATGGACTCGTACTTTTGTAATTCTCACAGAGGTGGATGGTCTTGAGTTGCTCTGCTCATGAACTCTCCAGGCTTGGTGTATGGAAAAAGTTTGTAAATTGGTTCCTTCCTTTTCCACTGGGTTTAACTTTGATTTCTTCAGGACACCATTAACAGATACAGTATGGTTTTGGCTTTTCTGTTGTCATGGGATGGACACCAACACATTTGCATGGATAGCTCCCACATGGGTAGGAGCAAGCCTGTGTATAGGTGGCTGGTTCAGCTTGGTGCTTCTGATATGAATGTTTACTGGTGAGAGAAACTGGCGAGAGAAACTGCAGCTCCTTTAGAGCCTCCATTAGAACCAATTAGTTCCACCACTGCTTTGTTGGTTGTGGTTGCTTTTACGTACAATATAGGGTACATTGACCGCTTTGTCTTTCCTCCTCACAAAAAAAATGACTTTTTTCCTTTCCCTGTGTTCTCTGAGGGTGGAGGCCACCCTCAAGGCAGATGCTAGTTAGCATCTACCAGCTATGGGCCTGCTCTTGACACCAATGTGATACTTGTAGATAATTCACATTTACAAGTTCATATAAAATGAACTCTTGCCCTAGAGACAGAAGAACCCAGGGCAGGACTCATGATCTTCAGAGCTGGTTTTATGTTTTGCTTTGTTTATTGAGTCAGTCTGTGTGTCCCTGAATTCTGACTGCTGCTTCTGCCATTGCTAATCCATCATTTTTTGGTCAAATTCTGTTTCCCTCTGTCACGTAAAGCCTTTGAAGTCTTTCATCACTAATACTGTACAGCTGCACTGAAGCATGGTCTCCAAGACATTTCTAAATACATGTTCGTTTTGTTTTTTAGCTGTGGTATTAATCTCCTGTTTAACTTCCTTATTCTGTTACGAAATTTGAAGATGTCTACAATGCTGCCTAGCTTTGGGCATGCAGTGCTCTGCTGAGATCTTTTACAGGTCTTGTAGACGTATGGTTCCTGGTTTCYGAGATTGCAACAGGGCAATTCATAGGGCGTTAACTTTTACTGCCACAGATAGTGAGGAAAATTGCTTTCTGTTTATCTTTATCTATAATCTTATTTGCGAGAAAATAGTGGCTCAACCTTTTTAACCTTCTGAACTTCTGTATGCTTTCAGACAGCTGCTATGTTTCCCTGTCTTTCTTTTTTCTAATCAACCTGTTCATGAAGTGTTATCTTCTGTTCCCAAACAGAATTTCATTCCTTAAATTACTGGGACTGAATGCAAAATAGATAATATTTAATCTCTGTCTGTATGAGCAAGAAGCATATTCATCTATCACTGGTCAAAGTGAGTGCTGGATATGCAACGTGTGGGTTTCTTTTAAACAATGGATCTAGCTTGGGGAATGTGAAATATCTGTTATTTTCTCTTCACTCTGAACTTCTTCTTGGGCTCACAGTAAGTCAATCAACTTCATTGAATGATGGAAATACCAGTAAAAATGAAAAAAATAAGGCATTGCTGCTCATATACAGAATTTATAGTAGGCTATAGTTAGGCTAATCTTTTTTAGTATCCAGCCTTTGTCAACCCGTTTTGCCACGCTGTCTGTTTATATAGTTATACCTATAACGTTAACTAATGCTGCACCATTCTATTGTGGCTCGTGTATATCACAGTATATCACAGACCAGATGCTCTACAGRTGTAAATCAAGAGAGATTCAGTGGCATCTACAGAGCAGTATTGGTTTATTAATCAGTATATCAACTGGAGATCTGTCACTTCATATGTAGAGGTACGTTCATACATRAAAGAACTATAGATAATCCTACATATCTATGGTCATTGAGTTGTCAGGTTCCTTACACTTGAAAAGGAGAGTTGACAGATGAGGTATGATGAGTGTCCAGGTGATTATGTGGAACAGTGCTTTTATTTTACAATTGACAGCACAGATCAACAAATTCAGCCAAGACTCTGATCCACAAAAAGTCCAATCCTGACAAGGCATGTGTTTACATATTATATTATATGTGTGTGTGTGCGCGCGCGCGTGTGTGCACGCGCACGCAAATGTGTTTTTAGAGTGATGGTGTACATACATGTACATGTGTGCTATGCTATATATACCTAATATCAACTAGAGTATCAGCTTCCCATACAGCAGAGCTGGAAACATGAACAGGAGCAGAAAATCCTGTGAAAACAGCTGTCTCCAAAGAATCCTTTGCCTCTCCTGACTGCAGGTTGCCAGTGTTTCCTAGAGACTGCACAAGCTACACGGTTGTGCATTATTAAAGAGGAAGGCACATAAATCCCTCATGAGGATTCAACACGAATGTGCTCTTTAAAGAGAAAGGCTGATGATGCCTATGCTTGAACGTGTTGTAAAACTGCACATGTGTTGAAACCTGGCACTTTTCCGTGCCAGCACAATACAGGCACTGCGCAGTCATTTGATGCCTCAAAAACATCTGTGGCAAGATACCTCATTCAATTTACACCTYCACCTTGCCAGGAATTTTGCAAGGCATTTCATGTTAAATACAATATGCGTCCTTCAACTTCCTTCCTGAACCCATCGGCCATTCTACCAAATACTCCACTGCCCRTATTTACTGAAGAATATCAGCTATAATGTAGAATACATAACAAAAACTACTATAAGAATCCTGATCATCACAAAGGAAATAGGGACTTGGTCTGTTAGGAGTCTTTAGCATTTGCCTTGTGTAAGGATATCCATGGTACTCCCCCAGGCTGTGTAYGGAGGTGGAGGAGGTGAGATTGGGGCACCAAACTGAAAGACGCCCAGCAAAGCACATTCACCTCAGCCTGCTACAGGCACAGCTATAGCTTAGCAGCCCCCTTTTATGGTGCTGTTTAACATTCTGCTGAGAAAATTGTATAGCCATTCTGAGTCTGCCGGAACCCAAACTTTACCTTCAGGGCTGAGAAYTTTCTTGACTTACAGGATCTGTTTGCGGCTAGTGTCATTGCTTGTCATGTGTGGGTGCAATTACAAAGGYAATTGCAGTTACCAAAACAGTGGTTCTGCTGACTAATCGGTGAGTTTCTGAAATTGTTTTTTTTGTACATTTTGTGCTTGGAGATTAAGCCGAGCAGAATGACAGCCCTTGATCTGCTGTCTGTTCAACATGAGGGAGGCAAATTAACACAGACGTGGGTGGAAGAATCAAGAACTGAAGTCTAAATCAAGAGGAAAGGCAGGTTTTGACATGGGCTGATAACAAGTGATACAGCAGGTTATAAGCAGTTAGGGAAGGAGGATGAAGTAGTACAAGAAAGGCCATCACATCTTTCGGTAAGCACCTACATTTTTTTATTTTGGCTTGTTATGACCACCCCTCGCTGCTGTCTTGCTAGGACATCTCAAAACAGACATCCAGTTCACTATCTATCTAYACTACTAGATTTGATGTCTTAAAGCCACTGAGCACCACTGCATGTCATATCATGTTTATGTGCTGGACTAAATATCTCTGTTCCCCCTAGAAACTGATTTACCTGCAGAGGGAGAAGAAAAAAAGTTCATYGGCCTTGCAAAGGTGCTAATGGGCTACAGGAATAAATAAATATCAATAGAGTGAAAGTGGATCATTTGTCYAAGTCTGGACAAAATTAAATACTCCAGCAATGAGTTTGAAACATTAATAAAGACARTGGGAAACACATGAAACCAGCTTTATGGAGTGAGGGAGTTAACAGAGAAGTAACTCACTAGTGACACAGAGATAAGCCACTTAGGCTGTCAGCTCATGATGTATTCATCAAGCCATCTCAGTTTGGATATGCTCAGTAAACCTTTACTTCTTAGAGCTTTTACCATCTATGCAGTCTGTTTTGGCTGTTTTTTCAGCTGCTCCTAATTTCAGAGGAGTAAGAGAGAAGAATATACTTCAGTCTGTGACCTGTCTGTTTATCTTGTAGCTAGAGGTCACTTTTATACCTGAACAGCATCCTTGTCAAGCTAAATGCTCTTTTTTTTTCTCAGGCATCAAAGCTTTGGCATGASAAGACAACCTGAGTTGAAAGTTCATATTGAGGAGAATGACACAATGGGCAGCATAGAAACAGGAAAAATATGTAGTATCTATTTTTTTTCCATGATTAGAACCCCATTTTGTTTAAGGTCACTGGAACTAACCAGCATCACTCAGTGGTAATAGTAGCGTTGGCTCTTCAAACGTCCAAGCACAGGTACTAGAGTGTAAATCTAAGTACACACACCAGGGTGAAAATTGTTGCTGTGTCTAYAGGTTTCCATAGCAGATATAGGCTTATCTGCAGTAAAACAAAGTGAATATATACTTACCTAATAACCTAGAGCTGTCTCCTTCTGCTGGAATGTATTAAAAGGATGAGGAGAACAGCAGCTACAAGTAGTGGAAACAGCATCTACCCACGCTCCAATATTTACTCTTCGTTCTTTAGGTGTCTCTCTGAATGGAGGATTGGACATAATTTCTGCAGCCCAGCAGTCATGTTCGTATGAAAGGATGAGGGGGTTGATTTTGGCCAGCGCTGCTGTGGCTTTCTTGTCTTCTGGCTCTCTGTTACAGTCAYTCAGTGACAGCAAATGCAGTCAGAGCTGCTTAAAAATCACTGGCTGCCACATCAAAACTAGGGATTGTCCTCAGGATGTGGAGCTGACACTTCAGGGATATGTGTGTCACCTAAAATTTGGTGCTCTCTTTTAGCCAKCCTGCTTTGGATTTTTGATTAGAACATGAGCGGAAGACAGCAATGACTCTAATGTAATATTAACCACTCCTATTGGGMTAAAATGTTGAGCAGCTACAGAGCTTTTTACTCAAGAATCTCAACCATCACCAGGAATTCCCTTAAAAATCTGCATTAGGTAACTGGATAAGTATTTGCAGTAAAACAAGCCCGGCATGGCTGATGTGCATGGTATTTCTTATGCGGGGAAGAACTATAGACACAGAGTTTACCTGTTTATCTCTGGTTATATTTGGTAATCTTGAAAGATCATGGAACTCAATGATAACAGTTACACTATGATAATCGTAATGTTACTACAAGGTAAAATGTTTCGTGTTTATCTGATTGAGAGATGGAGTAGCTCCAGCCCAAGCTTGTCTGTAACCAGCATTCAGTAGGATATATATTTACTATCTGGCATAACTCTTGCAATGACCTCCAAACAAGAGTCAAAATATTGTTATCCTGCATATGGGAGGCCAAGTCTTCTTCCCTGAGCGCTGAGCAGGGTGCCGGTGCCTCAGTAATGTTCATGCATTTTACATGGGTAACAGCGGAGTTCCRTTTCCCCACCATGCTCAGAACAGAGCTGAAAAGCACCCACCTCCGTGTCGAGAGGACCGACGTGCCAGGGCGCAGCCCAGCCTGGAGGAAGAGATCTGTCTGGTCTAAGGGCATTGCAGAGGAAAACCCCCTGCAAAATGGTCGCACAGGGGCATGCAGGCAGATCCAAATGCTGATCAAGGGAGGCTCTGACCGGTCCCTGACCTGGTCTATGGAGGGCCGAGGACTTGSGAGCTACGCTAATTTACATGAGCTGAAGATGTGACTACAGATCTCCCAGGAATGATATTTAGTTTGCTGAACCATGTATTAACTCTTTAACTACCAGTTTCTATTCAMAGCCATATAAATAGTATTCTGATATGCCTTCTTCTCAAAGCCTTACTTTGGTATCAAGTAAATCAGTGAAGTCAGAAGAAACTCCTTTATGCAACATAGTTGTAAAAACAGTGAAAGAGCAGAATCATAATTTGCTCTGTCAAACTTCCACTCTTAGATTTATCCCACGTAAGTGTGGGCGAGGGTCTYGGGTTCACAGTGCAGCTTGCTGGGGACTGTTAGCACATGCACACAYGCTTGCATACACGCGTAAATGTGTGTGTAACCTATACACTCACAGAGACATATGTGTGTATACACATATAAAACTTTCCTTGTGTGTGTGTGTTTGTGTGTCTCTGTATAGACATATATATTTATATATAGAGAAAGAAAAAGATTGAGTACATATGAGAAAATAATTCAGTTCTCCTAAGATCTGAAATGCCCTCTGGATGTGCTCGCCTCTCTTTACTAAGTACAGAGAAAACCTACGGAGACTGAAAAAATGCTATTTTTAGTAATAAATTTCCTAGCTTGTGCTACTAATACCATTGTAACTTATTACACTGAAAGGTATTTGGAATTTAATTAACTTGGCTTTTAATCCTGATTGTTTGCTTTGTTCTTTCTTCCACTGTGAGCAACAAAAATGAACTGTGTACTTTCACCTTTATTACCAATCAGTGTCCAATCACTTTCACTTTTACATTCTCAGACACTACACAGTGCTGCTGTGTAAGAATACAGACATTTCTCCTGAAATCAACAACTCTTTTTGTTAGCAGAAAGAAATGAATAAAAAAAAATTCAGGGAACCTTTTTGCTGTGTAAAACAATATATTTTATATTATCTTTGCTGATCACAATTCAAACTATTCCAGTTCAAGCCTGCCTTTAAAATTTGTTATTTAAGTTATCCCTGGACTTAATCTGGGGGAGGTGCTAGTCTGAGGTCTATGCAGAACACTTCATAACTTCTGCACTAAAATGGTTCTCATGACGGTGGCTCAGTGCTGCAAGTCTGAGTCAAACAAGCGAATTCACACCACCCAAACCTCCTTTCAGCTCCAGCCAGTCCAGACTAGCTTTAGCACACTTTGGAAAACCTCAAATGTGGAAGAAGTTGGCTTGTCTTTCCACAACAGGCACAGTGACCCTGGGTACACAACGGGGCATCTTCTAAATGCTCTTTCTACTTCACCAATTGTTAACATTTTCTTCTCTAATTTAAAGCCTGCATCTGAGATGACTGCTTCTTCGAGAACGAGGAACATTTTCCCAGTTCTGCCAATGGGTGTTGTTATTTAATATAGGAAGACTATATGGGTAAAACATTGCCTAAACCAGTGGCAGTGTCTACCTGTTGATAAAGCTATTGTGGTAGTACATCTCCTTAAAAGAACAGGAAATGCATAATTGCATTTAGTGACTAATTGACACATGAAAATAAGGGGTTTTAGTTGCCCCCTTTGCCTGGTCCCTGAAGCAGGGCAGAATCTCTCAGGGCTACCTACAGCCACAGGAGTTCAGCGCAAGAGGCTGAAGAAAGCACTTACCTCTCTGCTCCTTATTCATAGCACTCAGCTTGTTATTCAGAACCTGCTGTTTCTAAAAATACCTATTGAAGAGCGTTTCAGTTATGTTGAGTTKTAGCCAAGTAAATTGTGTTGAATTTTATAACTGTTAATGCTCAACTGAGACAGCCCAATTTCTCCCAAATCTAAGTGTTGGAATTGCTTCTTGATCTCAGATCAAGACATAAGTGATTTCTATGTATGAATGGCAAAATGCTGTTCACATTATCTGTGGTGACACTTCCATGCAGCCACTGGCCTGCTGTGGAGGACAGGCCTGTCACTTCCTCAAACAAAATTTTATTTCTGTGTACAGTTCTGCCTCTTATTTGCTCCCCATTCCACTTTCCAATTTGCAGATACTCCTTCTGCAAGGAACTGGAAAGAAGAAAATCTCAACTTCAAGATTGCACTGGATTTAGTTCACTTCACTGTAGAACCTTTGACACAAGGAGATGAAATAGTGAGTGCTGCTATCAATAAATAATCATATCTTCCAAGCGCCCTTTGCTTGTAGCGGTAGCTTCCATTTGGCCTCTATTAGAACATATCACCTGTGTTTGGCTRTGCTGTATTTTTGTTTCCCATCAGAGATACTGACGCGTACTTCAGYGCTCGAGCAGAAATCCCACTCAGCATGATTTGAAAAATGCTCTGTTTGTTAACTAAACAGTTTGTACTAGTTATCACAGAGTCTAAAAGGATATCAGACTTTTGAAAATTTATCTAAGGCAAAAACGGCTGCTTGAGATCAATGTCCAGATCGTAAACTTCATTCATTTTGCTTTTACGTACCAGGGTTAATGACTCATATTCTCTATCTTCATTTCTTTGCATGCAGTAGGATGTCTCATTTGCAGCCAGAAGAGAATGAAGACCAATGAATGGCGAATTAAATTCTTKCAATTCAGTTTCATCATCCTTTCCTCAAATTTGCAAAACATTTTTGCTGACATGTTTTAAAAGCTCCAATATATATTTCAGCCCATTTGTAGGTGGGTTCCTTTATTAAATCACAAAACTGTAACTAACTGCAGTATCCTAYAATAACGGTCCTAAGAGTGGCAGAGAAATTACTGTCACTTCCCTCCTTGAAAAAATGGGCAAAACCATCCACAAATTCAAAATGTGTTTCTGTGAAAATACTGAAATTTTTTTCATTCAAGAGCTCTATTTCCCATACTAACTTTACACACCACTTATTGGCACTACAGTTCTTGTTTTTCAGGAGCTATATAATATTATATTTTAAAAATATGAACCACAATTTTTGTATAAATTTATGAAATTCTCTCTAGAATTACATTTCATAACACAAGGTAATCAATCGCCCTATTTTCATATTTCAAAACAACATTCCAGCTTGCCACAACATCAGCCTGTAAGAAATATATAGGACATCAACGGAGCTGCCAGGCTGCTGGGACTGTGCTTCCTCAGTCTGCTTCCTTACACTTTAAACGTTAACATTGCTTTAACCTTCATGCTTCTGCAAAAGTGCACGAGGGATTTGAAACCTCTCACACTCTCCACAACCGCATCACGTCAGCGCACTGAAGTCTTTGCTTTTCTGGTTACCAAGCTAATGGAAGAGGAAAGAGTGGGTGAATGAGCCCTCTTATCAGATTTGGACGCCAGGGAAGAAGAGGAAAATGCCTTGCCTCGGGAAGAGTTAATCCCTCCTAGCCAGGCTTTGCCAGCAGCGTGGCTGGCTGCGTCATGGTGACTTCCCTTTTGGGCTGGAAAAGTTTGACACCCGTGTTTGCTTAGGGCTGTGTCCAAAAGCACAGTGGCACCCTGTCAGGAGCTGCAAGCGTCGACAGCCTTCCCTCGGTGCCGGCTCCCTGTGCGGCCCAYAGGGACCAACGGGGAGCACAACACCCTGGTGAGGCAGAGCTGGAGCGTCAGCAAACACTGAGATGAGGCTTTATCGCTTAATCATTCATTTATAGACTTTCGATTTAGGAGTGGTTTTTAAGGTGTAGACTTACAAAGAAGCAGTAACTTCCGCAGAACGTCAAAGGGTGTTCTTTCAAGCTCACTTCCCTCTCTAATAGGCTTACGAATTTCCTGTCAGGTTGGTGCTTACTTAGCTCTGAAATTTGTTTTGCTTTAACAAAGTAGAAAAATTAAGTTTGCCTAAAATGAAGTGCTTCCAGGCCTACCCACATTTTTAAGACAGAACTTGATACTGCAAAGCCATGACTCCGCTACCGCTGTTGCACTTTATCTTTATGTGCACGTTTCAGTGTTTGCAGAGCTGAATTCTGTGTCTACAAGCGGCCTGTTTTTCAAAGGCATGCTGTGGAGACAAAGGTTGAAACCCAAATCTCTTCACAGCAGTCTGCAAGTCTGCCTCTCTCTTCAGAAGTTGTAAATGTGTCTAAGCAAAAAGCAACAGTTCTCTTATCTGTAAATAATGGGCTTGGGTGAAATAGCTCAAATACCTGAAAAAAAATCTTTTTTTAAAACAGAGAAGGAAATTCTGGTTCTGGGCACCAGCCTGGAATACTTAGGGATTAGTATGCAGGAAGCAAAGAAATGAAAAGGCAAACCGTGGCTTAAAAATGTCATTGCACAAACATGCACGCATATTCTTTCAGGCCCTGCCTGGTGGCTCAGTAATGCAGCAGGCAATGATAATGATGATACAATTTCATAGCTCCACTAATCCCAGGGGATGCACAAAATGCTTGACAAACTGATGTTCTGTATAAGCAATAGGCTGGGCCTTTCCTTCTCATCTGTAGAGGAGCGGAAGAGATCACAGTACAAATGTAGCAAAATCTGTCTGGTAAGCTCAGAAGCGAGTGGAAGCATAATATATTCCATTCAATGAGCACATTAAAATTTGTATTAATAAAGAAATTCAGACATCTTTACACTTAATTAGGAGACAAGGTAGAAATGTTCCATTTTGTTTTGGGGGAAGCGGAGTGGTATAATAGGAAACAGAAATCATCTAGAAGACACATAGGCCACTTGTGTGCATAAATACCTGATTCAGAAGACAATATGGAGGTCTCCAATCTCATTATATGGGAGAGAGAGAAAAATCCAGCCCTGGAAAACTTCRTTTATGAAACTTGTTGTCAAGCTCTAATTTCCCCTACTGTTGTCTTTCCTTTTTGCAGTTTGCTTATGATTTTATGAGTAGATGTGATCCAAGTTTATTAAATGACACTGTATTAGAATCATGYGAAAATTTTCATGAGTAAGGGGTCACCATGTCTGAGCAAAGGGTTCTATTTGGGTAGGAAGTTGAGGTCTAGCAAATTAGGGGTTGTTTCTGGTTGAAGCCTCTAAAGACAGACTGGCTTTGAGGGAGCCTCACCTGGGTGATTGGATTCATTCTGAGAGAAGTCTGTCCTTTTTCACAGATAGGGAACCCTGTCAGATCAGGTGTATCGTTTGCCTGCCTAATATTAGGCTCACAAAGTACTCTCCTGCAACAAAAATGACCAAATTCAGTTAGCTTCTAGATTTGTATTAGAAAAAACTTAATTTTTAGTGCAATGTAAAGTTGCATGTTACTAGGCCAAAACCAGTGTTCACCAGCTTAATACATTGAGACATGTCAGCTGCTTAAAGACAAGAACAAAAGATTCTTTAATAGGCCATCAAAAGCTTGCAGAAAACTTCTCCCAACCCCTTACCTTCTCTGGAACAAAGCAGTCCAAAAGGCTGAGAAAGGACATCTTGTGCTTTGAAGATCCTGACAGAGATGACACAGCTGCTTTGCAACATTATCATCTGTTGTTTCCCTGTGGCATATTTCTGCAAGTATCTTCAAGAGGTGTTTATAATCTCAATGACAATTTCTCATGAGAAAAAAAGAACTCTTAAAGTGTTCTTCATGGTCACCTTAACTACAGCCTRTTCCAGGAATATGAAGTAGCAGCTAACAAGCATCTCTCTTTCACACAGGAAGGGTGCAGGAGTGGGATGCTGGCACAGATCCCCATGCCCAAGGAAYGGTATCTGTGCGGAGGAACCCGCAAGACTGTGAGGCTGAGAGTTCAGCAGTGAGCAAGGTAAGTGCTTGTGCTGGGTGGTGATTCCTCATCTAGCCCTCTCCCAAAAGCGGAGCTGAAATCCCAGGCAGAGCACACATAMAACAGCAGCTCCATTCGTGAGAGTGGCTTAGCCTCATACCTCTAAAAAATCAGGCTAAAAATATTCATCATGGGAGCACCTGTGACAGTTGCAATGTCATGGATTATTCAAGGTCTATCAGATGGCAAAGGGACAGATGCTGTGGGCATCTGCAGCATTCACAGWCTGTTCATCAATGTAATGAATTTATATATCTCCTGCAGGTTCTGCTAYCAATTGTATTCCCCGTTAAATGGGTCAGGCAAGGAAGTACATTCACTAAAGGAATTGCAGTTTCCTAGACTTCAGAAACTTCAGTTYTAGAGGAAATATCCTATATTGATTTGATGTGGTTCAAGAAGGTGGCAAGGAGAGATCACAGAATCATAGAATAGTTTGGGTTGGAAGGGACCTTTAAAGGTCATCTAGTCCAACCCCCCTGCCATGGGCAGGGACATCTTCAACTAGATCAGGTTGCTCAGAGCCCCGTCCAACCTGACCTGGAATGTTTCCAGGGGATGGGGCATCTACCACCTCTCTGGGCAACCTGTGCCAGTGTTTCACCACCCTCATTGTAAAAAATTTCTTCCTTATAGCTAGTCTAAATCTACCCTCTTTTAATTTAAAACCATGCCCTCTTGTCCTATTGCAACAAGCCCTGCTAAAAAGTTTGTCCCCATCTTTCTTATAAGYSCCCTTTAAGTACTGATAGGCYGCAATAAGGTCTCCCCGAAGCCTTCTCTTCTCCARGCTGAATAACCCCAACTCTCTCAGCCTTTCTTCATAGGAKAGGCGTTCCATCCCCCTGATCTTTTTTGTGATCCTTCTCCGGACCCACTCCAACAGATCCATGTTCCTGTGCTGAGGACCCCAGAGCTGGACGCAGTACTGCAGGTGGGGTCTCACCAGAGCAGAGCAGAGGGGCAGAATCCCCTCCCTCGACCTGCTGGCCACRCTTCTTTTGATGCAGTCCAGCATACGGTTGGCCTTCTGGGCTGCGAGYGCACGTTGCYGGCTCATGTCCAGCTTTTCATCCACCAGTACACCCAAGTCCTTCTCAGCAGGGCTGCTCTCAATCCCTTCATCCCCCAGCCTGTAYTGATACCGGGGGTTTCCCTGACCCAGGTGCAGGACCTTGCACTTGGCCTTGTTGAACCTCATGAGGTTCACAYRGGCCCACTTCTCGAGCTTGTCCAGGTCCCTCTGGATGGCATCCCATCCCTCAGGCACGTCGACTGCCCCACTCAGCTTGGTGTCATCTGCAAACTYGCTGAGGGTGCACTCGATCCCACTGTCTATGTCATTGATGAAGGTATTAAACAGCACTGGTCCCAATACGGACCCCTGCGGGACACCACTCGTCACCTACCTCCACCTGGACATTGAACYGTTGACCACTACCCTCTGGATGCGACCATCCAACCAATTCCTCACCCACCGGACAGTSTACCCATCAAATCCATACCYCTCCAGTTCAGAGAGAAGGATGTTGTGGGGGACCGTGTCAAAGGCCTTACAGAGGTCCAGATAGACGACATCAGTAGCCCTTCCCATGTCCACTGGTGTAGTCACTCCATCACAGAAGGCCACTAGGTTGGTCAGGCAGGCCTTGCCGCTGGTGAAGCCACACTGGCTGTCTCGAATCACCTCCCTCTCCTCCATGTGTCTTAGCATAGCTTCCAGGAGGATCTGTTCCATGATCTTCCCAGGCACAGAGGTGAGACTGACTGGCCTGCASTTCCCCGGGTCTGCCTTTTTTCCCTTTTTAAAAATGGGGGTTATGTTTCCCCTTTTCCAGTCAGTGGGAACTTCACYGGACTGCCATGACTTCTCAAATRCGATGGATAGTGGCTTCGTTCGCCAGTTCCCTCAGGACCCGCAGATGGATCTCATCGGGTCCCAYGGASTTGTGCACCCTCAGGTTCCTTGAATGGTCTTGAATCTGATCTTCTCCTACAKTGGGCGGCTCTTCATTCTCCCAGTCCCTGCCTTTGCGTTCTGCAGCTTGGGCGGTGAGGCTTGAGCACTTGCCAGAGAGGACTAGAAGCTTTATAGCAAGACCTGCCTGACTCAGAAGAGGGGCTGTGTGCTGCGGCTTCAAGACTTTTACGGGTGAAGGAGCCCTAGAGAACAGCGAAGAAATATTCTTGGTCTCCACGTAGARGTTGTTAAAGGTGTATCGAGTGAGACATTCTGATAATCTCTTTATTATTTCAAGACCATTTTTTTTCACAATGCTTTTATTCCAGCAACAATGCTACTGTTCCAATAGCTCTGTCAGAGCTACTGTGCTGTGAATTAACCCTGCTGTTGCCCCGAGAGAAGAAGGTGGAAGCTGTTTAGCTAAAGCAAAGCCTGCGGATAGACCTTTTCAAGCTGCAGAAACCATCAGCTCAGCGGAGAGGAAGTGACTGAAAAAGGAGGCTAAGGGAGACCTAATAAWGATTCCCTGAGGAAAAGTGCTGGTCAGAGCAATTAGCTATGAATCTAGGAAAAGCCATAATTGAAAGGAGAACAGAAGGTTTATTTTAATTCCTCAGTGTCTGGGAGCACTTTGGATGTGAGCTAAAGGAATACTTTTCCTTTCTAARCAGATGCCTAGAAAGATCAAACCCATGATGTCTCTAGGATGTTGGAGCCACTTGGTGGCCAAGGCCACCTCCCAGCCCCAGCTCTTCATTCCTCATTACGGCACATTATGAGACAACTGGAACATTAAATATGTTACATTCATTAGGGAGAGCTACGGTCTATAAATGTGACTGCGTGGGATATCTGKTTTCTAATGCAGGCTGTGAAGGGATGTCCCTTTTTATCGTGGTCAGGGAGGAGCTGACAGGCTCATCAGAGACTTCAAAAAACCTCAGCSTTTCAGCTAGCAAGAAGCCCAGTGCTCTCATGTACCTGATTTGTTATAAGGGGAAAGCCAYGCAATATTGCCTGGAGTAGTTATAAGGCATTAGCTGCCATCTGATTTCAAAAAAGTCACTCGTTTTTCTGCTGCAGTTCACCGATGATCAGCTACACACAATACGTCCSCGATCAATCGTCAATGGAAAGTCTTTTGATTTCACTGGGCTTTAGATTTAGCTTGTGAGAGGCCAGGCCAGTTAATAATGTGCTTTAAAACGAAACGTGATTATTAGTGACTATTTTCCTCCATTGAAATCAGCAGAGAAGTTTACTTAATTCTCTGTCCTTTAATCAAAGCAGTAAAGCATTTCAGCAAACTGTAAATCTGGCCTTATAGAGTTACAAACCAGGGAAAATTCACAATAGTGCCATTTTTCTTTGCAACTCCTTTATCTCAGTGAAAGATATTTAAGCAAACCTGTCACAAAACACACTGCTGTACAATGATGTATAAATTGACCRATGTTCCTGTTAGGAATTCTTGCCGTAAGTTTTGCAGCAGAGGGGAAGGCCAGAACAGAATCGTGTTGAAAAGCATTGGYGTTGGTGGTTAAAAAATCACCGCTCCTTTTTAAAACCCCATCTTGTGTCTTTACTAGGCTGTACCATGAGACACTTACAAGCTGTGTTATATTAAAATGTTTAATTAGAAATATGAGTTATGYCTTGCATGGTAACAGGAAACCACTRTAAAATATCAAATAATGTATACTCTGATAGTCTCAGACTATCAGAGCAGTCATGCATAAGTTCAAATCCCTTTTCAGTGGGACATTGATTAAATTCTTTGATGAATCTAGGCCCATGCATTCAGCAGCTTCTTCCCTTTCTCAGCATGGGTTTAGTTATGTGAAGCCAGAAATGGCCTTTGTACGTTTAGACTTCGGGAGCACATTCAGCTGGAATCTAGCCTTGCACCTAGGGTTAGACCTCTGCAGTAATTCAACTCTGCTTGTTCCGGCTCTGAACAAAGACAAGCAGGGCTACGGAGTTATGTTACTCACTACAAGTTGAGGAATCAGCTTTCCATGTGGCATTATCCTCCCACCCCCTTTCCCACAGGAACTGCGCAATGTAAGTTAAGCTTTTGCCTTTGCCATTATCTTGCTCTAGTGGCTTGGTTCCAACATGTGGCCGTGTACCACCTCATTATTTATATCCTGCTAAGCATCTTATTTAGAACCTCAGCTTCCATCACAAATATATTGGGATAACTACTTTTTCCTGGATAAGAGACTCATTATAATTGCAGCTTCTCTGCAGGGGTCAGCACCTCCTCCCCATGAATATGATAAGGTGCTCCGAGTGCCACCTCACCTGCAAATGGTGTTTTTCCCTGCAGAGTCACTTCCCACAGGCTACAAGCTGCTATTGAATTTCTGCAGTAATATTTTAATTTAATAACTTAATTTAAGATTTAATGGCTTTCTTTCCTGTGCTTTGTAGTATAATTAATTCATGCGATGGGAACTCATTAGACTTGGGGATCTGAGATGCATCTGGGCACACAAGGGCTGTAAACACATAAACCTGCATTAGGGCCTACTGAAGGTGGGCAAAAGCAGAGCTGTGCATGGAAAGAATAAACTATTTTATCCTTAGGGATAATCAGAAAATACTTTGTTAATAGTTGGGTATGTCTTTTAATCATATCTGTAGTTTGTARTAATAATGGTAAAACCAACAAAAGTCTGGTTCACTGACATTTAAGGTGGCTAAGTCCCAGGTTTCCCGGGCCTAGAAGATCTGTTCCAACACCTCCAAGCATCATCTTGCATGCATGTGCGCATGCCCAGGAGCTGTGGGAACTTCTGCCTCTTGAAAMCGTAGCTCAAGCAGATACAACAGAGACCCTTTGAGCCTAACATTGAACAGTCCACCATGGGACTTGGTCTCCTTGGCTTACTTAGAGCTCTGGTGCTGTGTATATCMTATGAAAAAGAGAAGGCCTGTCACTGTCATTGAAAATCCTGAATTGCTGGAAAAGCTGAAGCCTTGGTGTCCCACTCCTCCAGAGAACACTGTAACTGCAAGACTGCCAGCTACTTGAAGGCGGAGGTTTCTTGTTCCCTGCTGGTAGTACTCTTCTGCTTTGATATGATGGGTCAAATATTCACTGATCCAGAGAATACAAATGGCTCTGGCCCTAAGCTGATTAGAGCGTTTGCTCAAGTTCTATGTTCAAGACCATGCTCTGGATTAGGCAGAGCAGAGGTCTGAAACCACTTTCCAGGCAAACACTTGAGCTGCCCACTTATCTGCAAGCCTGGGCATGGGTATCTCATTTCTTCAGTTTGCAGTGAGGGCTGAGGAACCCGCCTCCAGGAGACGCGTTGTAGCAYAGAACACCATGGCTACGTGTGCACACCAGTCTGCCCCACAACCATACATTTCCCTCTTCTGCACATCCCTTTCATAGGTGCATTGCTTTCTTGAGGAGCTGAGGAACAAGAGCACAGAAAACAGAGGAAAAAAAACAGCATTGAAGGTGTTTCCATAGAGTAACACCTTTGGGTCTCAAGGATATGTATGTTCCTCACTGTGTACACAGCGCTGGGGTTCCCAGCAGAGCACCTTTTCCCCATTGCACATGACCAACAGCTCTAGGGAAAGCATTGCAAAGAAGAGTGCTGCCAGCTGCCTTCTATGGGAACTGGACGAGTTGTGCGTGGAGGCCTACTCTCCACAGACACGATTTACATAAGCATTGCACACATTTCTCTGTGTGCTGTCAGGGTGCCTTGATCCTTCTCTCTGGAGGCTCATCTTCCTCTGTACGATTTCTGTGGTGAGCCAGGTACACCTGTGTACCTGTTTTGCTCAATTAAACCTTTTCCAGGGATGCGAGTCTTCTATTTCATGGTCCAGAAGATCCTCATTTCATTTCCTCTGCCCTCTGGTGATTGACTTGATTAATACTATGTAAACACCCTGAGACCTCATTGCACTAGCTACTGTACAGAAAGAGCAGAGCTTGTCCCAGAACGCTTGTTCTGAATAGGACAAGATGGAAGAAGCTCAGGAGCAGGGAAAAATTAGAGAGTCCAGACTTTTGTATGATCCTCAGKTAACTTGGTCCTTAACAGTCCCAGTTAATTTCCGCTGATGAATTTGACATGAGCAACAAATTCTGGTTCCAACACAGGAACTGACCACAGTCCTTAGTGACCCAGAGTGAGACGAATGAGCCTCATTGACCATTTGATATGAGTTTCTAGCAAGCTCCAAACCCTGCTAACAAGCTCTGCCAGCTCTTCCTGATCAAAGGGTGCTCTGAGTTCTTCATTTCCATCTGACTCCTGGTCAGGAGGGTCAAGCACCCTTTCAGCAGGTGTTAGGGAGAGGCCTACGTAACTGCTGGGCCTGGCACACAGCTGGCAGTGTGTGGCCAACAGATGCAGCAGTTTGCACAAAAGGGGCCAGAAACTCTGCTGAGAACAATATAGAGAGATGCTCAGCAATGGTGGTGATGTGCCACAGGGCACGATCCCCCACACCCGCTGGAGCAACTGTCCCTGCAATATCAGGGCATCTCTCAGCCCAAGCTCCTGAGGGACTGTACGGGGTGTCCGTGCCCAGGCGCTGGCAGGGGGCTGCAGGGCGGCCTCTGTGAGGAGAGGCCGGGGCTGCCCCGTGCCGGACACAGCCGGTYCCAGCCGGTCCCGGCCGGCTCCAGHGGCCCCACCGCAGGACACAGCTGAGCCCCTCAGCCAAGCCGGGGGCGCYGGGGGGAAAACAGGTTTCCGAAAGGGCAAAAGGCGGCACAGGCTGAGGAGGAGGAAGCCCAGGAGGGAGCAGCAGCAGAGGGACCCCGAGGGCGGAGGAGGAGGAGGGCAGGAGGTGCTGCAGGCCCGGAGCAGGGATCCCCTGCAGCCCTGGAGAGACCCCGCGGGAGCAGAGACCCACCCTGCAGCCCGGGGAGGGCCCCACGCCGCAGCAGGGGGATATTTCCTGCAGGAGCTGCGGCCGTGGAGAGCCCGGGCGGGAGCAGGTTGTCCCTGAAGGACTGCAGCCCGGGGAAGGGCCCGCGCTGGGGCAGGGAGACGTGTGAGGAGCAGGGAGTGGCCGAGAGGGGCTGTGGTGGACCCACGCCAACCCCCATCCCCACCCCCTGTGCTGCTCAGTGGCAGGGGGAGAGTGGGGGGAAAGTGTTTCACTACTTTTTGTCTTTCTTTCTCACCATTCAAATCTATTTTAATTGACAATAAATTTAATTTTCCCTATGTCACGTCTGTTTTGCCCATGACAGTAATTGGTAAGTCATCTCCCTGTCTTTATCTCCACCCATGAGCTTTTCCATCTTATTTTCTCTCTCAGTAGGAGTGAGAGAACAACCGGGGGGTTTGGGCCCTTAGCCAAGGTTGACTCACCAGAGGGAGGCTGCAGCTCTGCAGGTCTCAGKCTGCAGGGAGTTCCTGGGGCTTCTTGCTGGGGCTAGGGGAGATGGGCTCCTTGTCTGCAGGTGTGTGCTGGTGAAGGATCCATGTCACCAAGTAAAGGAGCTGCAGCAAGAGGTCAGCAGACTGTGCAGCATCAGAAATGATGAAAAGGAGGTTGACTGGATCCTCTCTGATACCTGGATACAAGGGGAGCCTGACCCTCCAGCTGTACTGAAGGAGGGACAGGCAGAGTCTGTGCTTATTGGATTAGAAAATAGAGACTCCAATGATGGTGAAGGCTGGAAACTTGTCACTTTTGGAAATGGGAGGAAAGCTCCTGCTTTTCCTGCAGACTTGCAATTACAGAATAGGTTTAGTGCCCTGGTGGCAGATGAGTGGCTGGGAGCTCTGTGCGATGAAGCACCTGAGCTGGGTAAGCCTGAGCCACGTGGCAGCACTTTTCAACATGGGCACCAATGACATGGCTGGGGAGATCTGGAGCATATCACAAATGACTACATGACTCTGGTGGCCAAGAGCATGGGGGCCCAGGTGGTTTGCTCCTTGATCCTGCTGGTGAGAGGAAAAGGCTTGAGATGGACTGAATGGATCCTGCTGGTCAATGACTGGTTGTGCAGCTGATGTCAGCAAAAGGGATATTTGGCTTCTATGACTGTGGGACACTCTCTGAGGTTCAAGGACTGCTGGGAGAGATGGGATCCACCTGACCAAGTGGGGAAAAACATCTTTGCCAACAGCTGGTCAACCCGGTGAGGAGAGCTTTAACCCAGGAACGATGAGGGAGGGAGATCAAGACCCACAATGAAGCCAGAAGTGGCAAACTGGGTGGTTAAGCAAAGGTTGCAAACTGATGTGGATGAAAGAGGTCTTAAAAACAGCAGAAGTGGGCCCAAGGAAGCTCACCCAAAGGACGCAGAGGAATAAGGAAGTGCCGATAGGACAGCTCTGTAGAGCAAGCTCTCTGGGAAATCAGTGGGCTGGGGGCCTCTCTGCAGTGCCTCTACATTAATGCACACAGCATAGAGATTACAGGAATTGGAGGTTTGCATGCAGTTGCAGGGCTATGATCTCACTGGGATCACAGAGATGTAGGCGGATAACACACAACTGGAAGGCTGCAATGGATGGATACAGGCTCTGTAGGAAGGACAGACCGGGATGGTGAGAAGGTGAACTTCTTGTTGATATGAAAGCAGCAGGAATACATGGAGCTCTGCCTGGGGATGGGTGATAAGCCTGCTGAGAGCTTATGGGTCAGGGTTAGCAGGCAGACCAATGTGGGCAACATTGTGGTCAGTGGATGCTACATACTGTCTGACTGGAAAGAAGAGGATGAGACCTTCTTCAATAGACAAGSGGAAGAAGCCTCATGATTGGAGGCCCTGCTCCTCATGGGGGACCTGAAYCACCCCAGTATCTGCTAGAGGGGCAACACAGCAGGGCACAAGCAATCCAGGAGGTTTATGGAGTATATTGATGACAACTTGCTGACAACACAGGATCAAGGAGCCAATGATGGGAGATGCTCTCTGGAGCACACTTACAAGGAAGAACTGTTTGGGGAAGGGAAGGTCCGGGGCAGCCTTGGCTGCAGTTACCACAAGATAGTGTGGTTCAAGATTTTCAGAGGCGGGAACAAGGCAAATAGCAGGATCACAACCTGGCCTTCAGGAGAGCAGACTTTGGCCTGCTCAGGGACCTGCTTTGAAGAATCCCATGGACACAGTCCTGGAGAAGAGGTCCATAACACCTGGTTGATGTTCATCAATCACCTCCTCCAAGCTCCAGAATGGTCCATGCGTATGTGCAAGAAGTCAAGCAAAGGTGCCATGGATTATCAAGGAGTTCTTGACAAAACTCAAACATTAAAAAAAAAGCTTACAAGAGGTGGAAGGTTGCTTGGAGAGGTCATCGGTCTCCATTATTGGAGTTATTAAAAATCTGACTGTATGCAGCCCTGAGCAACCTGCTCTAGTTGCCCATGCTTTGAGCAAGGGGGTAGATTAGATGAYCTTAAGGATTTTGTGAGTCTGCTATTCCCTGCCTGCGCAGCTCCCCACCTCTGGTACTTGGGCACCTTACTCTTGGTTAACAGGAACTGCCTCCTGCCACAGTGCAGAGCTCTTAAGAAGAAAGCACAAAAAACGACTCTTGCAAATTAAAACTTAGGCCGCCTTCCTCTTCCTTTATAAAGACAAACGAGGTGTTAGTGGTGGGCAGCCTTCCTTTATACAGTATCCTAGAGATCTAAGCATAGTTTCAGGATGGAGAAAGACTGAAAATTGATTTCCTCTTCTGCCTGGGGAAAACAGGGATTCAACCTTCCYATTACTTCCAGATTTTTGTGGGATGAAGACTTTCAAAAGTGCTCTGCTGGAAGTGATCCACAGTGCAGAAAAAAGGGAACCGAAGAGAAAACCTCTCTGCAGAAGTCCAGTGGCTCAGAGCAGCCAGCCAGGAGGGCAGAGACCTCATCACAGTCCATGTCCCTATAAATGCATTTTACATTAACCTATTTCTGCCTCAGGTGTGTTCTGAAATAAAAGGGCAGTGCAAATGTCCTTTTTAAGGAGCTCCTCTTTGGTATCTGAGGTCATATATTCTGGGAGCAGCCACTGGGATGTGAGGCAGGATCCTGCTTGCTCGATCTCTCTCCCTATGGGCACAGGCTGAGAGAAGTCACAAGCTGCTTTACTTTATGTATTGGAGAAACTTCTGGGCGAGAAAAAGGCCCAGAACCTCAAGATTCTGGAAACACTATGGTAAATAAATAAAGGGGGGGGGGGGGGGGGGGGGAATAAAAAAATCAAGCTTCAGAGTTTAGTGGCCTCCAGTGCTAGGTCGCAGCTGAGCAGGGATTTTCAGGTATTAATTCAGGCACCCAACTCACTTTTTTGGTTCTTCATGTTCTTTTTCAGATCTAATATCAGACACCTGAAAATTCAGGCACTCTTGCAGTCACATGGAGCACAGCTGGGTGCCTCATATATCTCGTTCAAAGTCACCCAAGTCTGTGCCAGAGCTAGAAATTAAATGTTATGGTGGAATCCCACCTGTGTCCCTGAGCCTTAAAAGCTGCTGTCTCTGTCACAAGAATTTGTCTCACTCTGTCACACCTGTGAGAAGGATGTCAAGGACAGCTGCAACCCACAGAAGAGCTAAGATCTCCACCAGTACTTTCAGCAGAAGTGTCATCTTGTTACAGCTAAATTTCCTCAGGATGGTTTCACCCAAAGTATTCTTGCTTGAGCTGACTTGGTGGTTTTGTGTGAGAGTCAAATACCTCTTTCTSGTCAGGATCTCAGGAAGAAGTACGGATTGTTTGTCGTATCACGTTTTTTGTCACCGTGGATGTGCACACAGTGGAAGGCTTTGATGAATTAAGAACCATTACCCTATGGATACAATGTCTTACTACAATGAACAACCCTCATCACCTTCAGTAAGAAAAGTCCCTGCGCCCAGTGTGGGTAGAACATAGATCCCACTCCATCCCTGGAGTTTCCACAAGCCAAAACATCACACAAACTGAACAGTTGTACAGATTTTTCCAAAAACTCGCTGTGAGTTCTGATGTTCTCTCATTTCTCCCTCTCACAGACACTACATCTGTTCCTTTAGCAGCTGCTGGCAGAGAAGCCCAGCCCGGGTGCCAACTAATACTATATGATCTTCTGTTGAATTCATTTTCCACTTTTAAAATTAAATTATGGGCCAGATCCTCATCAGATTTAATATAGCTATTGCCTATTAAGCAGCTGATGGTCTGGCCTTGTACAGAGATTATTCTTCCTCTCTCTTTGGCGCAAGAAAACAACCAAAGAGTTAGATTTTGATCTGACATGTTAAGTCAGAGATAACATTGATTGTTTTGTGTCTGATGCATCCATCATGAGAAATCACTAGTTTTCCAAAAAGCTGGGGAAAATACGCCATTCAAAAAACAAAGAAAAGAAAGAAAGGTTGTAAAAGATACTATAAATCTTTTATTTCTTTTTAGTTACTATGCAATGCCCTTCATTTTGAAGGAAATGGTACAATCAATGATCTGTACTTCTTTCTCAGGAAAAGAAGATATTTGCACTAACAATTCAACATTTACTGACAAAAAGACAGCTTACAGAAAATGCTCATGGTGGGRAAAAAAATCATATTTTGTGATTACACTTGTTATTGTGGATGATTCCATGAAGTGTTACAATGTCAGGAATTTCAAATGTGCATTTAAAGAAAGCTTCTAATTCAATATTAATGCAAAAGAACCATCTAAACCACCAGTGTTTGAAGTCACCCAGAATTCTTCCTATCCACAGTTAAAAAAAAAAAAAATCTCTTCTGAAAGTCTAAGCCCATTATACAATACACCTGGCCTTATCACTGCACATTGATTTATAAGAGTAGTCAACACATACTCAATTAACAGTAGATTTCTTACAAATAGAAACTGCTGTTGGAAACGATGTACTTCCTACCTCTACTTAGTTACTAGTCTCTGATCTGTTATATAAAATTAAGATTTTGCTTTCAAAAAAATATTAGTTCCTACAYGGCTGTTAGAATTATGGTTGGTGCTGTTAATTGTCAGAAAAGCACAGGTGGGAAACCACTCGACAACACACTTCACACACCCAAGGACAGACCTTTGGTAAAACTTAACCAAAGGAGAAGAGGAAAAAGAAAACCACCATTACATTCAAAATCGGAAATATATTCATCACATAATATTACCTATTTTAGTACTGAGAGTGGAATATTGAATTTAAATGAACAAAACTTAAGAAGTTTGCCTAGGGTTTCATTTATACAAAACAATTGAAAGTTTACTTCCATAGGCTAGGGTCCTCCAGTCTGAAGAATATATTTTTCCAAGTAAAAAAATATAGGTTTTGAATTAGCTTTTGGGTATTTTCCCTGCCTACCCTGCAACTGCCCACTAAGTTGGCCAGGTGAGTTCTAGAGAGTTGCTGTAATCAATACTTTGCATTCACACAGACTCAGGGATAACTTGAAATAGTCTTCAGTTTATGTCCTTGTTCACTGCCATGGAAGGTGAATGACTAACTTGTGTTTTTAAAATTACTCAATCAAGGGATGATTGTAGGTTTTACTATAAAGCCTTTTCCAAGACATTAGTTGCATCAAGCACACCAATACTGCGGGGAAATAAGACTGCTCATCTACATCTCCTAGCTGGAGCTACATTTACACATGTGGGGCTTAGTCTTGCCAGCCTTAACATGAGCATAATGATAYTCACAGCAGTCATCCTATCAGTAGCGTTAGGTATGCCCAAATGAGTAAATTCATATAGATGATTAAGTGTTTGTACAAAGGGCTTTTAAAACAAATTATATTAACTTTAAATGTTAAAAACACATGGGAAAGTTCAAGCATGACAAGAAAGAAAAAGATACCAGAGAACAGTCTGCAGCATGATCATCAGCTTAGTTTCAACTGCTGTGTAATCCACCYCTCACTGTATCAGTGCAGCTCCTGGATTTGCCAAGGGAAACTGAGGCCAGAGTTTGGGCTGGATTCCATGAACCTTGTTTGGACAACAGGCCCTTTGAGAAACAGCTTTCACAGCACTACTTGTTCTCCCCCAGCGATTATGCAACCTCAGATCCTCCATGCTCCCACCAGAGACCTSAGATTGAAATTCCAGGCCCTTATTCACAAAGAAATGTAAATATACACTTAACTTCAAGCACATGAATAGGCTTACTGATTTTCAAGTGGCTCAAGGTAGGGTCTACACACAACTTCAAACTTCAGTATAGGCTTAGGACCTTTGCTGAACCAGAAGTTCTGCAGAAGGATCACACCTGAACTTCTATATGTTAAAAAAGAAGCTGCAGAGAAGAGCACTTTTATCTATTCTTTTCCCCTCTCTTGTGATCTGCACAAAAGTCTTGAAGTAGACACATACACAAAAAAGCCTGTTTTCCTGGGAGATCTTTTTCTTTAAAATCAAGCTCTAGAAATCCCAGCCTAGTCTGCAGACAGTAACTGAGTGAAGTACAGCAAAGACAAGAAACTAAGCAGTTGTGATGTGTTTCTACAGCAATTCCTGTTCTCACATCCAGCTCATTACGGGTCCATGGCTTTAAAAACAGACCGCTTAGAAATGTTTGCAGTGGTGTTTAGTAGCACCTATTAAATAACACTTCCTAATCAACAGGTAGGGAAAAAGGACCTGCCTGTTAAAGATTCAACAGTTGCATCTTTATCTGCTGGAATAAGAAATCCCTGTATGGAGGCAGCCCTCTTCCAGACTACATAAAAAAATTCCAGGCTTCCTCCCCTCTTCTACTTTTGCACATAATGGAATACCAGAAGACAGAATAAATCCCTAAACATAGCTTGCAGAGAAATTTAAGGATTCCAAATATCCATGTTTTAAATACTGAGCACCTGTTTCCCAGGTGTCAGAGGAGCATATAGGTTTTATAACACAGCAGAATGCATGCCAGACTCTGCTTTGCTGTSAGACAAGCTCCCCCCTTCACCCTCCGTCCTAACTAGGCAGTGCAAGCTCTGGGATTCTTTGCTAAGGCCCTATACCTGTGGGAATTTATCCCAAAAGGCATGACCGGTACAGAGAAGCACCAAGATCAGCACAAGACACGATTTCAATTGGTCAAAGAAGCTTTGCTCTCCATTCCCAAGCAGATTTGGTCCTTCTATTAGAAAACAAGAAGTGAAAAAAATAGAAAATAAAGCCAGACTATGCAGGGTATCTCAGAAGGAGAGAAATGGCTAAGTGTCATAGTTCTGATGTTTCAGACACAAGGGAAACATATTTTCACAACTAGTTTACTGTTTAGTACCCTGTAGATACATAATATTTGACATTTATAGCAGTTTCTATATTTTATGACCTAGAGTATACTTTAGATCACTAATGAAAAATAAACCCATTTAGAGGACTGGAAAATAATGTGCATAACAACTTACTTTCAAATGCAAGGTTATGAAGGGATTATTATTTTTTTAACTTTCAAAAATATCTGTAAGAAAATATTATTTTACATACCTATATTACACAGTGAAATAAACTTTGTTATATACAAGRTTTCAGAACGAATGAAACCACAGCCAGACATTTACTCACGATCTAGATAATCTCCATTGTCTCAGTCAGTACAACAGAGAGATTCTCCTTYGCTCTTTTTCAGACTATTTCAGTGATCATTTCAGCTTTTAGTGGTTACTAGTAGTTGTATAAAACCTGTGTGCAGACATCCACATATTAACCCTATTACAGTTAGATACGGGTAGTTCAAAGGAAGGTTGCACATCTGCTTGGCAACCACAGTAACTTGAGTATAACTCAATTGCATATTGGAGGAAAAAAAAAAAAATAAACTTAGTGCAGACACCTGAGCTATAGCATTCTAAGGGAGTTTGGTGTTAAACTCTCCTYTGGACTTGGGTATTTCACAGCCCAAAATGAGAGCATGCAAGTCATTAAGGAAACAGTGTATGGTGTATTTGCATAACCCTAAAAGTTATTTTTCTTCCTGAAGTGAGGATGAAGTAGTCCTTCACAGGTTTTTCCTAGCTTGTGTATTTTAGGCAGAAAACACAACACCACAATCTATTTGGATCACATTGGCAAAGTTGCTTCATATAGTCTTAACTAATCAAAAGCCAGTACCTACCTATTCCTAAACAACAAACTTTGCTCCCGTCTCAGGGGCGGAAAGGACGCGGAGTACTTTGCTATTTGTGGTATAACTGTAAACAACTGCAGGGAAGACAGTATTAACTATGCTTCAAGTTTACATCACACTGTTAGTTTCCATTATTCAAATGAACTCAAGCTTATCTTCAAGTTCACCTCACCACTATTGTGCTTTAAGGGGAAGGAATTTTGCAATAGAAGCTGCCTCCAAATCAGTGTTTGCTCACACACTTCAGATCCCAGGACAAAGATCTGACAGTGCTGCCTGTGTGGGAGATGAGTTCAAGAGTTGAAAACAAGTTCAGGGAATATTCAAGGCAGGCAGCACCGCACTCCCCTTCCCCTGCTGCTTAATGAGGGACTTGTGCAACAACTTTGGAGGCATGTCCTCTCCTTTTCTCTAATGCTATAGCTCAGCTGCTTACCATAAAAATTAGCAAAAAAGGAAACATGAAGTCCCTAATGAAGAGGAAATTGCTTTGTGGTGAGGAAGGAAAAAAGGAACACCCAAAACCCCCCGCCTGCAATGCTTTCCAGCCTGTGCTCCCTCCCATCACAGCTGTGTTTACTGTGGTGCAGAACCTGTGACATGCTCACAGCCAGGAGCACCCAGCCAAGAGGCCACCCTCTCGAGGGACCGCTTACTCAACACATACTCTTGCACATGAGCAACCTGCTTCTACTGCCTTGATGTGCACCACAGATGTAATCGAGAGCTCTGCCATTTGCTTTAGGGGAAGCCAGGCAGCCTGTAACTAGCACTGGCACAGCTCGGTATCTGCCTGCAAGAGTCCCAGCACACACCAGTGCGCAGACTCCTTAACCAGGGTTGCAGACTTCCTCCTTCCCTGGGACCAGTCAGCAATAAATACATCTTCTGTCCTCAAAGCCACACACTGATAGCAAAGGAGGAGGTCCCCCAGCCCACCTGCAAGTTCCTATCAATTAAGAAGGCACCAGGCACATCAAAATCATTTCATTAAAATTAGTGGAGATTTCTCCCTTACACCTTCCAGGGGGCTGGCTACCAATCCATGAAGGCTTGCACCAGGCAAGTAAGCAGCTTGTTGCAATACCAACAGGAGCCACAACTCAAGAGAAACAGGGGCARAGAAGGGAAAACAATAACCTCATGCTTCTCAGCTACCAACTAATCACATACTCGGAGCTACTTGGTCATGTCCTGAAAGTTGTTGGATCCTTCTTAACAGTACTAAATACTCTTAACTTCTGCTGATAAGCAGATGTCAAAGGCATTTAGCATCTTGTAGGGTCAGGCCTACTGGCAGATGGTTGAGGGAAGGCTATGCACGAAGAGGGCAGAGAGGAAGGGAAAGAAGTGGGAGTGGAGAGGAGTAGAATTGCCCTGAGTTTTATGCTCTACAAATAAGTCAGTGGTTTTATCATCAAGCACTGAAGGAGTTAAGCACTAAAGCACAGACACTTAATCAGCTTTCCCCCTTCCTTTCACATGTGATTGGAATGAAGCTGCACCAAAGGGGCCCAAAGGGCTTATAACAGCTCAATTTCGCAGCCTTCAGTTTTAATCCCCATCACCCAGGCTAAGCAGCATGGTGGTGCTGGGAATGCTACTCCACAGCAGTCCGAGCACCTGGATGGTGATGGTCCTCCTCCTCTTCTTCCTCTTCCTCTGCAGCCTGCAGGTGGCTGGAGAGCTCCTGGATCACAGCAGCCCTACCAATCTGGTCATTTCTCCTCTTCTCCATAATCAGATCCTCCAGGCTCTGAAACTCCAGCGTGTGACTGCGCTTGTCACCCAGCCGGATTTGCAATCGGTAGGGCTGCTTGCCTATGCGCAGCTCCCCGCCGATTTTAAACTCCCGCTTGCCATACCGGCACCAGGCAGCGAAACACTCAGAGTTTCTCCAGCTCAAGTCCCGGTCCTTGCAACCCACCTGCTCCAGGGCGTTGCGCACCACCACGGCCGGGCTGAGAGGTTTGTAGCGGTAGAGCTGGTTGGCAATGCGGCCCCGTCTGCCCTGGCTGGCATCAGTGAGGAAGCTGTTCACCACCTCCAGCCTATGCAGGTGCACAACTTGAAAATCCCCAACATAGACCACCCAGTGTGGATACTGGGCCTGGCACACAAACTCCACCAGGTCACCTGGTTTGCACCTATTCAGCAGGTTCTCCGGGGTGTAGGTGCTCAGATGYCCCCCGCCTCCTTCATCGCCCTCCTCCGGCAGCGTGTCCTCCTCAGAAAAGCTCTTCTGGTAAATACACTCATCCCGGTAATAGACCGAGCACTCCACCTCATGCAGCTGGGGATCGTAGGGCTGCAGGGCAGGGTGCTCACCCCCCAGGTCATGCACCGAATCCTGCTGCTGCTCCAGCTCATCATCATCATTCGAAAAGATGTAGGAGACCCCGATCCTGGGCCCTTCATCTCTGTCCATACCTGTCGGGTCGGCGGTGGGAACTTCCTTGTAGTTCAGATGGGTCAGCTTCTCCACCTGGTTCCCCATGCCCACTGCAACGACAGACACACAGCGGGGCCATGAAGGCAGGCAGGGGGGTGAGTGGCTTCCAGACAAACAGCGGGGTGGCAGGGCACGGCTTCCCCTCCACACGCACCCCACCTCTTCCCCGCTGCAACATACCCCCTGCGAGAGCCCCGGGGGCTGCGAGAGCCCCTCGGGGAGGGGCAGCGGTGGCCGCGGACCCCCCCACCTGCACGGAGGAAGGCGAGGCGGTACCGCCACCTGTTAGGAGGCAGCGAGGAGGAAGAGGAGGAAGGCGCAGGAGCCGCCGGGGGAGCGGGCAGGCACCGAGTCACCTGTTAGAGGAGGGCTGCAAACGCCGGGGGAGGTCTGGAGGTCCGAGTTGGGGACAGTCGAGTTGCACCCCCTCAGAGCGGCACAGGCGCGCACCTGCCCGCCGCCGAGCCAAGCCGAGCCGAGCCGAGCCGAGCCGGGCCGGGCTGCCGGCCAGGTGCGCCTCCCCCCCGCGCCCTCCCCCGGCACCGGGCCGCTGCAAACTTACCCGGCGGGGAAGGCTGCGCGGCTCCGGGAGCGGCTCTAGGGCGAGCGGGCGGCGGCGCGGCTGCTGGGGGCGGGCGCGCAGTGCGGCTGGATCATGGCCCCGGCCCGGCGCGGCTCCGCGCTCCCCGCGCAGCAGCAGCGCCCGTGCGCCGCGCTGCCGGCGCTGGGGCTGTGCAACAAGCGCCGAAGAGGCACGGCCAAGGGGAGGGAAGCTGTATCCGGCTGCGGACGCCCCGGCGAGGGCTCAGCCCCCAGCATTTAAAGAGGCAGCTCTTTTTTTTTTTCTTTTTTTTTTTTCTCCCCCTCTCCTTCTCTCCCCCTCCCCCCTTTCCTCCTCCCCGCACCTTTTTCCCTCTCCCGTCTCCTACATGCCAAGCGCTTTGCTCCCCGCCGAGGCTGATTTGCAAGCGGGGATCGGGCGGCAGGGCTCTCGGCGCGGCGGCTGCAAAGCTCTTCGCGGCGCTTGGCAGCGGGAGCGGGTGTGCAACACACTCGCACACAAACTCGCACGCACACGCTCACACGCGGCCCCTTTAAGGGAACCGTGCCATAAGGCAGCCCAACCCGCCAGTTTGGTCAGGGGGGAACTGGGAGCCGGAGTTTGCCCGGGACAGCACCCAGAGATGCAAAGCCTCGGCGCGGGGCCGTGGGAATYACCCCCCTGCACCCCAGGGCGCGGAGGGGCGCGCAGCTGCCCGCCGGGGAAGCGCCCGCCCCGCAGCCCCGCTCCGCGCAGCCCCCGCCGGGGCGCCAGGAGATGCCTCCCTGGGGCCSCGAACAACAACAGGGAAGTTGTAAAGCGAACAAAATCAAAGAGCCCGGCTCTCCTGGGCTGACTTAGTGCCTTCGATTCCTCCATGAGCGGAGCGTGTAATTAGTTTTATTAATTTCTTTTCTTTCCGACTCCGGGAGATCACTCTCTTTTTCAATATAGAAGATTATGATTCTTTCCCCCTGGAAAGGCATTATCAGAACTGGTGGGAATATTTTTCTTTCTGTGTTTTGGAGAACACAAAACAATATTCTGCTTTTTCATTAATGCCTAGTTAGTCTACTAGGTGGGTTTATGATTCGTACTATTTTAACATGCACTGGTAAATCCATGCTGTTAAAATAGACTACAGAGATAATTTATGGGAGCTACAAGTAATGTCTTGCATTTTGTCTCATGTATTCCTTTTGTCTGTTGTCTTGTAATTTATAAACCCAACTGCACACCGCTGTTTTGAGGATTCACTAAACAGCAGCGAATGAAGGAAAAAACGTAGTGTTACCAGGGTGCTGGGCACTGCCCATGGACTCAAAGAATACCGTTTCCATCAGATTATACGCCTCTGTGGTTTCAAATATAGACTTGCCCTTTGGGGTGGGGAGAGGAGCTGCTGGTGGGGCTGGGGAGACATGCACTGTGCCCTGCCTGGGACAGTGGGGCAGGGAGACAGCCTCAGCCCTGCAGCAGGTGACAGGCAGCTGGATCAGGACCTTTTTGTTTTGAATTCACCCGGTGGCTCCGTCTACGGGAGCATTTTAGAGAATTGAAAAGCACATCAGGGGTGTGCTTCTGCAATGAATCTCCCAAACACCCACCCCGCCCAACACACACACACTTCGGTTTGCATCCCAGTGTGGTTTCAAAAAATGCACACCCATTCCTTTCACATTCAGCTAAACTAGATGTATTTCAGCCACTGGACCGGACCAAGGCTAGTTGAGTAAACCTCCAAAATGTGTTTAATGTAGATGTCATTTTTCAGCACTGCCTGTTTCACTCTATAGTTCCTCTCCTCTATAACTGCTATTGGACAAAAGAGGGCCCTGCTTCATAGTCAGAGCTTTGTGAAATTGGTTCAGTAATTAAGGACGGGCATGTGTAAAGGTGAGAGTATCCTAAAAGGAGGAGCTAGACTGAACATAGAAGTGACTTTTTCTTGTACTCCTGTTTGTATTGGAAGCTGTGTCTCAGCACCACACCCTACTATCTTTGGAGCAGTTTTATTTCTTGGCTAAAATGGTTTCGCAGCCCTGTATTGAAGACCAAGTTTCCTTTTGAATCTGCTGCAATGTGTGGAAAGTTGTGTCTGTGCAGGAGTAAAAACTCAGTATTGCTCAGAGGAGTCACTTGTGTGTGTGTGCGCATCCACGCATATTTGAAGCTCTCTATCTTGTTCTCTCATTTTTTCCTGTCTGCTTCAACTCACCCCAGTGCTTAATTTTCTGCACCTTGTCAGCTGCTTTGATCTCTTTGATCTCTTTGAGTTTCCCTTCAATGACTGCTCCTCAGAATCCACATTCTCTGATCAATCTGCTGCTTTCTAGGATCAGAAACCATGGGCGAGTATTTCTGTGTCATAAAACACATACATAATGGCATACTGCACCTGCAGATAAGACATGGGGTGGAAAATCCACAAAGGACTTACAGTGCCTAGATATCACCTGGGCTAGTGCCTAAAATTATGATGCTTAAAACTTCTGCATGCTTAACCTCTAAGCCTCAAAGCAGCTAAACTTCACAGGCACAAAGGATGGGGGCTGGTGGCAGTGACATGCTATCTCTATGACTACACTTTTAAGGAGAGCATTGTCCTCTTGCATAGCTTTTGAAAAAAAATTACTTTGGTGCTTATCTGCTAAAGATAATCCAGTCTGGATCTGGAGTGGAGGGAGGAATGGTTGCACAGTTGCTGAGCTTGGAACCCCAAACAGCAGGGCAGAGTTGAAGACACACCTCTGACCTTGCTATTGGAGGCTCCTCGATTAGGTGACTCCTTGCTCAGTGTGCTGGCATTTCTTACCCACCTTTGAGATATTCAGCTACTGTGCACATGTCACAGAGGGGACGCTGTGGACACCACAGTTACAGCTGTGCTTGCGCACTTCCGAAAGTCAACAGGGATGCCCACACTGTTAAATACGATACCTCCCTGGGGTCACTCTCAGGTCCCAGTCACTTGCTCGTCCAGATTGCATAAGTATTTGTTCCTTGTAGATTTTTTGGAGTGAAAACTCCACCCTAGACAAAACCCAGGTGTGGTTGTGGGGCTGGTCTACTCCAGGCAACTCCCCCATCTGAGTCCCTGCAAAGACCGCAAGGAATCAGGGGTGAATCTACATGAGGTCTGGCTCCCTCTGCTCTACCCAGCCCTCCAACACTTTCCCAGCTGAGTTTGTACATCCATATGCTCTCAATCTATTGTTGAGTGCAACAACACATGTCTACAGTTTCACATCATGAAGATACCATACTAGTGGGTTGCAACATGACTTGTAGGATATTTGAGAAGCTTGAGACTTTGATTGCCCATAATACACACTTTAAATAGTAATTTCCCTTTTAAGGCCAAAAAACCTGCCATGATGCAGGGATCTTTGGAAACCCAGAGCTGCATGGCTATATAGTCCATTGATGTATACAGATCACAGAGGGGACTGTACCTCTTGGCTTGGGGACTGTGGACCATCTATGGAGCAGGTGCATTTATTAGTCTATCTGACTATGTAGCTGATATAATCCAGGGACCTTTGTAGTGCTGGCTCTGGTTGCTTTAAACTTAAGCTCTCTAGTTTTGAGAATTAGGTGTCAAAGATAYTTTGTTGCCCCAGTGCTCTATCATCTCATTGCTCCAATGCTATCTTATCTTTAACCTTACACACACCTTACACCCAGGGATTAAAAAGGTGTTGATTTGAAATTACTRTTCATCCTTACTTGGATGTGAAATGCTGTGTTCCCATTGTTATTAGAAGATACCCAGTATGAGAAGAAGTAAGTCTTCTTGTTATATATTTACATTTTTTCTTAGAGAGCAGTGCTTCTGAGTAAGACAAGGTTTAGTATCATGTTCTATAAGCATGTTGTGTTTCGCAAGTATTCAGCCAGCTGATGGCTAAGACACCCTTGAATTATTTAATAGCTTCCATTTGTTTTTTCAGTAGAGTTTTATGAGAACTGGCATAAACTATGCTCCATTTGGCTTGTAAGCACTCTACTGCATCATAGACCTAGCAAACTAGGGTGCTTMAACACCATGGTGGAATTAGGGGCACCGGAGGAATAAACCACTTCCTAGTGAAGTCCATGGAAGTTCTTCCATGGAGTTCTGTGGAAATCAATCATGCCCTTAATTGAAGGAGATGTGTTACCTGAGAGCTCCTYGATGGATGGTGTCCTTCCATGACAACCATAGCTAAGTCCACCAAGGAAATTTGGATTCAGAATTGTAACATTTAATTTGTTGCCTCTTTGTCCTCCAGTGGAAGCTGCATCCCTGAGTCAGGCACCAAGTTCTTGTAAAGCCAGGAATACTGCCTAAAATGAGATTCATCAAAGCTGGYATGCCTGAGGTAGCTGGTGAGGAACAGGACACAGACAGCTGTTGGAAAATGGTGCTTCCTTTCGCTCATGTTGCACAGCCTAATACTCTCCCAAGGTTAAGAGCTTTAATGAGATTGGCAGTTTCTCACACACAAGAGGAAATGGTGCCATGTCAATTAATAAAAAGCATTAATATTTCAGATTGCTTCCTTGGGGTATGAAAGACTAAGGTTGAAGTCTCTCATCTCACTGAAGGAACTTGAACCGATATCTCCCAGGAGAGTACTGAAAGCCACCAGACCGTAGGCTATTTTTGAGCAAGTCATGCTCTCTCTGTCCCACTGAAGCTGTTCAGCTTTGTATGGCCTCATTAAATACTCATTCAGTCAGTCGGGGAAAAAAAAGAAAAGAATGACAATGGCTCTTAGATCAGATGCAGGAAGGGGATGAGAGTGCTCTGAGGTACTCTTTAATGAATATTCAGATGTCTCACGATCATGCAATATCTTAATCAGGAGTCATTCAGACAGACCCACCAGGAAGATCTGAAAGTTTTGCTTTTAGGATGTGCTCATGGAAGAGTTTTGTTCCTGTCTTCTCAGGAAGACATTGGGCCTCTGGGTCTCACAGATCCTGCATGACTGGTGCAACCCAGATGCTATTAGATATCAGCTCCTCTTGGTTTCTGTTGTGTTAGAGCCATACTGATAATTCTGTTGGACAAGGCCTTATGAAGTGACCTAGGAAGGGGCACAGCTAGTTTGTGACTTGTGTTTGGGCTTTTGTGTGAAATAAACACGGAGCTGTCACTACTTGCTGGCTCTGCTTGTGTCTCCAGGAGAAATATTGGGAATTCAGGTGACCGAAAATTTATGCGCCTCAAAATGTTGACAAGTATCATGAGAGTCTTGGTATGTCCAAAACTTGATATTCATGATATTTGACATAACATGAGAGATATAATGAGTCTCTGGTGTCAGGAAGGTTTTATCTGCATTTAGCCTGTAAACCTTTGATGACACCTACAAGAGGTGCTTCTGAACCTATGATCTTTTGTATTCCGTACAGTGTAGCATGGCCCACCATATATTCAAGACCTGAAAGTGAGGGGAGCTGCAGATCAGAGAGACACCTGCATCTTGAGAACAGAGAGGGGAAATTCTAACTGCCATGTTTATCACACCAGCAAACTGTTTTTTCTAAAACTCGCTGGAAGCTTATGGCTCCGTTAACTACTTTCAACATTGTAATTTGTGACTAAATGTGATCCGTGACAAAATAAATTGCTGAGATTGCCAAAGCCACAGAGTTTTTGACTGAGGCATCCAAGTTATGTCTCAGAAGAAGCTCTTCCACTGTGAGATTTTAATTGGTGCATTCCAGCAAATGAAAATGAAGTAATTCATATGTCAGTAGAGGCCTGAATTCTTAGGAATTGCTATCAAACTGACTTGAGCAGCAGGCAAAGCTTAATTAAAATGCAGTCCGTTTTTTTCCAGAAAATAGCAACTATATTTCAAACATAACTTAACAAGGAAGGAGGTACGGCACATGCATCTTTCCAGCATGAGAACTAGTCCCTTGCATCTCTCATCTCCCTCTCATGCTGAGCTTCTCCCCCCAGAGCTCATCCTTTAATGTGTCTTTTAGCACATCACTGGACTGCTGGCTGCCTTGGTAGCACAGTGTGTCCTTTCGTATGCAGCCAGGAAAGGATGAGACTGCTGCGTTCAGTGGAGAAACTTATGATGGTTGCTCCTGGTGTGCAATACCTAAGCAGAAGCCATCAGTAAATGGAGGGAGTCTTTTCTTTGGCCGTTGCCATGCTGCTAATAAAACATTTAAGTATTAGAAGTAATGTGAGGTAAACACATAACTCCTTCCAGCAGATCTGTGATGTGACTACAGGTTACCCAGAAGAGAGGTTGTGGATGTCCCATCCCTGGAAGTGTTCAAGGCCAGGTTGGATGAGACTTTGAGCAACTTGGTCTAGTGGAAGCTGTCCCTGCCTATGGCAGGGGGGTTGGAACTAGATGATCTTTAAGGTCCCTTCCAACTCAAACCATTCTATGATGCTGTGATTCTATGATTCYATAATTCTATCAATATGTGCTCATGCCTCCATTTTAAATGGGGAGGAATAGAGGAACCACCAAGCAAAATGGCTCCTTCTGTRGCACTGGTGGTGTCTGTGCCAGAATATGAGGCTGATCATGTCAGAACATGTGGCCATCCACAAAGTGGTAACACAACTGGGGATCYGTGGGGTCTGCTGTCTTTATCCTGTCTTTGGATGCTTGCTGATTTGACCCAGAAGTACTGGCCACAGCTGCTCTCCACAACCATCTCTGCAGGTCCRTGGCAGGGTAGAGGAGCAGGAGTCRGGCGGGTAATCCACCTTGCCATTCACCTATTAGATGATTGGGAAACAGGTTAATATTTTTCTTCCCCAGCCAATGGAAAGCAACAGAGATACAAAGCCTCAAACCACCTACAAARGTCATGTTTAGGGCTTTCTGCTGGACCTGTTCCAAAGTCAGCAGAGCAGGACTCATCCCCTTGCTGGGCTCAGTTGCTGAGGCTGCAGTGCTGCATGGGGAGCCGCTGTGGGGTTTGTACACAGCCACCTGCACCGGGGAAGCCCTGGGGCTAACCTGGTTCRCAGTGTGTGGGTGGAAGGTGGAAAGGGAACGGTGCACAGCTTGCCCTCCGCATGGGGCTCTCATGAGCCTCATGTCCCATTTCTTATCACCCACAGCCCTCACCACAGATGGATGCACAGAGTGAACCTGCATCTGCCCCAGGTATGTTATGARTACACCTATGGGACGGGGATTTGCTGAGCAAGACAAGGAGGGAACAGGCAGCTGAAGGATCTGCTCTGGGGCGTTAGCGTTGAGGCAGGGCTCGGGGAATCTCGTGGGCTGGAGGTTGCATCAGTCTGAGGCAGCTTTGCACACATCCCCCAGCAGACTGAGGCACCAGCAAAGTTGGGTGAGAGCAGTATGATACCCTTGAGAGCACCGAGGGTGCTTTAGCAACAAATTCGGACTGCTAAAGAAATTAAATGGGAGGATCTATGTTTTCAGGCCTCTAATCTCATTTGTGAATAGAAGCTACTCCTACCTGTTGCACTGAAGTGCTGCAGAGATAAATAAACCCATTAAGGTCCTGAGATGCTCAGAGTGCCTGCTAACAAGGCCCACAGAGACAGGGAGGAAAATCGCTAGGTAGGTGCTACGTTTTTCCAATCAGTAGGAGTGTCCGAATTTGAATCAGCTTGCTGATGTCTACAGTGCTCAGGGGGGTCCTTGACTCCTTACCCAGGCCTGCCTCTGGAAACGGTGTGCGGCAAACTACCTGCAGCACACACGCCAAACACCTTCCACAGGGGTGATTTTCAGTTGGCTGCAAGCATCCCTCTCCCATAACTCACTAGTGATGCTGCTGAGACCTCGGAGGCTGCAGGGGACCAGCTGAGCCTAGGCAGACTGCAGTCACTCCCGTGGATTCGTTCATTACTGCCTGCAACCAAGAACCATTTTCTACCTTGGTTAAACGCACGCCTTGAGACAAGCTGCTCAGCTTTGTAGACAAATGGCAGGTACGGTGGCTGGTGTGTTAAACAATTGCTGCCCCTTTGCAGAAAGCACATGAGTATGAGGAAATGCCACTGTGCTGAGCGTGAGGAAATGCCAGTGTGCTTCTTGTTTAAGAAAGCATCAGTATTATGCTTGTCTTCCACTAAGCCCTTTCTGTTAGTGCCTGTGGGAGGAGAGCAAGGAGCAGATGGTTATTCCTTCAATCCTGTGAACTAGTTAGATGAAAATCATATTCCTAGTAGAATCTACTGTCAAGGAAGCTTCTGGCCTGCTGGATGGCACTGCTGGGTTGGATTTATAAAGTGCTCTCTGGATAATGATGTGTGTGCTCATAATAATGACTTTAGTACCTGTTAGAACTGACAGCTGTATGCGTTTGCCTTTCTGGAGACAGATGTTCTCTGGTTATGTGGGTTGATTCCAACTGGGGAAAGAGGACAGCGTGAGCAATGTGCTGTTCATTGGTATTTCATTKCTTTTTTTTTCTTTCCTTTCCCTCCCTCCCCTCTTTCCTTCCCTGGGCTGTCTGTTAGGCAGGAGTCTGACGCCATCACATCAGCTGCTGCAGGGAAGCCCCTTGGCCATTCCAGTTCCTCCTCCTCCACCGGCTGTCAGAGCATAGGAGGGAGGCTCAGGGCAGGGCTCTGAACTCCTCTCAGCTCAGCAGCACTCAAAGCAGTTTGATGATGCTTTCCATCCTCACATGTGATACCAGCTGCAGGCCGGGCTTGACGCTCGTGCTTACAGGCAGCGCTTAGTTTCAGACAGTCCCTGTATACGTTAAAGTTGTTGGCTCCACACCARATCCCTTTTTTTGGCTCTTTCTGTGCAGCATGGTGTTCTCTTGCTCTGATTTAAGTGTTTTATGATTCCACATGAAGGAGATAACAGCATGAGCAAAGCTGTGGGTAAAGATAAATAAGCTGTAGGGGAAAATGTGAAAACACTATTTTTTGGAAAGCAGCAAGGCCACCATGCCAAGGGACCAAAACACTTAACTGTAGTAAGTATCTGCAACAATCAGCTTAAATCTCCACTGCCTCAAATTCAAAGTGATTTCAATGCAAAACCATTTTGCAGTGCAGCTTTTGTATTAGAATGAGCAATATAAAGACAYTCCTCTAAAGAAGATGCAGATTCCCATTTTTCACCTGAAATGTCCTTCATTTGTTGTTATAAACTAAATCCAATTTGTAGTTAAGTTGAGGGAAAGACTCCAACTGACTTTAAGGGGAGATGAATGAAGTTGTGTGCATTGTGCTCTTCCAGGGATGCACTGATTCAACGGTCTAATTCTACTGGGTATTTTCCCTTTTTAACATTTATAGTCTACTGATCCTAAGATCCAGTGTTATTTTGCTAGTATAGAGTAGAAGATCAGGCAAAACAATTCCTACAGTCTGTGCCATTTCATTTTTCAAAGGTCTAATAATAAAATCCCGGTGAAGGTAATGTCTTCAGGATAAGATGTCTTGAACTGTAGCTTGGTTACAACAGGAAAAATGAGAAATTAGTCTGATTTTGGATCCTCTAAAGAAGTGCCTCCGTGACTGTGTCACACAGAACAATTTTGTGTATTAATGAAACTCAGCAAGATTCACAAGTCTTGTGAAATGTCACTCCTTTTCTTTTTTTTTTTTTTTTTTCATTTCACTCTTCATCCAGGAGGAACTCTGATCAGTTGGTGGCCTTTTAGAGTCTCGGTTGCACCTTCTTTTATAAGCATAGAAGGGAAACATTGCCAGTTCTAGGTTTCCAGTGCAGACTAATTAAAACCATATAATAGACATATTTCAAGCATGTCCTTCTGAGGGCAACTGCATCCTGGGCTTTATTAATAAGGGTGTAGCCAGCAGGTCCAGCAAAGTGATCTTTCCCCTCTGTTCAGGACTTGTGAGATTGCAYCTGGAGTGCTGCTTCAGTTTTGCGCTCCCAGTGCGAGAAGGACAGTGACAGARCCAACAGACACAAGTTGGAATCTGGAAAATTCCTTTTTAAATATTAAGATTTTTTTTTTTTTTACTAAGAGGATGGTCAAATACTGGAATAAGTTGCCCAGAGACGCTGTGTAATCTCCACCTTTGGAAGTGTTAAACACTGGACTGGATACATCCCAGAGCAACCTGATCTAAGTAGACCTGCTTTGCACAGAGGATTGGATTAGATGACTTCTGCAGGTCTCTTTCAGCCCAAATTATGATTCTATGATTCTCACTGGACACAGGAGATCTGCTTATTAATAACACCTACTAGATCCAGTGAATCCAATTTACAGCTTCTTTCAACTTCATCTTGGAGTCTGATTCAGTCAGAACTAGATAAAATCTTCTGCTCGATTTGAAACTCCATGAAGAGATAAAATCCCTCGAGGCTCTCCTTGCCTAAATAGTTAAGTTCTGATTTTCCTGGACTTCAAAGGCAGAAACACTTTTCTGCCTGGAAATGTCTCTGTCTATGGAAGCCTGAGAAAATAACTGTTCTTATCCTTGCAGATATACTGGGTCATCTGAACACAAATCTGTGTTCAATCACAAAAAATCACAAAAAATCACAAAACTGCTTCCCTGATTCTCCCCCAGCTGTATGTACTTCTGCCGTGGTTTAACCCCAGSCGGCAACTCAGCCCCACACAGCYACTCGCTCACTCTCCCCCGGGTAGGTTGGGGGAGAGAATCGGAAGKGTAAAAGTGAGAAAACTCATGGGTTGAGATAAAGACAGTTTAATCAGTAAAGCAAAAGCCGCACACGTAAGCAAAGCAAAACAAGGAATTCATTCACTCCTTCCCATCGGCAGGCAGGTGTTCAGCCATCTCCAGGAAAGCAGGGCTCCATCACGCCTAACGGTTACTTGGGAAGACAAATGCCATCACTCCGAATGTCCCTCCCTTCCTTCTTCTTCCCCCAGCCTTATAAGCTGAGCATGACATCACATGGTATGGAATACCCCATTGGCCAKCTGGGCTAGCTGTCCCGGCTATGCTCCCTCCCAGCCTCTTGTGTGCCTGGCAGAGCATGGGAAGCYGAAAAGTCCTTGAGAATTAGATTACCTAGCAACAACTAAAAACATTAGTGTGTTATCAACATTCTTCTTATACTAAATCCAAAACATAGCACTATACCAACTACTAGAAAGAAAATTAATTCTATCCCAGCCAAAACCAGGACAACTTCGTAGGACTGTGTGTGCACTCTGTCCCTAGTGAATAGCACCCTCTTAGTTACTTTGCAGTGGTACCCAGGGGACCTTGTCACTGCCCCGTGATGGGACTGACAGGCTTGAGCAGTGACGCTCTTCCTCCGGTCAACGGTTTCATGAATTCCCTTCCCCATTAGAAATTCTGACATATTAGTACTGATGGGCTGAAGTCCGAAACCCAAGCTCAACACAGTACTAAAATGACTGCAGCATCAGGTCTTATGAAAGATGTGCATTACAAATCCCAAATAAATGCATACCTTAAGGCCAGAGGTTGCCTCCATTCGTTACTGATCTAAACAGGATTGTGAGAAGGTGCTACWCTTGTAAGCAAGACTGTGAGAGCTTGACTCTCAAGGAATATGGTCTCTTTGGTACTGCTGTATTCGGTGCTTGTGAGGGAGGGCAACTGGGTGGCATCTTCCATGCTGGAATGAAGTCACTGAGTGCCATGCATGTCTGGGGTCCTCTAGCTTTCTTGAAGCCTTATTCATTCCACAAAAGAGACTTTGAAAAGTTGATTGCTTAGGTTTTAACTTTTCCAGAAAGGTTTCTCTGTTAAAAGCTTCTGTTGGAAATACCAAACCCTGTTGTTGCTAAGATTAAGGCATTTGTTTCTTAGAAATGGCTTATAAGCAGAGACCACCACAGGGATTATTGCTCCTTCTTTAGCCAAGTGGAGCGAAGGTGCTTCAAGTAAATTGTGCTTCCAGTAGGATCAGTTTTGCATGTGATCTTAATAATGGCTTTGGGGAGGGAGGGGTCAGATCGAAATTTTTATATTTGTAACTCATGTGGAAAAAAAAGAAAAGCAGTACTTACCAGTAACATATCATGGGKTTTAGGCTGTTTTAAATGCATATAGGAAAAACAGCTACTGTGTTTCAGTGGACATTTAGAATGTGATTTATTTTTGCATACCAGTAAAAAATGCACCATGATCAGATTTATGGGTTTTGCTTTTCTGGAAGAGGAATTTTTTCCCACTTTTTGTTTCTGTGTTGTTTTTTCCCCCCAAAGTTAATGTCATAAGCAAAATAAAATCTGACTAATTAACTCAGCCTTTGGAAGATTGTAAATACCTGTCAGGAAACAGAAATTTTTTGCTGTTGCTAGACAATGACCTTAACTGTGACCTGGAAAGATCATGCTTGTAGTTTGTGAATGAAGTCAGTAACCGTGCTGTGGTTCTTCTGGCCTTATTATGAAATGCACATCACAGATTGTGTCTAATTGCACATGGTGGTTTTATGATATCTGTAGCTACTGAGCCAAGACTCAGATGTCAGATATCAGTATTCTCGCTATAGTTAAATGCTGCTGCCATGTAATAGCTTCTGTTTATCTCTCCTCCAGCTTCCAAATTGCTGTGTCTTGGGTCAGTGCCCTAAGTTCATTTTTCGTAAATTCCTGACCAAAGTTATTAGCGCTCCCCTTTAAAAACCAGGATGAATTAGTGCTGCATTATCTCCATTCTGRGAAGCATGGCCCCAGCTTTTATCATCATCACTGGGCTGATTCGTGCTAGGTTTCAGCAGAAGGAGATTGGTGGAATTACTTCAGCAGGGGATATCCAGCCCTTTGCTTAAATAAAGAGAGGAGTCTTCTGCTGGTGTTCACAGAGGTTGTGGGATTGCTTTATGTCTTTTGACACCTGGTGGAAGGTAGAACCATGACTGTGGAGAACAGGTCCATCCTTATTTCCCCCAACCTCAAATACATGTCCCTGCCTTGAGCTCGAGATGTACTTACAAACAAAATGTGCAATAAATAATGGATATTCATGTTCTGAAAAGTTCAAGGGTGCAGTACTGGTGCCTCAGGCAGCATCACCATTAGCATAGTGACCTTAGTCCTCTTGGCCAGTCCTCCCTGTGCCTACCAGATTCCAAACACCACAATCTGYTTCTGTCGTGCCAAAGGGCTCTTTGTGGTGCCTGTGCCTGGATGGAGCCTACTGTAATGGCCTCTGTCTCTCCCTTTCCCCTCTGACTTTCTCAGATCACRCATGATGCCAACAAATAGCAATATTTTTGCAAGATCTTTCCACCAGCGACACCAGAATAGGATACTACTGAGAGCGATTGCGTGGCGCTCTGCCCCATGACTGTTTTTCAGACAGTCACCACTGCCTACGGCCATTTTCTGTCTTCGGCACGTATGGTGTCAGCTGCCAGGAAAAGAGCTAAAGTGCTGGGCTCCTTGCTATATTTCGTCTTCATGCAGCCCTGTACTGCTCCCAGTTTCCAGCTTCATAACAGTCTTTGCCGCGTTTTGTTCCTCTCTTATGCACTTGGTACTGGCAGTAAAATGTGGGTTATTCTCAATGTTTAGCATCAAGTCTTACATATGGAAGTGATTTATCAACAAGATTACAGGCTGGAGGCCTGTGGAAATTGGACTCCAAGGTCCCATAATTCTTTGGAAAATGCCAGCCATGGTAGGTTTTKCCTCCCAGCGGCTGTCCATTATTGATAGCCTTATTCAAATATGATGTTCAGATTGTAAACAATGACCAGTTTCTCAACTTTATACTTATACAGGTGCAGCTAATTCAAGTCTTGATCACCACACTCACCTCTGTTCTTTCATGTCAACCCCCTMTTTCTTTGCCCTCACAGTCTTTGTTTATTTTATCTTATGCAAGAAAGGTGACATCTCTTCCCAAAAACTTTTTCCATGCAAAGTACTGCCATAAGAAGTTATCATCACTAAGATATTCTCCTGGAAACATGGAAATGTCAATGTCTAGAACATTCTGACGTGGCAGATGAGATGATAGATAGGCACTTGGGACAGTCGCACAGTACTATTGAATCTCCACATCTTTTGCAGCTTGTGCTGCTGCTGAGTGGCTGAGAGAAAAGGATGGTGTAGTTCTCCTGGGCATTTTTAATTACTGGACCTATAGCAAGGGAAAGAAATAATTAGTAAAAATGCCCAGTGTGAGATATCCAACCACTGGATATTTATTTCCAGGGAGGACTATGRTCTGCATTAAGAAACATGCTCAGTGGGGTAGTGTGGCTGTTCCTGAGCCTGACAGYAGGGAATGAAGTGGTATTTCTGTCTATCTAACTGCCACTGTTTCCCCCTGCCTTCTTTTATCTTCTTAGCTCCACACCAGAGCCTGCTGGCCTGTGAACATTGGCGATGCTCAGGGTTGCTAGACAGCCAGCCGGCTGAGCTGGAGGTCCTTCAACTCCCCYGGGCCACATCAGAGGTCTCAGAGACAAAGTCAGCTGGAGGAACAAAGAAACTGAGAAACTTGAGATGTGTCTCCCGTGACCCTATGAAGCTTACAGAAGTGCCTGACTAAATTGCTCTTTACCTTTATTGTTTTATATCCTTTTTTATCTGCCTGTCAGGGCATTGTCTCTTTCCCTGGGAAAGTGAAGAACAGAAGGCACTGAACAAAATCAAAGTGGTTGATGATCATCTCAGTGAACTGCTTGGAGACTGCAGTCAGTGGTCGCAGTAAAGCTGGCTGGTGGGGAGGGAGGTATAGAAAATTCTGACTAAGACACACTGTTATCTAGAAGCTGGAATAAAATACCTGAGAAGTGATCAAAGGTAAAATTTACTCCTAACTGTGCCAGCCCCATTTTAGACTGGAATTCTTTGATATCAAAATAGGCATCTCAGACTATCCATGAATATTTTGGAACCAGCAAATTTAGGAGGCTACTGTGATATAAATAAAAGAAATTTTGAGGGTCCTGAAGCAAGAGAGATTAGCAGAACTCCTACTGACTTCAGCAGGAACAAGTTTGGGCCTTGAGTTATTTGGCTCATAACTCTTCAGCAAGATTGAAAGAAGTGGTTTCTGGGATTTTTTTGATCTAAGATTTTATTAATGTCCAACCAGGATGCTGTTTAATCTTTAAAACAAATACCAGCACTCAGAACACATCAATTGTTTGGATTCTGAGCTCTGTGTTACACTTATTCTTGGACAGGCAAATTACAATGAGAATAGTCATTGTCAGAATACTAATGTGATGTAAACTAATGTAGAGRTATTTATTCAATGGAATGCAATTACCAGCAATACTCTATTTTCTGAACAGTGTGACTGTAATCCAATTTAGGCTGTTTAACCCCTGGTGATTTGTTTCTGTTTGTATTGTGATAGGCTGAAAACAGGCAGGATTGCTGGGGGCAGCAAAAGGGAGAGTGAGGGGAAATAGCACCACATGTAATCTGAGATCTTAATGACTTTACTAAATCTACATAACCACAGGGCTGTTCATCATGGTTCTGCTGCTAATTGAATTTTAAAATAAGGGTAGATCCTACACTCACTTTCTCCCAACACCATTTCATTTTCTGATGAATGCTTAGTCACCAGTTTAAAAAAAYCCTTTATGGCTTTAACCTAAAGTTACATTAGGACCTTGGATTTCATACAAGACAGGATTCTGAGGTACATGGTGGCAAGTGACAAAAAGGATGTACAAGGTGACTTTCATGACCAGCTTCTCTTGCAGAAGTGTTCTTGACTGGAGGAGTTGCAGCAGGATCCCATGGGTAGAGGACAGCTTCTCTCCTTCAGAGAGAGAGGGGGATCATGGGAAGGACAGAGCATGGGGACCTTGCTTCAGGCAATTTCTGAAGTCTAAAAACCTTCAGCTAGGTACTGGTACATTCATTAGCACAGAGGAGTCCCCCTGAAGCTAGCACAGTTTCTGTGCTTCTGAAACTAGCACAGGATAAGTTGTCAGCACAGATAGAAGTCTTGAGATCTGGTCTTTAAATAAAAAAAATGCTAGGGTAATCTATTTTAAGTGGAGGGAGATATTTTATAAGCACACAAATATGAGTGGGGAAGGCCTCAGTGTCYATCTGGTGCAGAGTTGCTAATGGTGATGGCAATTCTGACATTGAGCTGAGTGCCAGCACATGCAGACTGTGGATGGAGCTGGACCCAGTAAGGAGAACTGGGCATCYGGAATATTCTGCCTCTCCCCAGACACCAGAAAAAAATGTGGCGGAATGAGGATAACCATCACTGGAAGGAGGATGGGCCTATTTTCCAGAAAGCTACACACAGCTCTGATGGCTGTTCAGGTTGGAAGAGCCTAGGGAATATCTATTCACACCTTTTTTTAGCACCACATCATTCCCCCACCAACACCTCCAGTGAAATTAGGCCCTTTAATTACAAAACCCAAAAGGACTAGAGATGCAAGGTTTCCTCACAGCGGTAGGTCAGTATGGAACGGGCTAGGACATGCACACTGCCAACCTTGCCTATCTGCACAGGACAGGGCTCTGGGTGGGTTTTCAGCTCTGTCTCCCTGGTCACCATAGCTGAATATCTCAGTGGAGGACAGCAAATAAAGTGGGAGGAATGAAGTAGGATAAAGGCTTTTCTAATGATTTTGGACATGCATTTCTTGAAGGTCTGGTGATAAGATATATCAACAATGATTGCCTGGTTGGTTCTCTACAGAAGGATGTGTTSACCCTGCTGCAGGCTTAGGAAGGCCGGGATCCAGTATACCCCCTGAGTTACCTTARCAAATGAGTTATGCTTTACATCCCCTGTGCCTGGCCCCTGCCAGAGAGATTATGCCAGTTCATGAAGGCTCACTGATATAACCACAAATAGCTGTGGAAGCCCTAGCTTCCTAGCAACTGATTTGAGAGTTCAGTATTATTAATGAGTATTGCAGCAAAGACCAGAGGCCCCAGCTTTACCGAGGTTAGCACAGTGTAAATATAGCATAAAAAAACTATGCATGGCCAAAGGAATGCATGACTAAGGCCATGGCTATCCAAAGGTAATTTCCCAAAGACAGGAAACCTTCAAGCAGAAACCATYGTGTAACTGCTTCCAGACTACAAAGCACAGAAAACCAGTTCTCTCAAGAGAAATGGGCCCTGGATGGGAACCTGAGTAAGATTTCCAGCTTTAGGGCATTTCCACACAGGTTTTTGTGTCATGTAAGTAACTATCTTGGGGAAAAGATGCCAGCTGGGGCTTGCCTACATATGCTGTTGGTATGTCTGTAGTCTTGCAATGGTAAGAGGAAAGTAGAAATACAGTGAAAAGAGCAGGTAAGAATAGCRCAGTTAGGACAGAGTGGTCCTAACTCCCAGGGATTCTGCATGTGAGAGATTTGCCAAATCAAACCCTTAGTACTTCCAACAGCCATTCAGCCATAAGACTGTGAGTGAAAAGCACACGGTGCAGCTATTATTCAATCAAGTCCCAGTCGAGCTGTTTGCGTTCTCACTTTTACTTTTTAATATCATTTGTCTTGTGAGTTTGCATGAGGCGTCCCTCCCCAGTCATTTRCCGTGAGTGCTGCGGGGACTCCTGACAGAATGCAACAAGAGCTCACCACATCAATGAGCTAAGGAAGAAGGCAGTTGTGTTTCTTACAACAGTCCTTACTTAGGCCCAATTGGATTTTAATTACATGCTGCTAGGGACTTTGTACAAGACATCTGTAACAGCAGAAACACCTGCAGAGTTTCAGGATGACAAATTTTCTCTCTCTCTGGACTAGCTCTTTCTCTCATCTAAGCTGGAGTCTCTTCGCTGACTTGCACAGCCCACGTTATTTACGCTGGTGTAAGTAAAAGGCGAATCAGAGCCTTTCTTTCCTTCGCTGGGAAAAAGTTATCCCGTGCGGGGCTGCACAGCTAACCTGCCGCTGCCYGACCACCTCCTCTTCAAAGTRCCATTCCCACTAAGCAGTCTGCTTRGCTTTGAACAAATTGAAGCATTTGGCCTCTGTGAAAAGCCAGGCCCTTTGCCACTTCTCATACCACCGCGCTTTGAAAGGTTGATGTTTTACAGTGAAGCTCAGTGTTGGTTTCTRTTCAATACATATGAACTTTGAAATGAATCATGGTTTCATCTGAGTCACTTTACACTGATGCTAGACCTTCATCATTCCTACAGATCAACGGTATGGATTTCACTTTGTGAAGATTCAGTGCACAGATTTTGAGGTAATGTTTTTGGCTATGAAGAGAAAGGCCAGGATCAAGACTATGGGAAGGGTTAGCTCCCCAAATGCAGACTGATCCTCACTGGACTCAGATTTATTCTTCCCCTGRCATGCTTTTATCCTACTCCAGCTAAGAAAGTGTTGTTCCTGACTCAGTACTTAATACACAAGAATGTTGACTTCRTTTGATTTCTACCTCCTGTTTCACTCATTCTGACATGAAGTTTGATCCTGACCTTTGGCTGTAAGACAGACATGGATGAAACCTATGATCTAGCATCTTTCATACATTAGTATGTCAGTTATCTGACTACAAGAGCTTGTTCCTTGTGTAGCAACCATCTTTAGCCTGTATGACTTGAGACTACATGCTGTAGTGGTTGGCCCTGCTTTATTCAGTGCTGCAGCTATGTAATTTTTTGCCATCTGGAGCCCTTGACCACGATTGCCATTAAATGAACAGGAACAGATTACTGTATGCAAGTGAAGGGGGCCTTCAGGATTTGAAGAGGTAGGATTACTTTTTTATATATTTTTGTACAGGAAAATGGAGTTCAGCAGGATTTGTTCCCCAGTAACTCCCTGTCTTTATTTAGCCTGCACTCACTATTTTGGAGAGTCCCTAGGATGGTACTTAGGAGACCTGCCATGCACAGACATGTGTAACAGCATCCCAGTAGTGTCATCTAGGATATGGTATAGTCAATGGTAGACTGTGGTTGAGCAAGAGATTTGGTTGAGAATAGGCCTAGAGTACCMTTAGATATCTTGCGTAACCGTGGGACTAAGCATTTTATTTACTGTTGTCATTACCCAAGGCACATAATGACTCTCTTGTTACCTGTCCTCCCTTCTATATTTATTTGCTATATCCATGTGTCATTGGTCATCACAGCTCGTGACTGCCACTCTAAAGAGTCCTTCCTGGACAGTTCAAAAAGCTGAACTGTAGAAGAAAACAGCTTCAAATGTTTTTCAGCCTGAAACCTTACCGTAATTTCCAGTGATTGCTTCCTATTTTTAGAAGTAAACATGGAGGCTAAACCCCTCATTTGAGGGGATGGTGGGAGCCAAAGAGCCACATTTGGCACTCAGTCAGATCTCAGAGTTTTGCAGTCCAAGCAAATTTTGCAGCTGGGCAAGCCAAGTGTTCTGCAGAATCTTAAATGGGCATGTGTGACTAAGAGAGCCTACAGAGAAAGACATTACTAGGCAGAAGGGAAAAAAAGAGAAGAAATATATTGCTAACAATTCTGATTGTCCATGCAGAAGAAAAATAAGGTGGGAGATGATAAGATTTTTATACACTGTTCACCACTGTCATGTTCTAAAAGGTCCCGGTGTGTGCTCCAGGCCATATGAGGGAGCTCCCTCCGTCTGCACCCAATATCCTTGTTCCAAGCACAGCTCCTCCTCATCCTTTCCCTTGTTACTGATGGGTGTAACGCTGCAGAAACAGCTGCAGGGGAAGTGTTTGTCACTCATTTGGTGACAGTGTTGAACGTGGAAGAATCCCATACTTTCGCACCAAAAGTGCCAAAGAAGTACTCCCCACCTCCTCCTCCTTCAGCAGAAGCAGCAGCTGAGGAAAGTTGAGGAGGGACATAAAGACGAAGAACTACTGAGAATTTATGTGTGTCTATGCCTTGATACACACCTATTTGCGGGAGATGTGGCCATGAGCTTTGGATCTTTGCTGCTTTAGCACTGGAGCACTTTTCATCAACCTTCCCTCTGAGGCTCCATTCATAAATCGCTTATGGACTGTGAATAAGCCGTGGGGATGCTTTAATAAATGGTTCCTCACATAAAGTTTTATTCCCCAATAATAATTAGCTTATTAGTAAATCCCTAATGGCATTACTAAGGAGGTCATTATCATTATCCCTGTTTTATATCTGCAGAAACTGAATCAGAGAAAGGAAAAGTCACCCACTAAGTAAGATTTGTGGATGCAAAGTCCTGACTCAAGGCAAATGCTTTATTCAGTAGGTCACAGGACTAATAGGTACTTGAAATAAATGGTTAATCAACTGGTGTAAACAGAATGTGATAGGACAGTGATATCTTCTTGGAAAATGTTTAAAACCACCTAGAATAGTTACTTACGTCTGCAATTGGCTGTCAATATTTAATAGCACTAACAGTTCATAGAGGCCATCTTAATATACATATAGCAAATTGTTGTAATATTCACCTTTAGGAATCTGCATAGTTTGCGTACCATCAGAATTTGTGCCATAGTCTCCTGAATTGTTAAAAAGAAACTGGCATGCCATTTATTGAGTTTTTCACTGAAATATATCCTTTTTATTCAGCTTATTCCTGATAATGTTGAAAATCGTGCTAGTACACTTGATTGTTTTCTTTAACAGTCCATTACTGTCCATAGAAAAATCTGCTGCTGTCTCAATATACGGGACAACAAAATGCAAAGTGGAGTTAAATCAAAATAGATGTCACGAAGGCTACTGCAATGATTGCACCATACAAGGCACTATGCAATTCAATGAAAGATTTTCGCATGCCTTTTTCTGACAGCAACTGGGGTGGATTTCCAATATCTAGGGATTCCCCTTGAAATGAAAAATTATACCATGCCCAGCTATATATGGGGGACCTAAATACTCCTTAAGGTGGAGGAAGAAGTTTTGACAGACGGTGCTTCATGTCAGCATTGTGTGATGATGCTGAGACTGCAGCTCCTCCAAGTTTGCTCACGGCTCTGGGAATTTACAGTGTTTTAAATTCAGTACAGTAGAATTAGTGTAAATTCAGTAAATTACTTAGCAGCCTTTCAATTCCCTGTGTAATGAATGGTGGGGAAAATAGATGCTTTACCGTGTGATTTATAACATCTAATGTGCTGAGCACGGGGTCCTCCAAGCCAATCAAGAGGCAAACCAAGAAAGAAGTGTGTGAGACTGTCATCTGGGCTTATCTGCCCTGTGACTCAGAGTCTGAAACATCTCTTAAACTTAGGTCATGTATTTGGAGACTCTTAAAATACTTCTGCCTCCATTTTGCCTGCTGACCTAGTGGTGAGAGCACTCACTCAGGAGGTGGGATTCAAAGGTTTGGAGTCCTTCTCCACCTGAGGAGATTTGACTCTGTGGCTTCTGCACTCCACGAAAACCTTGAACACCAGGGTGTGACAGAGTCTGAGAGAGTGGTGGGGTGAGTAAAGGTGCCCTCTCCTCATCACCAAGTCATAGGGTAGCCAGGGATTCATTGCTGCAATGGAAAGRCAAGTACAGAGAGGGCAAACTCTGTAGCAGGCTGTGCCAAAGCTCCTGTCCCATTCCTGGAGCTCTGCTGGCTGTTCCAAGATTTTTTTTCCTGGTTACTGTTTTTATTCTTTCAACCCAGGCTGTCTAATGAGGAATGTGTAAAGAGCTGTGGGATGCCAGGCTGTCTCTTGCCAGCTGAATATGCAGAAAAGCTCACACACCATCCGTGTTGCTCAGGGGAGCTGGTTAAGGTAGGATTGTGTGTATGAAATGGGCGTAGTTAATGCCTGTGAAACAGTTTAAAACATCTAAGGACAACTCAGACTAGTAGCATCCTGCTCCAGAGTGCTGCAGAAACCTGCAAGACCCTCGAGGGGAATTTTTATCCCCCTTGGTCTAAATACTGCCTGTAAATTGATCCCTCCAGTTGAGGTTTTGCATGTGTGGATAGCTGACCACCCTCTGCAACATTGAACAAAGAAGTGCAAGGCAAATACCAGCGCTCAGAGTGTGACATGAAGAGTTTGACATGCTGGTAAGGAAGCCACACATCCCCATAATTACTTAAAATTCCATGCCTGGCAACGAGGTGCAGGGGGTTAATTAGGCTCATAAGCTGGGGGAGCAGGGAGACCTTTGGGAGAATCTTGTAGACAAGCAGCAAAGCATGTGACCTCATTTGAATTTTACTATTAGTTTTCCTGCAGAGATCCCAAGAGCATCCTCCGATCACCGCCTGAAACTTTGTTTAGGTTTCATGTTTGCAAACACAAGACATCCCTATTAGATTCTGAAGCTGCTGCACATGCTTTAAACCATCAAACTGGTGATTATGACAAACAAATATATCCCCCCCCCCTTTTGTTTGTTAGGACTAATGAGTCTCCTGACTCTTCTGGCAAACAAGCTCACGTTCCTCTATTAGTGGTGCTGCTGGTTGGAGCTGAAATGGTTGAGACTGGCACTGCTGGACACAGGGCTATTCTTGTGTGAGACTTTCTAGTCTCCGGAAAGGCTATAATAGGAGCCTGACCTGTGTCTCTGCAATCTGCAGCTCCTTTGGTTGCAGTGGGCTTTTGCACAAGTCCTTGGTGTTTCTCTCCCATTCATAACTCGGTGTATTGCTCTTCTCCTCCCTGACCAGTTTTCTTCCCAAGTCATAGCTACGGTGCCAGTACGGTGCATTTCAGTCCTGCAGCGGGGAGTCGGGGTGGGGGAGATTTCCCCAGACTACACTGAGACTGAAGGGCAGCTAGTCTGTGGCTATCAGCCTACACAAGGCTTTGCTGGAGAAGGAAAGGGAAAAGATAGGATGGGGTGATGACTTGAAAGCMAGCGCCAATCCATCTCCTGACTTCCCTCCATCCTTTTACCAGCTGATGCAAACCCACTGCTGCTCATGGGGGTCTTTTCACTGGCTGTAAGAGAGGAGGGGGATTACTCCTTGCTGTATCCAGCTACAACACGTTGCAAAAGAAGTGTAAGGGGAGTCTCATTTGAGCGCCCCAATCCCTCCTGCCCCAGACGTACGGTCTGCTCCTGCACACTAATGAAATCCTTGCTTTCAAAGGGAACGGATCCCTAGTGTCAAGACAGGAGCAAACAATAACCTTTACATCTGTCCAGGCAGAAATCATGCTTGGAATAACTCACTCTGAGGGTTACAGTGAGTTTCATTATTACCGCGGTACCTGTTTCTTGTGACAACGACATCAAGAAATTCACCTTCTGCCTTTTGGGCACCACTGTGATCCTAAGTAGCAACCTTCACCGTGGATTGCATGCAGCCCCCACGGAGCAGAAACGTCATGCTCACCGCGCGCTGCCGTATTTCCATTATATGTGTGTAAGTGAAATCAAACCTGGGGGATTTCTTCCTAGCACTCCAGACRTGCAACCGCATCACAGAATACAAATGCGAGAACCGGGCTGACGCATGCGCGAGGGGTTCAGCTCGCAGCCCCAGGGACTAGCAACAGGCAGGCAAACCTTGAAGGGCAGGATAGCTCATTAACTCAGTGCTTTAAATAATAGCAGTGGTGGGGATGCTGGTGATGTGTGTCCCTGGAGTGTGTATTTGTGTGTGTGTGTGGTTTGACAACAGGTGTGAAACAGCACTTGCTTCTTTGCTCCTCAGGCAGCAGCCCTGTGGAAAAGCATCAAGGAGGGCATAGGAAAGAGGTTATTTATTTTTTAATTCTCCTTGGAGATTTTGGACTGATTAAAAAGCTATTTTTGCTAGGAAAGCAACAAGAAAAAAAAATCCAGCCGTACGTGGCAAGGATAAAAGCATGCTTGACTCTTCCAATAAGTACAATAGCATTTAATATCTTTGCTGCTTGGCCCAATATTGTATCACAGGCATCACCAGTGTTGTGCTTCCCAGCATGCCCTAGCATTCCTTCAAACAAGCGTTCGCTGTTGCAGAAAGTCCAAGAAAAGACTAACTCCTTTGAGGATCAAGAAGAAAGCAACAGTGAAGAAAGGTACAGTAGCTATTAATATTAATGTTAAAGAAAGAGGGGGGAGAGAGGACACAGGAGCAGTGAAAAAACGACTACTTATGGCTTTGATGTGTTCATTTCCACAGGACTGATAGCAGCATGGAGAATACGGAAAGCAGATAAAGAGGAAAATGAGGAGGTGGAGGTGAGCAGAAGGCAGCTCAGAAAATTGCACAAGCTGTGGGGAATTTTTTTGTCTAGACACTCGCACACAGCAAAGGGAGCGACTCTACCATCTGCATCTCCTCCAAAAAAAGGAAGAGAGAGAAGGGACAGAGCTGAGACAAAAAAAGAAATCCACCTGCGTGCCTCTTGTTTTGGCTGTGGTACTGCTGATCCACACTGAATGCCTGCTGTGGGAGGGGAGAAAAAGCCAATGGAAGTATTATTGTGTCTAAGGAGGCACAACATTAGGGAGCGTGTGAATCCTCATGCATGGCTCTGTCCTACTGACACAGTGGGAAGAGGAGGGAGGGAACTATTTTAATCCTGGAGGCTGCTAAAGAGTAAAAATGGAAGTAATTAAAGGCCTATTCTAGTCTCTTTTAAATCTCTGAGTCTTCAGGCCAGAGTTATTTTTGTTACATCGCTTTAATGGTGTTGCATTGATGTTTAGACTGGGTTGCATTTTATTTTTTTTTTTAACCTGAACTTAGGAAATGAGCCAGCATTTTCTGTGGCAATGCACTCACTTTGCTGAAATTTTGCCTGCAAAAGGTTGTTTAGGTCCCAGGAGGAATTTTGCCAAATCCCAAGCTGCCCCAGCATAGCCAGTGTTTGGGCAACTGGGTTACTACCTTACGTTGTGGAAAGGGCAGGCTTGAGTCCCAGCGTTAGCTGGTACAAAGCTAGACTGGAAATAAGAATGACTCCTTCGCCTTAGGTAAGGTGACTGTTTGGTAAATAATGACCGTACAGTCTTATTGTCCCCTGTTTTTTCACTGAAAAAAAAAATCTTCAGTGGTTAAGAACAAGAACAAAATCCAGAGCAAGATCAGGAAAAGTTTCCTGTGACAGGACCACTGTTTGCTGCCCATCTTGTCCTTGGTGAAGGCTGCTGTGGCTGTAAGCAGTGATAGGAACTGCCTTCTCTTGCTGCCACGTTCAACCCCAATGAAACTCTTCTCATCTCAGCATCGCTTTTAATCTTTCTGCTCTCAGGTGCCCCCGTGCAGTCACTGCAGGCTTATGTGGTGTCATGGGAGGTCTGATCTTAAGTCTCCTGAGCCTGTGAGTGTGTCTGCGTCTCCCTGGTTGACTCCTGTGCGATGTGGGACTTAGGCCACATCTGCATCCTCGTGTGGCCTCTCGACAGTGCAAGGTGTCATCAGGAAGAGATTGGGTTCTTCCCCAGCACAGATATCTGTCCTGTGCAGGCTGCCTGGATCTCATCACAGATCCTGCAGGGGAGTCGATATAAAGAGCAAAGAACTTGGTGCTTGGTTTTCAAAAAAAAAGCAAAATCAATGTTGCCAGTCTCCTGCATTAGACCTCACACGGCTTTTTAAGAACCACCAGTTTGTATAAGCAGAGGTACAAAGTCCTCTGTTGTCAAAGTCAAGGAGGACCCTCAAGCCACGGTCCATTAGCTTTGAGTGGTCAGAGAAAGCAGAGCAGGGCAGGAGCCTGGCACGGGAGGACTGCCATGGGAAGGTTCCTYGCCTCCCTTGCAAGTGGGAGTGAGCATCACACGCCAGCAGAAACTGGCAGCCTGCCCAAAACGTCTCAGTCCTTCACTCCAGAATAACCATTGAGGATATTTTCCCTTGCAGACCAGTTACCCCAAGGAGGGAAATGATGCATTTAACCAGCCCCCAGTATTGTCTCTGTTCCTGTAGCGGAACAGGAGGCACTGGAAATGCCRTGGTAGTTGTGCCCTGGTAAGGATACCACATACTCATTTAGTGATGTGGAAAAAGCATCTCCTCGTCTTCCCAGAAACAAGCAATAAGGATTGGAAGGGGCTGAGCCATTGGAGCAGTGGCTCAGGTCAACACAGAAGGAACTGTTTGGGCACAGTGAGGCATAATGATGGGGAGGATAATTTTCTGGTGTATAGGGGGGGAAAATCAGGTCAGGTACTTTGAACCCCAATCTACATATTTTCACCTGTAAGTGGTATCAACTGGTTGTATTCATTTGCAGTGACTGACTGAATGCTACAGATGTATTTTAGACCTTTGATCATTCTTGTTACTCTGCCTTGAATTTTYTGCAATTCCTCTTAGAAAGCTGTTTTTCCAACTGGATACTGGAAAACYGCTGAACTCCTTTGGCACTGAGCAGAGGAAGACAATTACAGACAATATATCTATGGGCAATTCACCCCTTGATTCACCTCGGTGGGGGGTGGATCATGTTACATCTCAACATCCCTTCTGAGCCCATTTTCTACAATTTATACAATCCCTGTAACCTCTCCAGGGTTACCAATCACTATCATGTAAGCTCATCAAACTTGGTTTTTTACTATTGCCGCTCTGTGTGTCTCRCACTTCCATAGGTGTAGTGTGAAATAAATGACCTTGCTCTTTTCCTATAGCCGCAATCTACCAAATCCATCTAATTCATCTYCATAAGCACTTGGCCAGCAAACGATGCCACCAAATTCCCATGGCTGGCCACGTTCAGGTTCTCTTTTCTCCCTGTGTGTTGTTTGAGAGCACGGATGCGGCACGGCGTGGCGAGCGTGCGTGGAGGTGGGAGCTTTGCTGGGCCACGGATGCCCCTCGGGGCTCCCAGTGGCAGCAGAAGGGCAAGCGGGGCTGCTCGCCGTCTCTCAGCAGTCGCTCATTCCCGCGGATTAAGGCTGATTATCCCCTGTTTTGGCTCATGGAGTTACTCCTCTGTTCTCCCAAGCATGGGCATTTACAACAAGCTAAGCAAGAGTTTGAAGAAAGAGGGCAGCAAGGGCACTTCTCCTGGTCGGAGGAACTGCTTGAGTCAGTTTATTACTAATGAGCCGTTAGTGTCAGTTAGAGGCACATGAAGTACCCCCTGTGGGCTTGCTGCTTGCACTGGCTTGCCCTTTCCATAGGATGAGACTCAGCAAGATGTTTAACCTAAAGCAGGTGAGTAATCATGTGTGTCTGTCTGTAGGCTGGGATGAATGATGAAGGCACATGCTCAAATATTTTTCCTGAATCAGAGCTATGTCTACATTTGACACCCTCTTTAAAATTCACCTCTGGCTATGTTCAGCTGCACAGTTGATACAAAGTGGTCTGTTTTTCAGTACTTTGCATTAAAAGCAATGCTTCTGTCCTGCCACTGAAAAGGTAAGACACAATACATGTTCACCTCTTTTTTGTAAAAAGTCGTTTTGGATCCCTGAATGTGCAAATGCCAGCACCTCGTTGCCATCAAAAAACAATTAACATAACTGATGAGTGACAGGAAATCAAAATAAAGTCAGATCTAACAGCCCCAGAGTCAGGAATGTAAATTATACAGTCGCACATTTTTCTGTAAGATGACTGGGTTTGTTCTCTTTCCATTGTAATCAAACGTGAATTACGATCTCGAAAGGTTCTATCTCTCCCAGATAACTGAAAAAAGCTAATTAAAAACAAAAGCCACAGATGTAATCATCGCTTAATGCTGTAAGCATAACATGACCTAACGCTATTATGAGTTCTGAAAAAATTTCAATTAGAATTCCAGCTGGTAAACAGATAAATGTGATAACGGCATTTTAATATTACATAATCACTTGTTAGTGAAAGTAATTTTTATTTCAGCCATTCATAAGTATCAAAAATGGTTTTAGATTTAGATATGTTTTTCAATACAATGAAAGGACAAAAACTGTTTGAATTAGTAACATTTGAGAAGATCCTCCTCGGCAGTGTGTTCTATTTTTTTAAGTTAGTCACTTTTTTTTTATACAATCACCATCACTTTGTAGCTTGCCAGTGATTTACACCATTACCAGATCAGAAAAGTAATTCAGACATATACTTTGTACTCTGCACTGGGAGGAATCACTTTGAGGTTACACTGGCCTTTTGTTGCTCAAAGTACTTTGTTATTTCTTATCTCATTCAGCTTTAGGGAATGTGTAAAGTCATGGTCCGTGACGGGGAGTCAACAGGATTTCAGAACGTGGAAAATCTGGGGGTGCTAAACCATAAGCTGTTTGCAGCAGGGTATGTATTGATGTGGTTCTGAGAAGAGCGTAACCATGACTCTGACTGGATCCTTGTGATAAGTAAGGGTGGTCCATGGCCAGAGTGCTACTGTGGCTTTGGAGAGCCAGGACCAGTTCCCTGCTCTGCCAAATTCCCAGTGAAAGGCAAATAAAATACTCAACTTACTCATGCCTCTGTTTCCCTCCAGAAAAATGTACCTGGACAGTGACTTGAAGTAGCTCTCCTGACAACCAGGAGTGCACAGGGAAACCACAGCCAAACTCCTGCCTTTTTCTTGGGAAGCAAAAGTGAAAAGCAGCAGCTCTGGAAGGTTGCTGTCTCCTGTGAGGCTGGCATCACACTTCTCTGCTGCAACCAGTGCTCAGGCCCAGCATTTGATTTCAAGGCAGGTGTGGAGCAGCTGCCTGGTAGGATGGTGACAGCTTATTCACCTAATCAGCATACAATTCCTCTGTCTTGTGATTTAAAACACAGGTAAAATAAATACCATCACTGGAGGAACATACTGGCCTGACAGCACCGAGGGAAGAAATCCACTCCAAAATTAAGACAGTGAGGGAAGGTGCCGTGCAAGGATCTCCCCATTGTGCCGTTAACCAGCCTTAACCTTGTCCTCACGGGACCACCTCTGACGGAGGGAGAGCACTCAGCATCCACCACTTGGCCTCTATGCTGAGGGGACCGATCTGCCACTCAGATGAAGATAATGTGCATGATGTGGACACCTTTATTTAATGTGACTTCATTTGCATGCAGCAGTCCTCCCGAGTTCAGAGTTATTTGATGGCAGAGACAACAGAAGCTGTCACTATCCTGAAATAAAATTCTTGCTATCCCTCTGTGACATGGTTTTTTTCCTTCCTCCTTCAATTATCCATTTTAAATATTTATTACATACCCTGTAAGGTTACTTTTACTCTGGAAAGAGCAAGGGTTAAGTTTCTGTTTTTCAAACAAGAGAAAACATGTTGAAATAAATCACTTTTTTTCAGCAGCAACAACAATAACACGCACAAAAAAGAAAGAAATCCAATATGAAAACATAGTATTCTTAGTTAAAAGGGCAATCACTCCTGGGACTGAAAGCTCTCCTGACTAGCTGCTGTGGCTTCTCCATTATTTACTCATATCACAGTAGCAACTAGAGGTTTGAAACAAAATACAAGATTGCATGTGCTAAGCCCTGTAAGATGCAGTAGGAGCTTGCTGTCTACGTAGGTGAGAGAACAGTCCGGGAAGTGGAATGTCATTCTGTCCATGTGAGATGCAAAGGTGTAGAGCGACGAAATGACTTGGTTACAGAGGAGGTGGCAGATGAAGTTTGTGGTGAGGTCTGGAATGAAATGATGGTCTCGGACCATTTGTATAGCTGTGAGTTCATCCTTCCTCCTGGAAGTTTATGTGAGCCTCCCAAGACCTGGGTCATCACTCTGATCCCCATGTGTCACCTTACTCCTCTTTATTATGGGGCRTGTGGCATGGACCCAACAATGGGATGCCGTTTTTTGAATCGAGATTTCTAAAATATGTGTTTACTGTTGAGACAGATATCTGGGCTTCAGCTATGATTATGGAGAACCAGTCAATACCATCCATAATACCTAGGGCATGATTCATCTGACCTAAATGTGGGTGTCTACTTTAGAATAAATTGACTGATGCCTTACGGCTGTATTGACCAGATCTCCAGCGACTGTAACGGAAACTCAGCCAACAGAGACAACTTAATTTAAAGAGATGAAYAACACCCCATTCAGGTCTGTGCACAGCGATGCCTTTGCAAAAGCTGTCCTGTCTTGRCAAATGCTGGTGTGTATGTTTGGTACGCTTTAGGAAGTTGGGCAACCACGGTGCTGAGATCCTAAGCAAATACAGGGATCTGAACAGACTGTAGTAAAGTTAGTTAATGGGAGACACTTATATTTTGCCAGAGCCAACACACAAGTTGGAAAATCGGCAAAACAGCCTTTAGGCTGCTGCAGTCTGAGTCACAGAAATATTCTTCTGTATAGTATAGGTGTATTTTTTATTGTCTGCGTCTCAAAATGGGCCTGGCTGTCTTTGAGCGTGCCCTAGCGAAGCAGGCTGCCCAGACAGCCAGAAGCAATTCAACACAGCTTGAGGGTGAATGGCAAATGGAGGATATTATTCATTTTGACCACCTGKCCTGTCTGTGCCAAACTTGCCTGGCTTCAGGTAAAATAGGGTCCATCTCTGCCTAAYGTCCATGTGACTCCAGTGATTTGAAAGCCTGAAGGAAATACTTGCAATGAGTCATGATACTGCCCACAGCTCCATAATGGACAAATATTTCCCCTCAGACAAAGAGAAGCAGCCCGATGGCCTCTGCCATGAGATCTGGATCTGGTCTTTGGTGCTGCCCAGAGCACAGGACTGGCAAGTGTCACTCATGGAGGTCTCAGAGAGCGAGGTAGGTCCAGCACAACAGTAATTTACATAGGCTCCCACGGCTATTTCCTTCTTCAGCTCTGAGTTTAATTCTTCTCTTGCTTATCCTCATTTTACTTCTCTGGTGAAGCCTACTGAGGTTCATTCATATGAATCATATCACACATTCCTGGAAGCAGGTCGTTTCTTAAGCCCTCTTCTCCACTTTGCTCTCCACACAAGATGTCATTGATAACTCTCCATATCAGAGATCACATATCAGATAAAATATAACCAGCAGTTCCTCCCTTCAGTAAATCTTTTATCTATCTTCTATCTATCTTCTATCTATCTTCTATCTTTTATCTACTGCTTTGTTTAATATCATCACCCCAATCTATTGGCTATTTTCCTCTTCTCCTATTCTCATTCCCTCCTTCGTGCTCGTCCTCCTCTCAGTGACATCTTTTTTTGTAAAATATAGCCCTGCTTTAGTTTTAGTTTATCAAAACCCATTGCTTTCATCCCTACACACGTTAAATGCAGTATTTGCAATCAACCTTTGGAGATCCCAAACCCTTCCTAATCCCTTCCTTCAGCTCTGCTGGCACTGCCCTAACCAATGCAACTAATGATCTCTTCCCAACCAGCACTCCACCCTCAGCTGTCTTTGACACCATTGGCCATGTCTTCCATGACACAATTCTGTCATACTTTTCTCCCCATCTGTAACTCTTTCTTCTCCATATTTCTCATTTTTTCCCCGAAGTGGTAATTCTGTTCTAGAAATTAAATATTTGTTTCTCTCCTCCTGCCCTATTCATTTATCGTAAAGGTACAGCAACAAATCTGTTTKAATAGAATAGAATATATACAATATATGTGAGAATATAGAATTTTTATTGTATAGAATATATTATTGTATAGAGTATATAACTCAGCTGCAGCGGCTGTATTTGACCTCACAAACATTGCTGTGCCTTGAATGTCTTCTAGAACTTTATTTTATTTTATGTGCTTCTTGGAACACACTTGATGCTTCATAAACCCCCCGAGTACCTGTGTAACCAGTCAGTGACCATAAATCACAGACAGAAAAACTCTGTGCACTCCCTTATTCACTGAGGCTGTCTTACTACAGATTAGCTTCCTTTGTTCAATATTTATTAGAGTTTTTTTGCGTATCTTCACATTGGTTTCTGCAAACCCTAATTAACTGGGCCTCCTTTAAACACTGCTTCTTTGCCAGGGTATCCACACAGCCCTAAAAACACCGTATTAATAGATATTGTTGAAAAGCTGGCTTTTTAATGGTCAGCAATCCTTCCTCCAATTCATCCTTCCAATCTTTCAATAAGGCTGTTTTTATACTGTGGCAAATGGAATAGATATATTAGTACTCCTGTTGTTAAACTGCTCTTACATCAACTGATTCACACATCAAATGTGGAGGTAGKCAATTATTACTATCCCCGTCTTTATCAAGGAGGAAAGAAAGGGCAGTATTCACAGAGCACTGGGCATCTTCCTTAGGTTAGTCTCCCCAAGCTCTCTGTACAGAGAGAAGCTCCTCCAAAGGGCAACATTAGAAGAACCTGCTGAGATGAGCCTACTGAGATGAGTCAGATAATTCAGCTGGCTAAATTAGACTCTTCAAATGAGTCAGTGGTAGCACTCCTAATGGCTTCAGAGGATGTATATTCCAGCAATTAACCACAATGTGTAACTGTAGTTCTATATAATTAGCYATACAAATTGCAGCAGTATACAATAGGTTGCCATGTCTTAAATAAGCAATGAATAAGTACAGTGTGACTGGAGCTCAAGGTTATTCTTGTCTTCATTTACCTCACTACAAGGAGCCTGCAGGGCTTTGATTTCCAAAGGGAGATGAAGTTTGTCTTCGTTAAGCCGATTATAACCAAATGATGATTCTTTGGGTCTGGCTCAGTATTCAACTTAGGCACCTCCCTTCTGTCTGCCTTACATATTCCTTGATTCTTGAATCTCACTCTGTGCCATGACATTTCTGRTTTTCACCCCTATTCTTTTCTAAAATCATACAAAGATATAATTTAAAGGGACCTCCAGAGGCCAAAACAGGGTGACATCAGTGTTAGATCAAGTCCCTCAGGGCCTTTGTGTTGTCTTGCTTTGAAAATCTCCAAGGATGAAGACTCCACAGCCTCCCCGGGTCTCTGTTGTAACGTTTGACCACCCTCACTGTGAAGAATTTTTCCCTCATAACTAATTGGTATTTCTAATTTCCATTTGCTGTACCTTGTGTCTGTCACCTTTTAGTCTGGCTTCATCTATTCTTTAAACTCTCTTTAGGTAGTTGAAAATATTAACCTGATTGTCCTTAGTCTTCTTTACTTGCAGCTAAACAAGCTCAGTTTCTGGAGCCTCATCTTGTACATCATATTCTTTGGTCCCTAACCATCTCAGTGGGTCTCTGATGAACTTCTTTTAGCTTGTTTATCACTTTCTTATACTAGGAAGCCCAAAACTGAACACAGTAGTCCAGACATGTACTCTTCACAAGTGCAAAATAAAGGGGGAAATCAGCTCACTCAAACCGTCAGCTGTGTCCTTGCTAATGCAGCCCATTGTGCAGCTGGCATTTGTCACTGTAAGGTTGGTTTGGAGATTCATGTTCAACTCCTTGTCTGTCAGCACCCCTGGTGCTTTTCTGCAGAGGTTATTCCTAGTCAGCCAGACCTCAGCCTGTACTGTTGCCTGAAATTATTCCAACCCACATGCAGGACTTTGCCTTTGTCTTTGTTTCCAGGAACAATTTCTAAACCTTGGTTTCAAGGTATATCTGAAATATGCAGGCTCTGAGACTGCAGGTCAGATCCATCACTAACAGCTGTTGGCAGGGTTCTGCTGAAGCAAACAGAACCGACAACATTTATATAGCGAAAGATCTTGATCTTGCTTTCTTTTTAATCCCGACTATTTTTTCTCTGAATATCCTCCTTGATGGTATAAATATCCAATCTTCATTTCTATTCTTACTGTGCTTTTAGCTTCAGTATTAACTTGTGGTAATGATTTAGTTTTGCTTCTTTTTTAATCTAAGTGAGAGGCTTGATTCATCTTGCTTCGTTCTTTAACAGGATCTTTATTTCTCTCTGCATGTTGTAAATGCGCTGATAAATGTGTTAATTGAAATGACTGTCAGATGTACTGAAAATGAGTCATTTCAGGAGTCCCACCTTGAAAGTGTATTCATAGTGAAGTCTAAAGCATGAAGCTCTGCAAGTTAGACTGTTTTTTACACTATAAAGAAACAGCAATGAATAATTTACAACAAAGCACAACAACGTGCATATGGAGGCACACACCAGTGCACACTCCCAGRGAAATAGTTCTAGGTAGATTAATTGGAATGGTGGACAGAGTGGGCAGTTTTGTCAGTCAACTGAGCTCTACTCAATCTGTCTAGTGCTTTTTACAATATCATTTCATTAGAGGYTCAGAGTAATCATTCACTCATCTGCTCTTCAGCTGCTGGGTTTGATTTGTGTTCCTTTATTGTGGGAACTAATGTGTATCCCATTAGATCTGGTCTTTTTGAACATTTCCTGTTTATTGCTTATGTGCTAAGAATATGTATTGCCTTTATTTTATAGATATTAGAGAGTGAAATCCGGTGGGGGATTTCTACAGAGTATGGTATGTAAAATAGTTAAGTTCTTGTAGGGTAGAAATGGTTAGAATATTCACTGAATTATCAACCATCTTCCCTTCATGAACCAGGTTAATTGATGTCCTGCAGAAGCCATTAGGCATTTTTTATTACAGCTCTTCAGGCTGCATTCCACCTTTAGTTAAACCTCAGTTTTCAGTGAGTTTAAAGGTAATTTGAATGAAGAAATGGCTAGCACAAAAGTCTGCCTTCCACTTTCAATGGTCTGTATCCATCTAGAGAGAACAGGATAGCATGGGAGGGGAGATGTAAGCAGAGGTGGAGAAAGTTCCCACTGATACAGAGGAAAGCATAAAAAGAGTAGAACAATGGAAAAAACGAGCCCCCACTAAGGAACAAGGAGACCCTGGGGCCAGTGTGTCCAATATTCCTGTTATCACATGTTGGTTCCTGTCCTTTAATCAATTACCATTTTTTTCCCCTAATACTTTTGAAATGTCATGCTAGAACCTTGTCCACCTTGATAACAATGTTTACATTTCCCTCTATTTACATGCTACATTTATTCACATCCAGTTTGTATTTATTTGTTTTCATGTCCTTAGCTGGCCTTATTCAGAGAACACACTACAGCTGCCTTGCTGAGACATCACGGTACCTCCATAAACGATGTGGGTGTTTCGCATGACTGAGTGACTGAAGCTCCCTCTGAACTGTGGGACTATTCAGGATCCTCCACATCATGGCTCACTGTGTCTCAGATCAGGGCAGCTCTCTGAGGAGCCGTAACTCAGGCTTTTTGTGGATCAGTGGAACAAAACTACCTTTCTCCATTTTCATCAGGCCAAAAACCGGACCATGAACCCCATATGAACTCCATGTTGTCTGAGGGAACATACCTGATGGAGGAGGAAGAGGAGGAASCATCTGCAGCTGCATTTTACCTATTGTCTACTGTCTAGACATGTGGGAAGGAAGCAAGTCTGGGACCAAGACCTTCATCTGCCTGAGAGAGGTGCTGCWGCTCTTATTTTCTAGGGATGCTTTTCCACCAACCGTGATCTATAATCTTGATGGGCTGAAGATGGGCCACTGTGCAAAAAACAAATGCATGATCTGTGAAGYTAGAAGAATCCTGATTCTGTAGCCCATTTAATGGGGCTCTAGGAGAACAGTGCTAGGTTCTGGGACCTATTTCCCGTGCTTGCATGTGTATTTCATGTAATGAATTCTTGGGTGAAAAACATGCTGTTTCTGAAGCAGGCACTATCGCTGATTGCAAGGTGGTTGSTCTTCAGCTAAAGCAAGGAATGTTCCCCACCCATGGAATTATCACAGGGTGGTTTCATCACTCCTGAAAGACATAAGAGCACCATTTACACCGTCTTTGGTGGAAAAATCTCTAGGATTTGTGTTTCCACCTCATTAGTCAGTTGTGTAACTGCAGGCTCTACTGCAGGAGATACATCTCTCCTGTGCTCTCAGCTCTACTCGGTGCAATTTGAGCTCTCCCAGTGGATTAGTCTTTCAGAGTCTTTTGGTGGCTCTCTGTTCTCCTCTGAATTGCACCTGAGCAACTTAGTTCTCCACAATGAAATGGCAATGACGCTTAGCTACTGACAAGGACTGGTAGCAGTCCCAGTGCTCAGCCTTAACACRGGCCTCAGACTGTCTCTTAGGTACTTTTTATTCCTCGGTGGCATTTACTGTCTGRCAGACTTACTAGGGACAGCGTTACTCTCTCCAGTATTTTTTTCTCCTCTGGTAAGTCAGGGTCCCTTGGTACCATTAGGAGTCCTCCTCTGTGCCCCTCCCAGTTTGAATTCAGCATTTCTGAATGTGGTTAGCTAGACTTACACACTGCATCCCACATGAATTTCAGCAGGGCCCCACATTAAYAGTTCACTATCTCTCCTGGTATAACCAGTCATCTACTACAGTCTCTCCTGTCATTTAAATCTCAGGAGAAAAATGTGCTTGTACGAGCAGGTCACCCAAGTTATTTTAGATTATACAGCTAGATGGTAGCCAGCAGATCATAAAGGGTTTCACTAACCTTGGCAACGCTGAACACCTCTTGAGTTATTTGTCTGATATGTTACTCACAAAAATACTTAAAACTGAGTTTCACACTTTTGCTACTTACAGCACCCAGTTTTCCTTGCCTCATCCATTTTCCCTGGATTGTGAGGGAATTCTCTCACTTCCATCCCTTTCCAGCTTCTCTGCAGTGGTGATACAAGTTGTCATTTTGTTTTGTACCTACAGAGCTTTCTTGTTTTATRAGGGCCCTTGGTGATGCTCAGCAACTGATGTCCAAAGCACTACTCAGTCACTTGTAACTTTGGTGAGAGGAGGTAAAACATTAGGTTGTCCTCTGCCACATTTCAAGGTCATCTGCTGATTTTAAGATGTGTGGATGTGAAACAATGGTATATAGAAGATAAATGATTAAAATTCTGTACCAAATGAATTTATATTACCCTAAGTATAACCTAAGAACCTTATATTCACACTCATAAATGTCTTAAATTTGGGGCATAGSATCCTGGGGCAAGGGGGGTAGCAATAATCCTGGTTATTGAACTCACGCCATACAAACTTTTRGTTATCAAACTGATACTAGATGGTTAGTGGCTCTTTTTACGTTGTTCTTTGGTTCAGGCCCCTCTTATCTTTCGGTCAGTCTGCTGTATTGTATACAACAATGACAAGACAGTAAGTAGCACTTTGTGGTGGTTTAACCCTAGCCAGCAACTCAGCGCCACACAGCCACTCGCACACTCCCCCCACCTCTGGTGGGATGGGGGAGAGAAACAGAAGAGTAAAACTGAGAAACTCGTAGGTTGAGATAAGAACAGTTTAATAATTGAAATAAAATAAAGTAAAATAATAGTAACAATAATAACAATAATAACAATAATAACAATAATAACAATAATAACAATAATAATAATAATAATAATAATAATAATAATAGAATATGTAAAGCAAGTGATGCATGATGCAATTGCTCACCACTCACCAACCAGCCAGTCCGTGAGCAACGGTCACTGCCCCCCGGCCAACTCCCCTCGGCTTATATACTGAGCATGATGTCATACTGTATGGAATACCACTTTGGCCAGTTTGGGTCAGCTGTCATGGCTGTGCYCCCTCCCAGCTTCTTGTGCACCTGGCAGAGCATGGGAAGCTGAAAAGTCCTTGACTAGTGTAAGCACTACTTAGCAACAACTAAAACAGCACTGTGTTATCGACATTATTCTCATACTAAATCCAAAACACAGCACTATACCAGCTACTGGGAAGAAAATCAACTCTATGCTAGCTGAAACCAGGATACACTTGAGCACTTTTCAAATGATTTTGAAATGCAGCCAAACCAGCTGGTTTGACATAATTTAATCTCAGGAAGAAAAGCAAAGGTATAAGACCTGCAAGATAATCCCAGTTGCAACAAGCAATGGTGGCCTTTAAGATTCCTGCTTCAATAGAAGTCAATACTTGAGTTTTGCCTAAGATGAAATTTTGAAGTCAATGCAACTAGCTGTACATTAAGCTAGAAACTATCAAGTTATTTTCTCACTTACTCAAGTGTTGATAGAAAATTTCCAGTCAGTGTTTTTCCTTAGTAGTACCATTTTGGTGCAGCTCCCAGCAAAATGAAACAGAAAAGATAACGAGGGAAGTTTCCATGTTAGGTCTTTTTATCTCTTTCTTTTTTAGTTTTAGACTGTAACAATTATTCTTTAGTAGAGTTTGTTAATAAAATACCACTGAATTTTTTAGAGAGCTCAACTCTCACTACTGTGGGCTTTTAAATTCTATCTAGAAGGATTATAGTGGGAGCTATTAAGGCATTGGGCACTTTTGAACATCTGGCCCCTGCACAGGGRCTTAAAGACAGTTGAACTCTTCTGAAAAATTCGTTCATACCTGAAGACTCTTGGAGGTCTGGCTTCTCCACCCTTCAGTGGCTTCTTGYTCTGTATCCAAAGACAGGATCCTGTTGCTGAGGCTGAGACCTTCCTGAGAATCGATGTAAGAGAGGCTGAAACATGCTAAATGATTGCTTGCCAGAAGGCTAACTGCAGGAATGATTTATAAAATGCAATTCTTGTACAGAATCTATGATGCTGCTGAATTCCGTTGCTGGAGGAATAGCAAGGGTTACGTGGAACAGATTGAAATCTGGCAGGAAAGGAAGGGATTATGGCATGCAGTGAATGACAGCAGGGAGACAGCCATGTCAAAAGTTCACATGCAATATGTGATATCAATAATTTACAAGGCACTTCCATCCCATTTTCTTTATTAACAAAGCTGTCTAYGAGCAGTTTGGAGGGTTTGCCTACTTCACTGGTTTTACTACACCACAAAGGGATGACATATACTTACATATAATATAATTTTATTTCATGTACATGTATCTTTACCATGTCTCCCATGCAATGAAGCAGGGTATAGTAGCTGTATTCAGYTGCGCCAGGTATCATCCCCTGACATCAGCATATCTGTGACTGTCATCATCGCTATGATCTCTTAACACTTTGTCTTTTTTCATCTGCCCATCCTTATGCATCAAGTGATAGGAGAGTAAACCCCTTTGAATGTGTGTGTTTGTGTGTGTCTGTGTCAGAGATTGCTGTGGGGGATCCTTAGGAATGTAAAGAAGTTGCATTAATTGCCTAAGGCACTGGAGAAGCAGCCCAGTTTGATAAGTCTCCTAGGGACAGTTTTCAGTGAAAGGGCCTGGCATGCAGGTTYGCACTGCTTGATTCCCTATGGCACAGAGGTGTGAGGAAGAATAGATTATATTTCCTATCTTTCCTTCTGAGTACAGTACTTGCATGGTGCACAAGATGAGATATTGATGGTCTAAGGGCAAGGCTCTCCCAAGACCATCTCTTTGAAAATCTTATCAGTGTGTTCTTTCTGGRTTGAATAACTGAAGAGCAGAAATTACCATCTAGATATAAACTGGGAAGATAAAAACGCTAAATCACCAACTTGACCAATTGTGACATGTTTAGATACATTCATTTTGAAATAGAAATGAGAAGGATAGTCCGATCCATTCTGATCTGTATAGACTGCCACAGCCTGAGCTATTATAGGTAATTTTAATTAGGAGGAGAAACTCRGGTTAGTGGTCTTGAATGCAGTTCTGTGTATTTACAAGAATGTACTAAGCCTGTAATCCCTGAGCATGGGAGCAATCAGAGACGGTTCCCAGTCCTGGCTCAGCATCCCCAACCCCTATGTTCTGGAGCCCTCTCTGTCCTCTTCCCATCCTGGTCATTCCCATCCTGGTTATTCTAGCTGACTAACTCAGCTTATTCAGTCTTCCTTATTATATTCCTGTGCTGCGCTCTCCTACATACACTCGCATGCAGAGATGCACACCCACGCACCTTTTCCATAATAATAGTCACTGAAACCTGGCTGCTCAGAGCACCGAAACTTTGTGTTGGGTGGATATGTGTGCTCTACTCTCCTACCTTCATATCTGAAAAGAAGGAGAGTCATAATGTCTGTCAGGCTCTAAATGGTTCAACCTGACCTAAAGTGATTTAACCTGCAAACCTTAACAGGGAGCAAGTGGACAGGGAGGAAAGCCTTCTGCTCCCTTCTTCCTTCCCCTGCTTGTGCAGCTACCTTGCACGCAAGGCAGCCTTCCCTTCTTTAATGAATTATTTTCCCACCGTAATTACAACCTAAGGGGCTGACCCGTGGGTGGTCAGGGAAGGGGCCACCTCTATGAGAAGCCGACAAGCGGGATGAATCGTGCACTTGTTCAGGTACTACAGGACTTAGGATTAGTTCCCAGAGTTGTCCCAAACTCTTCTTGTTACTCTGCATAGATATATTTGATGTGGCTCTTCAAGGGCTCTTCAAAGGTAGAGGTAGTTGCCTGTGTTTCTCGGAGGCTCTGGACCTCTGCCCACTTCTCAGTGGATTAAAAGGGGGTGATAGTGTTCTTCCCAGAGACGCTGCAAAACCCAGTGCGTTAAAAACAGTGAGACATGAGAAGACTGTGAGGAGAGGATCTCTGTAAATAGGAAGCAGTGTTTGGTGGGAGTGGGCAGAGTGGATGAGCAGGATTAAATAGCAAACACYAATTTCCCTGGAAAACAATATTCTGCCTCTGTGTACAACCATATTATGGCATCTCTGTTCTTTCTTTCTTCTGCCACACGTATCATATCACTATCTGACCGCTTGTTTCCAATCAAAAGATGACCTTGGAAGAGCAAAAAGAAAGAGGAAACTAACATAAAGAAAAATCAGAGAGGTTTTCTGGCCAGCAGGATAAAAAATTACACATGTAATAATCCTCTCCAGTCCTGATGATACAGTCTGTGAAGTGATTTAGCCTAGCACTGCTCTGCTTGCTGCCATGGAGCTACTGTAGCTGAGACCACATGGGGCCTGGCCTTTTGCTCCCAGCATCTGCTGGCATGACACAGACTGACAGGGAGGACAAAAAGAGCATTCAAGCAAACATTCAACACCTTGCTCTGTTCTCACTGGCACGGAGGTCCTAGCGAATTCATGAGGAATTAGGAAAGTTGGGAGGAGTGGGGTCCCTGGTGTCCATAGACCTGTTTAAGACACTGAGCCTTGATTTCTGGTTAAGTTGATTTAATAGTAAGTTCAGAGTAACTGGGTGTAACTGAGACCTGGCCTTCCGGATCTCTGTCTCTGAAACCAAGGAGCACCATTTTTGCAGCAGTTTGTTATTTGTAAGGAGTCACTGGAACATAAGGACGAGCAGAGCAGGTCAGCCCCARGTGCACGCAGCCCATGCCTCTGTCTCCGCAGTAATGTTTTTTTCTTCCCCAGGACAACCTCCCATATTCCATGTGGCTTAAAGTATAAACATTGATTTGGGTTTCATTATTCCATTTGCTTCCCTTCTCAGGAAATTTCCAACCGAAAAGCATCTTTTTTGACAAGAGCTTACAAATGAGGCAGATCTGGCAGGCTTGTCCTCCCTGCTCGCTGACCTAGAACTCCCCGTGGCATTTGCCACTTTGCCATCATTGCTTTTTTAGCTTTTTTTTCTTATGCAGCATTAATTATTGTTTCACCAAACAAAAAACGGTCTCAGAGATCTGTATCTGTGTGGCTGCATTTCACATGGAGAAAACTGACTCACATGGTGCCAGAGTAAGGATGAATTCCTCTGCTAGTGACTAATTGTATTACCTAGTGCAAATTACAAGCCAACCCTGTTAGACTAAACCTTGAACTATTCATAGTCATGCCCTTTAATGGGGTCCCTATCTATTGCAGGCYTCCTGACCTAAGGAGGTCATTAATTAATGTCTACATTTCTGCATGTGTATAAATATGCATAAAATCTAGTCTTTCTGAAATGAAAATCCAGTGTCTTTCATCAGCATATATTTGCACTTACTTAATGTGATAGAAAGATATACAGTACGGAGACTTTTTAAACATACAGATACACTGCGGATTAGGTTTAATTCTTTACAGTTTGTCTAGGATTGAATTTTTTCCCCCACGTACTTGATTCGTTAATAGTTTTGCTACATATCATTGTAGGCATTGCTGATGTGAGTGTTTTGAGTACAGGAAGTTCATGTTGTTTTATGAAAACTAGTTTGCTGGGAACAATAGATACTATTCTTCAGCTTGGACTATCACCAATAATTGTCTCCTGGCTACTATGCAAATATCTYGTGTCCTAATTTCCACACTTGTTCATTTAACACAAAAGCTCATTACAGTTTACGTGTTTATTTAAAGGCGCTGCAAATATCTGAGAGCAAGTTGCTCAAAAGCTTTATAAATGAGAAGTTTGCTTCACTGGCAAATTCCACTTTCTGCTGCAGACATGGTCTGCAATCCACAGCTATTTTTTCCTTTTTCTGTTCGGAACGGACTCCATGCTGGGCACGAGGACAGATTTTGATCCCAGTCTCTTTATTGGTTTCAACTGAATAATTTCAGATTTCAACTGGTTCTCTGGCAAACTGAGCCTGTCCTTTCACTGCAGCGTCAGCCCCGTGCTCAGCTGCTAAGGGGAAAAGCACGAGGAAATAACCCTTGTTTGCATTTGACACCTGACTTGTTACCTCACTTTGCCAAGAAAACTAAAATCAAGAAGAATGACACATATCCCCTCTCTATTTCCAGTTACTGCTGAGCACAAAGGCGTACTCAAACTTCATCGCACAACGTCTACATTTTTAGAGGCTTGTGAAGAGTACCCCTCACAAATCACTTGCGGGTTCAGAGCACACACAGAGGGCTGTGTGAGGATTGCGATGTCTTGATATAATACTAAGGGTTGACCCCAGTCAGTCATATGAAGTTAGCAATGGTCTACTTTGCAGATCGCCTTTCTGGCCAAGCCCTGCCTTCATTTACATTCATACAGCCCTAATGAGGTTTCATGCATGTGACCAAAGCCAAAACTTGGGCTGCAGCAATGGTGCCTGCACTACAGTTTTGAGCAAATCATGATCAATTTTTGAGGAAAGCTGATCGCAGTACTCCAGTTGGATCTTCTCAGTGTTTGGAGCAGGACCTTGTTGTCCTTGCAAGGGGATTTGCAGAGCTGTTTGGCATAACATAGTGCACAGCTGACAACTTTTCTAACAAAGACTCGGTAGGCAAAAAAAAGAAAGAAAAAAGCAGTTCACACATTCTTAAGTCTTTTTTCCCTCCCGCCCCCTCCTCCTCCTGGAAATACCTAAACACAAGAGTCACGACGAGGGCAGCATCCCCTTTGCCCTGCAGGGCTGTGCACTCAAGTGTATCTGACCATTTGTCTGAGCTGCTGAAACCATAACAGGGAGAGGAATGTTGGGGGAGGAAACTAGCCCGTAGGCTCCACCAAAACCCCTCCTCCAGTCACTACTGACAGGCGAACCTGCCTTTTTTCTTATCCTGCACTCCCTTTCTGGATCAAACAGTGAAGAAACGTCAGCCGGAGGCCCCAGARCAAACCCAGTTGCTGGCTCCTTCCCAGTTCTTATCTTTCAGGAATGGCAAGGGTCTTGCACAGAGATTTCTTTCAATCAGTCTAAGCACAGAGCCTGAGTTTTGGGAGTCAGCCTGATGAGAAACCCACTCTAGGTGTTGCTTTGGCTACCATAGCCAAAATGGGGTCAGTCTGTTATTTCCTACAGGTGATGTGCTTTCAGAGTTCCAAAGTCAAGTTGGCAGATAAATGAGAACTAACTTTTCAAGGGTTTGTGACAATTGTAAGCCATATAATCCTCAGATTCGTGATTTTCTCTGTGCTTTCCTAACCAGCTTGGAGAATTTGGCCACAATTGTCCTTTCTTGCCACGCTGCAGTCAGACTGGTAGGGCTGGAGCATCAGGCTAGGGGTGCCAATGGCAATGATATCCCTCCTGGACACCACCACACTCCAGAGTTGTCAGCTTTAGATATGACTTTCTTCAGTCCRGATTCGTACAGGCACAGAGGGAACTGAAAGATGCTTTCTTCCAGCACTAGGAGCTGGTTGGGGGTGCAGCTCTTCTGTGAGCTGGGCAGCACCACAGCTGCCTCAAGCTTATTCAGCACTTGTGGGCTCTAAATCTAAATTCAGAGGTTGTTACCATTCAGTTTCCACGGCTCAGCATGAAGCAGAAACACCCCTTGATGCCTTTGGCAACTCTAGATGTACGACCCTGCCCCAAAGATTATCTGCCTAAATGTTAAATACGGCAGAGATACCGGCAGCCCAGGGAAAGTGATAGCCCATTATCAGCGATGCCAGAAGATGCTGAAGGGAACACACAACGTGGCATCATTTGGTTTATAAAAGCCCTTCTGGAAGTACAATGATCTRTCGCAGGGTGACTGTCTCTGCTCTTGAGTGGATCAGCACAAAGAAAGGTTAAGGCAGCGTGGTTAGGTAAGTGGCTGGTGTCACATAAATTGAAGCTTAGAAAGCTGGGAGAAGCAAAACAAAACCAGACCAGAACACACAGCAAGTAAACTCCTCTAAAGAATGCATGGAATAAATACCTACTCTTCTTGCAACCCTAATAAACCTAACCAAGATTAATTGCTATGTCTTACTTCAAAAGTTTTCCCTGCCAAATGTCCATTTTTTTCTGATAGATTCCCTCCTGATATACTTATATAGCTGAGGTAGCCAGGTTTCAAAGCCAAAAGGCTTTTTCTAACACAAAAATCCCCAGCACAACCAAATAAAAAAAGATCCTGTATTTTAGCTCCAAACATCTCTTTCCTGACYGATTTTGAGCCCCACTAAACACATTCATGTGAAGGAAAACAAATACCAGTCTCTGTTTGTTTAATCCATGGTAGTGAACCAGCTGAACTGGTTCTCACTGCAATCTTTGGACACCAAACCGGGCCTTTCCTGGGAGAATCAGTCAAAGTGGTCAGTTTAACAGTAAGTCCACAGATCAAAAAAATGATGGGGGTTTGATTCCTCCCCTGGAAAGCAGACTTCCTACGTTGGTAAATCCAGCTGGTAAGTGGGCTTCAGAGGAAAAAGCTATCTGCAGCCGCCAGTGCCCAGTGGTCCTGTCCTTGTTCAGTGCCGACACAAAAGTACATGTATGTGCACGAAGAATTAATACAGATTGAGCAAAACAGAGAGGCAAATGAGTGCTTAATAAAGGGCCTTTCCTGGGCAATTAATATTAGAGGAGCCTTAAGGAACTCATAAATTCCTTATTTCCACTGCTGTGATTAGTCCACTCCTCTATCTATGCAACAGCCATCTCCAACCCACAGAATTCAAGCTAACAGTAATATTAAAGAAAATATTGTAGGAAGTGAAATCCTTTAATTGGTGTAACAAATATATTCAGAAAAAATGATGCAAGGAGATTTTTTTCTCAGACAATGCAAAATTAGCATGAGGAACTCATTACCATAAGGTATAAACTTTAAAAAGTGTCATGAAATTCAGAAAGAGATTGTTTGTACAGAAGACAGTAATATCCAGTGTTAATGGCAAACAATTGCTTTAGAAGGGCTCAAACCTAATCTTCACGCAAGTCGTACATTTTTTCCCCAAATATTGACAGGCGGGAACCTTTCTTCTGGGCAAATCTCTTGCTCCTTCCATCTGAAACTGATGGTGCTGGCTGCAGCTTTTGCTAGGATACTTGGTTAAGTGGACTGCAGGGATAGGATTGCTCTCATCTGATTTTACCCCTGTAGTAACTGGTATCCAGTCTAAGCTGGCATTCTGGGTATCCTCTCAAATTAGCGCGCAGACACAGGTACCTCCAGACAGTAACTCACCCAACTTCTCCTAGATAGCAGGTTGGGATGAGCAATCCCTTGGTGCCCCCATGTCTCTCCTGATTGATAAGAGAGAKAAATTGCAGGTGGGAGACACCTCCAGATTACCACATCTACAGGCGGGTGTCTCCACATGCATTAGATGCTGGAGCTCCCACTGCAGGCAGAGGACAAGGACCATGCAGGTAGTGACAGGATTGCTTTCCTCTTCTCTTCATCTTGGGCCACCCGTCAGTTTTGTAGGCATGCCAGGCGTAACTGAGAGGACATTTCTAGGCAGAATAGACTTCTTCACAAAGGCTGGCCTCTTTTCACTGACGTTCCCCAACAGCTTTCAGATGTTAGCCAAAAAGTAACTCACCAGCTGGCAAGGCTGGGTTGTAGAGGCTGGTTAGAAACGACTTCTCTGGAGCAACTGCAGGCTGGCCCTTGCTCAGTGCCGATTTCAGCGGCACAGCACCGGTGGGCGACGGCCATGAGAGCTAGAAATCTGCATCGAAGGGCTTGCTCTCAGCTCTAGTTTCTGGGTTAGGAGAAACATTTTCCTCCTAACCCAGATACAAAGTCAAACTAGCAACAACTTGAAAGGATAACATCTATCAGAACTAATAAGCGCTAATCTAGCATGGAAAAGATAGCAACCAATTGAGTCGACAGGCAGAGAGAGCAACAAAGTCTGGCTACAGCACACTGAGAATCTATACAATTATAAATCATAAATTATAAAACAGCTCACTGCGGAATAAGGATAGAGCCACAGTAACAATTCTAATAAATATTTGAAACAATGCCTTGATTTGGTTAGTGTTATAAAATCTGACTACAAATTAAGTCCTTATACCTTCCCACAAAAAAAAMCCCAAAAAAACCTTACCTGAATCTTCTGTAACTAATCAGAAAATCTTCCTTTTAGACAATCRGTTTATTTAAGGAATTGGCAGACGGTTGACTGAGTGTATGTGTCACAATTTTGAAACTGTCAGAGCTGCACTTATTCTTATTCACTAATCATACCCATGTACCTACAAGCTACATTTTTAAATGGTATGGATGAATAATCTCTTTGCTCTTGTAGAGGGTTTTTTATGGCTCTTCTAAGCTGTGCATCTATTTTCACTTGACTTTAAAGCAATCAATATGCTGGCACAAAGGCTTTGGGATAATTCATAGCAACAATCTGTAGCAACTTACAGACTGATTTGGTTCCTTTAAATTGTTCCGATGAAAAAATTACTAGAAGATTCCAAATGCCTAGAGTTACCAGAAAAAGAAGAAAGAAAARGAAGAAGAAAGAAAAGAAAAAGGAAAGAAAAAATTCTGTATGTTATAAAATCCTCAGGAGGGAAGTTCTGTTCTCCTTAATAAGGATGTAAGTAAGTAAGTCAGGTATGATCCTTCAGTTTTCATGAAGGCCTTCCAAATTTGCTCCAGGGTGGCAAGATGAGAATTTAGTCCCAGCAGTAAACCCTGCTCAATGGCATGGATTTCAAAGATGTAAGGAAATGAACACCAACTGTTAAGTCAGTTGCTCTGCTCACAAAAAAAGGCAAAGAGGGGCACAAACTCCTGCATTCAGCTTTTATTGGTGCTTCTTTGTACTGAGTCTTTTGGGGGCTGCCTTGGCAAAGACAAGCAGGTCCTGTTGGTGATGACTCCGAACATGGAGGTTCTGCACAAACGCTGGAAAGGGAGTCACAGCAGAGCAGTCCCCAGCCTGCTGCTAGTGGGACACCTGGCACCTGATATTTCTATATAAGGGAGATTATTGCACTAAAGCCACTGGCATCTGCCTCATAGACGAGGATTAAACAAGACACTTTGCTTTTGCTATTACCTCACCCATTGCAAGGCATAAATTAGTCGGATGATGGATTTCGTTGACTAACATGAACTGTAAAGAAGCAAAACATTGCATCTGTGTTGGCTGGGTAACAATGGCTCTTTGTAGAGGCTCTGTTCTTGCCAACATCTCCAGCAGTCATGACACAGTCATTTTGCAGCATGCACCAGGAGGAGGCATGCTTCCAGGCTCTCTGAAGTTTTATCAGGGTAAGCAAGTACTGGGCAGCACAGTCGTCTCTCTTACACCGAGTGCAGTGAAGGATTCATATTAGTCCTGCTAAAGACACGGGCAACTGGTGTGAGGGAAAGGCTGTTACATCCATAGTACATCAGACYTTTCTTAACTGAGCTCTCAGAGCATGGGCAGGCATTGCAAGAGGTCCAAGCAGTGAGGAGAGCTGATTTTCCTTCTTCTGTATATGCATCCTCTCTGCTTGTCCTGGAGAAGAAGAGGTGGAGCTCAGAAGGGAGGATGTGGGTCAGAGATTTGGCATTTACACACCATCCTTCACCTTTAGCTCCACTGTTGTTGTTCAGCAAAGGAAATTCTGGCCCTCTGGAGGTACATGGTAAACAGTTTCCCTACAAATGTGAAAGCAAGAGGTTTTTTTTTTAATCACTGAGGAAGCTGAGGATTTTAGTGCAACTGTCTTGGATTTCAGCAAATTCCTTATTGAAACCTATGTTCAAGAGCACTGGCTGTCCTGTGATCTCAGAGAAAATTTGTGCTGCCAAACAGTGCCATTCATTCTGCGCAYGGTCCACGCAACTTATCAGGCACCACAACAATAGTTGATAGCAGGCAACACAGCTTTGCTTTTGCTTATTTGTGATTTTTATCATTACTGATATTGGCACATCTGAGATAAAGCTCAGCTAGGCTGTTCTCTGGAAGAAGAAACCTGGCATTTGCTATGGGGATGGTAACAAGGGGAAATAATGAACAAAACAGAGGTGGTCTGTGCCTGCTGGAGCTAAGGAGCTGAGTGAAGATGAGTTGGTGATTYGCTGCATTCAGTGGGGGCACTTTAGGACTGAGATAAGGTGTTGGTAGGTCCCAAATTGATGTGTAAAAGCATACTGGATATTAGTATTAAGAAACAAGGAGATATAAATTGGAAGACATGAAGTTTTGGAAAGGGGAGCCAGTAAACTCTTTACTGAGAGCGAATTGGACTGCTGCACAGAGTCCCCCTTGCAAATCTGCAGGTGCTGAACTGTGGGRCTGAATGTCGGCTTAGCAAGAGACCGAGCCAGCTTCTTCCCCACAGGGARCGAGAAGGCAAGGACAGATAGAGGTGCGGATGAAACCACAACCATCCCACRGGCCTGGAATGAGGATAGCAAGAAGGTGGTGTCCCTCCTCTCTGGGAAGCAGAGGAGTTATTGCACAGTGAGAAGCTTTCCTAGGCACAGCAGTTACGTCAAGCTTAGTAGGTTGATTATGTTGTATTGTTGGACAGTGAGAAMAAGTGGTGTGGGACATGTCACATCCATGCTGCCGATGTCTTGGCCCCTAAGTCTCTGAGACTGCGTGGCTCCACGTACAAAACCTGCCAGGAATGATCCCTGGCTGGTGCTAACTGCTGAGCTGCACCTGGGAATGGTTTGGGAAGGTGTTACTTGCCCCAGATCTGAATCAGGCCAGGAGCTACTGTAATCATTTAACAGCACAGACAACTCCATTTCAGGCTGGGGATATTCCCCGTATTATTTATTTTTCGAACAAAGTAATGATTCCTGAGGCTACCCTTGATTTGATATAACCAGCCTCAAAGTGGACCCTTACTCCTGTACAGTCTCGCTCCTACTATCTGTACGTTGTTGTTACTGCTCTCAAAAAAAACCCCAGACCCAACAACTAAAATGGGCACAGAAGCAAAACACCCCCCTGTTTGATCATGGTAGTTAATAAAGCTGTGAAAGCAATTTATTCTGAAGAAAACACATTAGAAATATAATCTCTTTTTGGATTAGTCAGCTGTCCACTAACTGGTCATGATTTCTAGAAAATTCAATCTCTTAGTCACAGGCACCTGACAAATAGTTTGCATACAATAAAGCTTAGCGTAGGGGATTTGTCAGCTGGTTTGCACACACAGTTCATTTATTCCCTGTGTCGTGTGACTGACCACTTCTAACATGTGGTACAATTCCTTCTCTTTATTTACACAGAGAAACTATAAACAGGAGAAAACCAAAGGGATACATATCTATATACATACATATATGTTAGTAACAATGCTAAATAACTAACTCTAATTCTACAACTGTTCATTTTTGCGAATCCCCAGGTATCTTTGAAAAGACATCTGAATAATTAACAGCGATGACTCACAGCACATGGTCATGAGCATGGCCTTCTATTTATAGCAATATTTCTAAATTAATCTTCTTAATAACAACAGTAGCAGCTGAAAAAATATCACKGCATTAGGCATCCCTTTGGATAAACTCATACATGTAGTAGCACTTTTTTCATTGTTGCTGCTCTGAGTCTGTGAGAAACTCATGGGAAGAAAAATGTAATAGCAAGGCTCCAAATTTTTCAGAGTTAACAAAGGTAGTTAGCCACTAACATGCTCATTGAAATTAATGAGTTGTGTGGTTAAATTCCCTAGTAAGCTTTGAGGCTAATCAAACAAGATGTTTTTAATCTGTATACAACTGCATTACTAATTCTGATAGACCAGCTGAGATCCTCAACACAGAGATTTTTGTTCCACATTCCCTCCTGTTTCCTCCACTTGTCTAAMCTTTCCGTGCTCTGCCTTGGCATTCTGTTCATGTGCTAAGTAATGTGTTTTCTTATATCAGATACTGCGGTCTTGTATCACTTTATCTCAATTTTAAGGGCAATCAATTGAAGTTATAGAGAGATATAAGGCCTCTGCATCACCCCGCTATCAGATCCACTTTGCTGTTTATCAATTAAAGGTCAGACACAGGTTAGTGAGAAAAAACTCTCTGAAATGCTGGTCTGATAGCATTATTACAGCTTGTGCTTTGGCATGGGGTTAGCAATATGTCAGCTGTGTAGCACAGTGTATAGAAATGGAAGAGAAATGGTAGGTTTTGAAGCTAAGAAGTAAACTCTGGAAACAAAATAGGCATAGATAAATAAGCATTTCCAATGTTTTGTGGACAAATCTTTTGTTAAAAAAGGGGAATTCTGATACCACTGCTTCCACTGATTTTGCTAAAAGGGGCAGACAAAGACTTGTGTGGGAGTGTAGAGATATTTGGCTTTGCTGGTGTTGTCAGGGCTCTATAGATGAAAGCAGCTGGAACAGCCCCCATTGTTGAAAAATTTGCCACGGGGCTCATTTGCAAATCTCGCTYGATCTACAGGGAGGCCAGGGCCATCTGTACGAAGCACAGGTGCCTCTACTGCAGAGTATCAGCAGCTTCGGCCTCATCCYTGGCAGGAACGCTGCCACCATGTTTTCCTGGCCAAAATTCCCTCAGAAGAGGGCACCCAGCCCACAAACAAGAAATGAGAGGTTGTGTCACTTTTTCCTCTTAAAGTCCATTACATTGGTCATGTTGGTGAATGCTGGACTCAAACCCGCACCGTTGCCCTAAGCCTGGAGCGCAGCCTTCGGGGCCAGTCCTGATGGTCATCATCCTTCACCGCGGGGCTGCAACTGCCAACAGTGCCCAGGACCGGCTTCATGACAATCCTTTAAAGCATCCGTGCCAGGAATGATCATGATGAGCTCCTGTCCTCCTTCTTCACACACTGCCTCCTCAGCCTTCGCGAAACACCCACCCTAAGAGGCACGATTTACCCTTATGAGCACTGTCTTAGTATGTCCCTGTCACCTTAAACACATCTCAGTGCTTTACAACTCTGCCTTCAGAGATGTTAACAGCTATTTCTCCTGGTACTGTCACAGMTGTAACAACGAGCCTGGCACGGGGCTGGGCACTGCAGTTTCGAGGTGTAGTAGCTGCTGTTAATGATCCACGGTGTACTGGAGCGTTGCAGCTTTGGTACTCCAGGCTTTYGTTCATCCCTGATGCTCAGATAAATAAACCATCCGGTTCTTGTGGCTTATTGCAGATTCTCCGTTGCTGTAACGGATGTGATTGCAGCTCGCTGTGCGAGACGGCTCCTGCTTGTGCCCGGTGGTGTCAGAGCCCTGTTAGGAGCTGGGGAGCAGTGCCTGGACTGTGGGCAAGAGAMGAGCAAATTCCTCATGCTGTGTCTCAGCCTGTCCTGTTACCAGGTCAGATGCGTGGAGACCCTGCCCCATGACTCGCTCTCTGTTAACTGCACCATAGAGACAAGCAGAGTATGAGTGGATTTCTTTACCARAAGGCTCAAGCTGAAGAAATAAAAACCTTAGGAACAAGAGATAACAGGAGCATCTCAGGTCATSGGTCATGTTGGGGAATGCCAGCATCAGAAAATGCTGCCTCTGTCCCTCCCTTGTGCCTGAGTGGGGGGCTGTGCTGTAACTGGCTTATTGAACTGACTGATGCTAGAAAAAAACATATTTTCCCAAAGTTGTGCTGACTGGGAAGTCATAAACCAGCATTGCTGCTGAATCCTCCTCCTTATCACGAAACTGCCGTCTCAGGTTGCCCAGTCTTTTTGCCAGCMTAGTGTGTAGTTAATTTGAGGACCAAGCAACAACACACTGCGGAGATATTTCCAGCAGRGATAATAAAGACGGCATTCATAGGCCCTTCGCTGTCTGCCGTGGCAGCTGGGGGACGTATTTGCTGACGATACCTGTCTGGTTATGTGCACTTAGTTGCTAAGCCTGAGCTCCATCGTGCATGACTATTCATGATGTGATATGTTCAGGTGGGCCCTATCTGGCAGGTGTGTTGCYATGTAGTCACCATGCTTAGCTTTTTGGAAGTAAGGAGAGCATCTGGGATCCTTCTGTTGTCAATGGATCTGGGCAGAGACTTTTCTTGTCTGAAAACCCAAAACATTGCAGTCTTTCCCTAAACAGGCTTGTGGAAGGCTGCAGGAGGGTTACAAAGCCAGTAAGAAAATCTGTGAGGACCCAATTATGGCAAGTTATTGGCAGACAATAAAATGACTCTAAAGAAATTCCTCTTTCCCTGATGTAGTTGAGGAGGAACACTTGGATTTGTGGCACTCAGTATCAGGTAARTTCTTATAAAGGGGAGGAAAGGGAAAAAGAAGGATGCTCAGGGAAGAAGCATCTGACAAGTAGGCTGGGGAGTGGTAGTGTGGGTAGTTTGCTGTGTTAAAGGATGCCAGCTGTGTAAATCAGGATTTAGCTCTGCCAATCCAGGCAAAGATGATGCCTYACTGTTAGTTTGTTTTACATTTTTTATAGAAGCAAATCAGTAAACACAGYCATACGCATGGGGAAATCTTTTTTTCCAGATGAAAAAAGTCASAAAGTACACAGCTGTACCTCAGCCCTGTCCGATTCTTGGTGCCTTTTATGTTAAGGACTGCTATCACTTTGAAAATAACCACCTGGATTCCTAGAGTAATTCACTTTGGAAATAATAGAACAATATAATGGAGATGTATCAAAATTACTTGAAAAAGTCTAAAGTACTAAATGGAAAATATTATCCTTTCTTCAGGACTTTTGAACCACCCCTACAATTCTGCAGCAAGGAGATAATTTTCTATTAGATATTACAGATGAGGCTGTTAAGTTCCATCAYGTTACCATAACGGCATCTTAGAGTGAATTATTCCTAACCGTTCTCAGAATTATTCTTAAGGCAAAGGTTCATGACAAGAGAAGGACCTAGCATTCTCTTTTTCCTCTTCTGAAGCCATTTTTTCTGCCTGCTGCCTTTAGTAGTTAATCACCCAAAAGCCATTGCTAGAAACCTGTCTTACGCTGTGCCGGGTCTATTGATTGCACTTGGGACAGTTTTCAGAGCTGGCTGATGGGATGACTATCATGGCAAGGTCCTGCTTTGCCTTTTGTGTAGGTACTAATGAGGATTAAACCTGCTGCACTGAATGACTTCGGTACACCAGTTTAAAACCAGGAGCTGACTGGAATGCCATGAAGTCATGTCTACACTGATTCCCTAGCAGATACTATCACTGACGAGTGTCTGTTCATCCATTATTCCCCTTACTGCACTGATAAGGATAGAGAGGCAGGTACTGTATAGAACTAAATCTTGTCACTTATCAGCAAAATTGCTGGTCTTCTGGTGAGGGGCTAACAGAACATGTTGGCATTTTTGAAGACAATTCCAAATATTTACAACAGAGAATATGAATATCTCAGTAAAGGATACTGACAAAATCTTCTCTATAAGGGACCAGTTACGAAAACACCACTTCAGAATTGTCCAGAATAAAATTCCTCCTCCCAAACAGCCAAGTYTGGCAGATCTACCCCGGGAAAAAAACACCTCCCAGTGCTCTCAGCAGAACAAAAGATCAGAGATGGAAAAGATTTATCAGGTCATCCAGCCCATCTTCCTGATAATAAAGCATTGTTTTCCTAAAGTGTATTTTTTCTAGTGCTTTGACTAGTTTTAGAACACCTAAGTGATGGATGGTGCTTTTATCATTAACCTTGGGAAACGATTCCAGAGCCTAACAAATCTCAGTGTCAGGCTTCTCCACATTAGTGCCTCTGCTTTGTCAATAATTTCATAGGTTTATATGGGTTGCTTTTTCCCCAAAGCATAGGCTGCTGCTGAGTTTAAGAGCAGGATTAGATATTGCGGATAGATCTTGACTATCCATCCTCATGCAGGTGGATTGCCTCTCCTGCAAAGCAGTCTCTTGGAAATCTGAGAGTATTTTTTCACCACAGTGAGCAAGGGGAAATTCCAGTCTGGCCCTGAACTGAAAATTATTGCTGTGCCAGCTGAGTTGCAGAAAACGACCTTGTCCATGATCCCAGTACATTATAATGAGAAAYAAAACTCAGGATAAAGCTTAACTTCTGCAGCCACAGAGGTGGACCAACTTGGCATTGCAAGGGACGGGGAACATACACGCTGCCAGAGATCAGGTCTCAGCTGCCAAGATGGGAACATTTTACAACATGGCGATCATAATATCTGACTGTCCTTTGCCTTTTTTCCATTGATTGAAGCATTTGCTTATCTTTTAAGAGCACTCTTCATTCTGAGGGGTTTGGACACTCTACGATAGAAGAGCCAGTCACCCATGGTCAAAAAAGATGAACGCAGCCTGGAAAGTGACAGAAAAGGACTGTGGAAATAGAGCTCAGTGTGCTCTGCAGGCACCGTGAAGGCTGATGGGATACAGTTTCTGTCCATAYGTGCAGCACGAAGGCAAGCATCATGAAGAAGATAGGTGCTGCTTGGCCTTTAGGACAACACTGTCATGAAAGCAATGGGCAAAGGCTGGTTGTGAATAAATTAATGTTGGAAAATAGAATTGTTCTCTTCATATGGGGAGAGGACAAAAAAATGGTTTTAAGAGGCAATTCAGCTACTCTGTGCCTGTTTAGCCAGTCAAATTAGTCAAAGGAGCGAAATTTCTAAATTAGTTTCCGTTAGCATAATCCAAATGAAACAAAACAAAGATTCACACTCCCCTCTTTCACTATTTCACAGATCAACTCACATTAGTAAATACGAGCTTCCATTTCATTAAATCCATTTGATATAAAATTGTTTCCCTGTTGCTGAGGCCAACACAACACTTTTCACAGTACTCAGGCTTCATTTAAGATATCACCTGAAGCAAGGTTTGATTTTTGTAAAGTAGAACAGAGTTTCAGGTGGATTGTCACAATTAAAAAAAAAAGGCAACACTCTTGCTGTGCTTATAATTTATGCAGAAGACGTCAATGAAAATTTTAGCTCCTGAAGAAAACCAAAAGAAATATTTTGGACCCACCAACTCATTTTACATGAACAGTTTGCTTTGTGGTCCTTGATTCCCATTTGCCTTTGCATTTGTAGCTTGTAAGGTAACCCATAAGCGAGGGGAGGAGCTCCCCATAGTTTCTCTTATTATAACATTATTTGTATCTAAGTCTTGGGCTTGAGATGCATGTTGAGAGTGATGCCTCTGCACAGGGAAAGGACAAGCAGGATCTTAGCTCTCCCTGAGCCAGGGACTGGACTGCCACTGACCTGGGAACCATGCTTCTGCTTACTCCCATCACTTCAAGCATTGCTTTATGGTGCARAAGAGAGTGACATGCATGGGTACACTGCAGTGGAAAAGCTATACTCTTCTACCAGAGGAGAAAGAATAAGTTTATCTTTGGCCTGCATCTATTGAGAGTAGTGATGTTGTGAGGAACGAGGTGTGATTGAATTGTCTTCCCTCCACTTCAGATGAAGAGCCAAACCTAAATGGATTTTGCCTAGAGTGAATTTAACAAATGGAAAGGGGAGAGCGGGAAATATTGTGCTCAGTTAAGATTACTTAGTTGACTAAACATAAGCGCCTGTGCTATTTGAGATGCCCTTTGGTGTCTAAGATATCCTCCTGGGGCTGACCAATATAATACAGGATATACAAGACACCTGTGTTTTTCAGAAGCCTGAGTTGGAAGCTGAGAGTAATACCCTAGGGCATCTCAGATGGCAAATATCTATATTTAGGTAACCAAATCCCACCAACATTGTCCCAGTATGCATCATTCAAAGCACCGGTACAATAGCAAATGTGAGCTAGGAGAGGTTCRTTACCCCCAAAGACCAAAGGGAAAKGTACCTGTCTTATGTTAGAGAAACCCCAAATATATATGCTCCAGTTAATCTGACTCCAGTTCTCTCCTCGTGTATAATGTGGTTCAATATATGTGGTCTCTTCATCCTTAGAGATTTGTAAAACTTGGCTGGACAAGGCCCTGAATAACCTCATCAAACATCAAAGGTAGCCCTGCTTTGAGCAGGCTGTATGGCCTCCTGAGGCCCCTTCCCGCCTAAGTTATTCTGTTATTCTCCTCAGGAAGGAGATGGAGAGGAGGATAGTGTTGAAAAGGGGAGGATCTTTATCTTGAGATAATGCTCACAGGCTATCTGCCAGACTGTCTGACATTCGAATAGTAACCTCTGAGAGCTAATGCTGGATCTGTCCTTACTTAAAATTAATATCAGGTAGAAATTAGTGATGAACATCAACTCTTCTGGCTGACATAATCTGTAAAAATGCTTCAAGGAATTGTGCTATGGCCAATTCTGCTCAACATATTTATCAACGACCTGGGAAAGAAGGGCAAACAAAGTTAAGATGACAGAAACAAAGTCCAACTCTGAAGAACTGCAAAAGGGATTTCCCTGGCAATAAAATGGCAGATGAAATTCAGTGTGAATAAATAACACACATCGGTAAAAAATGGTCCTGAGCTTTCTGTATGAAATGATGAACTGATATGACTTTATCACTCAGGAACAAGATCTCAGGGTATAATATATAGTATCTTTGTAAAAATTGTCTCAGTGCTCAACACACTTGGAAAAACAAATCTAATACTAGGAGTTTTTAGGAAAGGGGGAATGAACAGTGTAGATGAGTATGTCTCTATATAAATACCACATCTTGGTGTACAGTTTTGCTCCCTGTGTCTCAAAGGGGATATAATAAGACTGGGAAAGGCTCAGGGAAAGGCTCAGAGAAAGGCAACAAGGATGATAAAGGTATGGAACAACTTCTCTGCAAGGAACAATTAAGCAGATTAGGAGACCTCAGGGACTATTGAGGGGATATATRATAGAGGTCTATAAAACCATGAGTGGCCAGAAGTGGGTACATAGGTAATTATTATTCCCTGTCTCTTCCAAGAAAAGGATTAGTGGGCATTGAATGAAGCTAGCAAATGACAAGTTCAAAGTGTACAGAAAGAGATGGCTCTTCAGGTGTTGTGTGGCTGAGCTGTGGAGCACCACACCACAGGTTGTTTTGGGTGTCTCATGTGGATTCAAGAGCTGACTAGCAGATTATGTGGATTCAAAGGGAAACAGGATGAGTTTGTGGAAGAAAAATCCATTGAGGGCTACTGACCATAAAGATGCAACTGCTGTCTCACAAAGGTTTTGCCCTGCTAACTGTTGGCAGATAATAAAATGTTCAGGGAGGTAGCATTATATGTTTGTCCCCCACGGTTAAAATTTTTCCCTAAGAACCTTCTTGGCCACTTGTAAAGGCAGAAAGCTGCTGGAGGTGATCTGACTCAGTACAGTGACTCCTATTTTCTCATGTTCTGGTATTCCTGGAGTCCTACAATCAAAATGCTTAGCAAAATGCTTTGTAAAGATGTCCACAGTAAAGGTGTCCATAGTAAAGATAGTAAAGTTTGTGTCTTCTCACCCACCAAATTTTCTTAAAGAGCAAAACATGCATAATTTGGGAAATCACTAGCAGAGCTTCCTTACTAAATTAATCTATATTCAGTTAGTAAGCAGGCTAGAGTAAAACTTGCAATCCAGCCCAGTACAGGACAGAGCACAGCTGCACTGCCCTAGGGGCAGGGCAAGAAACAGACTGTCAATTAAACCTGACAGTCAGAATAGAGCACAGCACGTTTGCTAGACAGAGTCGTTATCCCTTATTACTTAAATAAAAAAGAAGGGCTCTTTGTATAATAAAGGAGTAGTTAATTGTAGTGCGTCTCTGTTTTCTAACACATATAAACATTACTAATTTGTCAAATTAGAAAACTATCTTATGCAAGTTGTCTTAAAATCTGCCCGTTTCACCACCACATGCCTTTTTTTTTTAGGATAGATTGTGATAGGTATTAGATAGCTGAGATCTATCACAGCAAAGCCCCTCTCTGCTTGTGAGAGCAGATGTGCTCCCCTGTCACTGACTTYATCTCTCCTGCCCTTCCCCAGGGGACCCCACAGGCTTCCTCCAGGGATGAAAATTGGCTTTGAATGTTACTGTGCTTTTTGAGCTTTACAGACAAGACACATTTCTCTCTGGATAGAAAGCCCTTTCTTTGGTATGGTTTTCTCAGCTGAAAACATCTGCAAGCCTTGTGGCCAAGTATGCCTACCAATGAGGATAAGTCATCAGCTGATGAATACTCAGTAAGGCTACTCTGAACCCAACTTAGAGAGAGCAAAAGTCAGGCATGGGGATGGAAGACATTTGGTGAAGGTACCTCACATATTTAAGTTTCCTCTTGGTGTATTGGAGATTGACCTTGAGCTTTTGAGCTTCTCTGTGGAAGAGCTTTTTTCTGCCTAAGAWGATCCCAGGACACTCTCGCTGGAGGCTTTAAACAATGGCTGAGACAATCTTGTGAGCTTCTTCAACCCTGCTCTGGGACATGAGCATGAGGCTACGTCAGTCTTTGAGGTCTCTTCCAGGCCTATTTTGTGGAATTCAAGGATTTTCCAGATCAAGCCATTCAATGTACATTTTAAAATGGAATTTGACACAAATCTGCTTCTATGTCTCTTCAACACTGACTATACACTCATGGATTCTTACTTTCAAATAATTTCAGTTTTATGTGCTTTCAATTAAAATGTTATAAAACATTTATGTCTTCTTGCTGCAAAGCACTGAGGACATTTACATTATAAAAGACACTATCCATACTGAGTTTGTGGTGCTCACTGCTGTATTGCTTGCAGTCTTGCCTGCAGTTCTGTATATTTGCCAGCTGTTTGCAGCACAGTCCTTGGGTTTCATTGAATGTTCCCATATGGATGCCTTTTGGAGCTGAACCCTCTGATTTTGAGCTGTTAAGGAGGCAACGTAGAGACTAGAGATGATGTGTATTCCTTAATACAATGAGGTGATGAACAATTTGGTGACAAAAGATTTTAAACAAAGACATGGGACACAGTCCACTGCTTGTTTTGCCATAGCATTTCCATATGGCCATATGAATTTGCATCTCAGTTCCCAATGCAGCAGTTTATGTTCTCCTGCCTCAGAGGGGTTTCATGGGGATGGGCATGTCAGGACCAGGGGCTGGCTCTGGTGAAACAGGGATCAGATGAGGACTGTGGGTAGTTGTGCCAGCTGATCAGTGCATGAGCAAAGAGTAATGCAAAAAACTGGATATATGTTGCATTTCCAGTCTGTCTATACTACTTGCCCATGTCCTTTTTCAAATCAGTTAGGTCCAGGTCCTCAGAAATATTTAGGCAATGAATTGACAGGAACGTTTACAARCTATATTTTAGGTCCTAGTTTTGAAACCTTGACACCTAAACACCTTCTGGTATGACCATTCACTGGAGATAAATAACAACAGAGATCCTTTCCCATAGAAAACCAAATCTATGACCATTCTGGGATCCCACTCAACTCTTCTCTGACATAGACTCACCATGAGCTTCAGCCACGAGGCCTCTATAAAGCTCCATTTGCACATAACAAGGTTCTGTGAAGCTGCAGCTACAAACACTGGTTCTCTTGAAAGTGCTTTTGTTACTTCCAGCTGTCATTTTCCTGCCAAACCCACACCCTGAACTATCCCATCTAATTATACTCACTGGCCATCTTTCCCCTTTTTATTGGCAATATTTTTCTTGTTAATTGTGCATGCTTGGTTTTAAAGAATGATGTCTGCCTTTCCTTATGTGGCTCTGCAAGGAATATTTCTGCATCCTGGGTAGTTTCTCTGACATGTTTATGCCTTGCTGGTTATTGTAAAAAATGCAAGACATATTATGTACTGCTGAAAACCAGGCTGGCACTTTGCAGTTTTAACATTGTGCCTTATTGTATAGTTAAAATAAATGTACCTGATATCAGCTTTATTACTCCTATTAGACGGTCTAATGGCTTGATGTGCAGGAGTTCTTCCAGCAGGATGTTAAAGGGAAAGCACCGACTGCTCAGCTCAGCCCCTGTACTCAGTAGCACCCAGGGAGCAATCAGGGACTCTGCAGAGCGACACGTGATGCTCAGCTGGGGCTGCGTTAGGGCTCTGAAGTCAATCTCTTGCCTCCAGATGCTACACTTAACATGTGATAAAGTGTCAAAAAGAAGTTAGCACAACAGAAAAAAGAGAGGAGGTCCACAGATGCTGTTTGTAGTCACTGTCCATTTCTACTTTTCATTAAAAATGTTACATCTTGGATGCTGTAAAGGCTCTCCTCTGGGGGATGCTATAGCAGTCACACAGGACAGGTTTATTCAACACTGCTGAAACTTTGTTCAGTAACTATGCCTGTGCGGTTCGAAACATGCTACAATCATTCCTGACTGACAGCTGTATAAAGCAATGAACATGGCAATCCAGAGCTTAGTACAGTTTGGGATCTCGCGAGCTTCTGCCACTCACTTATCCTGACAGTGCCTGGATGGGGGTATCTGCAGCTGAGCAAGCCACCTTGGGGTTGCTTCACAGACTCAGTGGTGTTTAGGATGCAGTTCACCTCTGTGCATGCCTATGTTCTACATTTGGTTAGGTGAATCACATCAAAATATCTGTTGACTGTACTGACTAAATCTCCATTGACCATCCACAGACCAGATACTACCTGAGATATAGACACTTGTATCAGAGACACCGAATGTTAGGCCAGGTGAGTCCCACACARCATGTGGGCTTTGATTTACCTGTTTTCACTAAAGATTCACTTTGATCTAGTTGTCCTTGACTCTCTTTGACTCTAATTTTAATTGAAGTGAATACACTAGAAACACCTCTATTTGGTCAGAGGAACCCTGCTCTGTGTGTCTTTTTGGTGGAAAGTAAGTGGTACGGAGGCCTGTTGTTATCAGTGCTGAGGAATATACTGGCAGAGGGTGAGAGATGGTGTTGAGTTAACTGTTTAGCCCACGAAGATCTTAAATGGGTTGCAATCAGAGAAGGCTGATATGGACGCACCTCAAAATTTCTCCTAAGCAAAACTAGTGACCACTGCTTCTTAACAGAGATGCTGAAGTTTTGWGGAAAATGCTCAGGACCACATGACAGCATAAAGCACACTGGGAGTCAACTAGTCATTTTTAGCTGATGTATTCTTTTCTGCTCATGCTGGGTCTAGAGGTGAGAGGAAAGCTCCTGTTGGCCATGTGAAAAGCCCCATGAATACTCATCCACATGTCCACATCTGCACTCCCATGTCTGGGATACTTCCTATGGCAGAAGGAAAGAGGGAACTGCCATGATGTTAGTCCAGGGAAAGGTCTGACTGATAAGCGGTAATTTATATTTCCAACTAAGATCTCTGGAGGTGCCCAGCAAACAGGCCCCAGCATTGAAAAGAAAAGATTAGATTTGACCAAACGGAGCAGTGGTTCTGAGCCTAGGTTYTGCTAAGCATTTTTATAAAGAAGAACTAATTTCGTTAATTCTACCACCTTACMCAGGTTTTAATTAGATCCTGTGCTCAGCTGAGCTGTTTTAGCCACTGTAACTCACTAATCCAGGAGAGCTCAGCTCAGATGCTGCATTTGATCTGCAGTGAAATTGTTCTTTTTGCTCAATTTCCCAGCTGAGTTGCCTCCAGCACAAAGGGTCAAGTGATTTGAGCAAATTGTCCTTGGCTCATTCAGGATCAAARCACAGGTTTTGCCCGGTTACACTTCTTTCCTCCACCCACACTGTTAAGGGATCACTGAACCTTCGGTATCCAGTTTCCGATAAGCGCAACAGGCAGTGATAAGTGAAAGCAACAAAATACACCCCAAGAGATTTCCTTTGGGCAGATACCAGTGGATAAATTGAGGCCCGAGAAAAGATTAGAGGTAGAGAAGGGGGTGCTTCAGTCTACTCAAGCTGGAGAAGCAAGGAGAAGCAGCAGGTTCAATGTGTGTTTCCTGGATGGGCACGCTACTGGAGGACAGGGAGTTTGTCCATGGTGTCGGGGGAAGGTGGAGAAGAAAAGGACATGCTGGTTGGTGCTATGCAGGTAAGAAACTCTGAGCTCTCTTCTTTGGTTAACACTGTCTCAACTTGTGTTTATGAAGGCTACTAAGCAGAAGAGTGGGTGTTTCATCCCAGCTTAACTTGTCTCATTGTATAATTCTGGGCAAGACATTGCTCTTCTGTCATTCCCAGCAAAACTAAGAGAATATTTCTGTGTCTCTGAAGTAATCATTTTCAGTAAGGCATTATAGGACTGTCAGGAGAAGATTCGTTGCAGGTAGTACCCCTATTTATTTTATTAGACTCTGTAGTACAAGCATTGGAAGAACTTCATGTTATTTTTTGAACATTGCAGTGGTCACATTATGCCCAGAGAAGGGTAAAGTATAGAACACTGAGAGGACAGAGTATCTTCAGAAAGAGGATTGTACATCTCATACCTTCTAAGTACAGCTAATGCTTCTGGATGAACTTAATGTCAAAACTCTAGAAAGGCCATAAGATTTCAGAAAACAAGGAAGAGAAAATTTAGACACAGGTATGACTGGTCTCATTTCTGCCATAATCTACTTTGTAAATTACATTTTCTGTCTAAACTGAGGGACTGAGGCACAACTGAGCTCTTTTGCAGTATCCAGCTTCTAGAAGCCTCGATAGATCTGAATCAGGCACCTACTGATGTTTTCAAAGTGATACCTTCTTTCCAACCACACCAATAACCCACTTGCTTCAGTTGCTGTGGATTTTGGGGAAATACAGGCCTAAGTTTTGTACTTTGCTTTCTCAGCTGTGAACATTAACCACAGGCTCTAGAGATATTTCCATCATTTTTTTTTCTGGATATTTAGATAATTTATGTGAGAAATCACTTCAACAGGGAAGATCTCAAAATGCTGTATTGGCCAGGTTCAGTATCTGCTCTGGGCAGTAGAAGATTTTGATTCAAGACCTACTCCAAAACAAACAGAGCAAATCTGAAGATCCCAGATCTCAGTAAGAGCTCTAACTCATCAAGTTTCAGCTGCAGGGCAGAACATCCTGCATGTCAGCCTTCCAGAGAGGCCTGATACAGTAAGTGTTTTCTTGAAAACACTAATGGAGMTGGCCCTAAAGTCAGGACAGTCAAAGGAAGTAGACATCTGTCTCCTTTGTATTACAAGGACTTGGGTGGATCCACAAATGTTCAGCAGCAAAAAAAAGGCAGATGATATCCGGGGAATTTTAGTTCTTCCTTGGTGAGCAGTAGCTGCACGGGGACTTGAAGGATCTAATAAGTATTTGAAATAGAATCATAGAATCACAGAACCATAGAATAGTTTGGGTTGGAAGGGACCTTTAAAGGCCATCTAGTCCAACCCCCCTTCCGTGGGCAGGGACATCTTCAACTAGATCAGGTTGCTCAGAGCCCCGTCCAACCTGACCTGGAATGTTTCCAGGGATGGGGCATCTACCACCTCTCTGGGCAACCTGTGCCAGTGTCTCACCACCCTCATTGTAAAAAATTTCTTCCTTATACCTAGTCTAAATCTACCCTCTTTTAGTTTAAAACCATTACCCCTTGTCCTGCTGCAACAGGCCCTGCTAAAAAGTTTGTCCCCATCTTTCTTATAAGCCCCCTTTAAGTACTGAAGGCTGCAGTAAGGTCTCCCTGAAGCCTTCTCTTCTCCAGGCTGAACAACCCCAACTCTCAGCCTTTCTTCATAGGAGAGGTGTTCCATCCCCATGGATATTCCATAGGTGGATGTGGATTAACATTTTCTCCAACTCCAAAGATTTTAAGAAGGCATGCTGAAACTTGCCTACACCAAAAGAGGGTTGTGATACCAAACACACTACACTCCAAAGCACAGAAGGATTTTCCAGTCAGAACGTAAAATGTTATTAGAGTGGCTTAACTGAACTGTCAGAGCCTATGTGCACTTGGTCTAGAAAATATCCAGGAATACAATACTTCATGACATTTCTTATATTTTCTACATGCAGTCACTCCCTTTCTGTGGTGGTGTATATTTCTCTGATCTTTGACAAAACATAAAAGTAGAAAGGCTCATGACAATGGAAGGAAAAAGATCATTAAAATAGTTTTGACTCTAAAAGTTCAGGGTGAGTTTGCAGTGAAAGTTTGTGAGTGAGAAATGATGCATTTCTCATTAAGTCCAAACCAGTTCTCCTGTCCCTGTTGATGATCTGCCCTTGTTTCAAACCAATTAAACTGGAGCTAATCCCTCTGTTGGTTTGAGACATGCTGTCTTTGTTACATATAGCTCTTTTTGTGCATAAAGTCCTAATGGATTTTTTTGTAACCTACATCCATATTGGAGAATAATCATCTTCATACAAACACAGAAGATCTGGTTCCTGAACCAGACAACTTTGAACTTGATTCAGGGCCAAATGAGGGAAAACTGAAAGGCTCCCATTGACTTCACTGCGCATTAGATCAGGCTGTCACTGTCTACATTCAGTCAAGGATATATAGTAGCTAATTTAAAGCCTATATTGTGAATGGGCTGAAAAGCACAATCACAATGCAGTGCACATTCTTTTTAGCACCTGCCTTTGGTGAAGCGTGGCTGAAATGCTTTATGGAGGAAGAGTTTTCGGAAGAAACTCAGAAGAATGAGCATTCAACATTGCTTGGCTCTAAAGGAGTTCTCAGAAGCGCTTTTTTTCTGGGAAGTGGTTACAGTATCAAAGGATTATTTTAAAAAAAAAAAAAACAGGTTAGGAGATGAATCAGATGGACAAATAGATTAAATTCTCTGTGTGTAACTCCAAATACTGCTACATTTGTATGTACCTGCTGAGAGATACATCTGTTGTTAGAACAACTCTGGGATATTTTTGACTGGAAAGACACACAACCCCGTAAGCAAAGCAGTTAAGCAGTGAGTATAAATTCTGAGGTAAAGTGGGCTTAGAGGACTCACTACAAGCATCCGTGTAAATGTGCTGTCCTGTAAATTTCCAGCTCCTTTAACCAAGTATTCTGTTCCTGGGAGTCAGACCTGAACATTGAACTCATGGTGATACACCACCACCATGTGGTCATTGCCAGGAAAATAGACTGCCATTGAATAGTTGGGAGCAACTTGAGCTGATGTTTCAAAACTTGGGAGGTACGTAGYTATTATGCTAACAGAAGATCGTACAGCACTTGGCCACCAAAACTGCTATAATGTAAGCACGTAATAGAGGTGTCTGTGAACAGCAACACAGAAAATCTGTGCTTTGTCCAAGCTCTCGTTCCAGGTCTGAAGTAAAGCCAGGCACAGAAGAAGGCACTCATGCACCATCAGATGAAGCAGTTCTTCAGCTTTTTAACCTGTCTGGATGTGCCTGTTGTAGGTTCTGATATGGCTGAGACATGACACATACTGAGAGTGGTGTAAAGAAATTGTCCCTGTTGCTGGGAATGCCATGGGGTATTTTTCTCAAGGAAGAAATGTTCTTTGGAAAGCATTCTTTAGTACATGTTTTAGAGGAAAGTACTGCAGAGTATAGCAAAAGATGACACAATTTTGTTCTGGCTTGCCTGAAGAGTTTCTAACTCATTCTGAGGAGTTTTTTTGTGGAAGGGAGGTTCCAGTGGGGTATCTAGGAGAGTTCATGGATGTTGCCCCTTTCATTAGGACTGGGTGCGAATCAGCACCTTAAAACATCCTTTTCTGAAACAGCTTTGGGGTCACTGTGCAGACAGCTGAGCACTCTGTTTCTTTTTGTTTGCATAATGGGAGGGATCTCATTCCTTATTCTGCTTTTGCCAAACTATTGGTTTCATCCCTACTCAGATCTGTAGGACTTTCCGGAAGGGAAACAGTCTTTATAGTAACTTTCTGCAACAATCACTTCTGCCGGTTCTCTCTCGCGATTAGTAAATGCAGAGGGACCAAACTCCTCTGGCCTTTGAGGGACTGCTCTGGTTGGGTTTTAATTGTCTGTGCAAAGAGAAGGCACTTGGTTTTCACATGCCTGAGGGTATGGAGCCATAATGAAGCTTTTCTCTGCTGTAAGATCTCTTTCTGCAGCAGTGGTACAATGTAATAAAAGCGTTTAGCCATGGACAGAAATCTCTTTGAAGGGCAATATCACCTCAGCTGTGTTTTCCTCTAAGTGGAAGGCTTCCTCTAAGAGGAATCATCCTCTTAGGAAGATGCTCCTTCATCACACCAAGAACTTCACTGTGGCTTCTCTCTCCGACTGTCTGAATTGTAATTTGTGGTGCCTGCAAATACCAGATACTCATTTGGGATGTAAATTACATGGGACAGGAACTAGAGCACTGCTTTTGTGTATGATCCCTCCACAGCCTTCAGTTGGGTCAGAGGTTAAGTATAAATGTTAACCTCTTGGTGTACTTAAGTTGGAAGTACACCACGTCTCAGACTACCCAAAATTAATCTATTTTCTGGGATACTTTCCAGCCTGTATATTGAATTTTTGGGAAGTTATGGATCTGTGCAGTAATTGGTTTTCACAATAGTTGTGACATTTAGGAGAAGGGTGTTTGGGTCAGAGTTGCTAAACAGGAACCATATCCTCCACAACAGACACTCTGGGAAAAAAATGAGGAAGAAGGAGGGGGCATTGGGCAAGAAATCAGGCAGGAAGTCCTGGTGTAATAGTCTAGTATAAAAATACTAGAGTAGAATTAGAGGCATTTTGCCTCTGGCGTCTTTTGTGATGCTACAGGGATCCTGCATTCATTTCAGTTATCAGGGTTTTAAAAAGAGTGTTAAGTGAGACAAGGTAGTAAGGAACCATAAATGCTATTCAAAGGCTGAAGAACAATGCTTTTCTTGACAGACTTGAAGAGCTCTATTTACTTAGTTTATCCAAAAGGAGACTGGGAGTCCTGGCAGAGCATCCTTCTAAAGGGCTCAGTCAGGGGAACACATTAACTGATGCAGAGGCAAGAGGAAGGGAGCGATGTTGCACTTCATAGAGCTTTCTGTCCATGGCTCTGCACATGTACTACATAGTACCACAGCAAGAGACGTGGTTGGAGTGTGTAATCAACTCTCAGGGGAGAAAAACACCAGGTTTAGAAGTCTCTTTTGTAGAAAAAGGCATAGCAAGAACTCATGGTTCAGTGCAAAAATGAGATGAATTCAAATTATAATTAGACAAGTGCTTTTAATAATGAAGGAGATTTGCCACTGGAATGAGCTGAAGAGAACAGTAGATCTGCCAAATCTTGATACCCTCAAATCCAAACTGATTATCTTTCTGGGAGACAGACAGAAGCTGAAGATAAGTCACTAGACAAAATTCAAAGATAGCTGGGAAGAAAAAGCAGTATTTGGATGCTAGATGAGAACAACTGACATCTCCTAGCTTTAAATTGTATTAATGCTTGAATTCTAGAAACGGACTTCAACATAGAGCATTTTGAGGAATACCAAGCTTTTATATTATTGGTAACTGCCAAAATAAACACCACATGTGCATCTGCCTTTCCTCTGTCTCAGGATTTTCAGGGAAAGAGTTAAATATCTCATTAAGTCACAGGGGAGACCTACCTTCATTATTTCTTCAGCCACAGGTCACTCTCTCACATGCTCTTTTTCTCACGTTCAGCAGTACTAAGGCAGACAATGTTGGAAGATCATGAAGATCTGCAGAGCTGTAGGTCTCTAAATCCATCTTCTGGCTACCTTTCCTTTTCCTTGCTTCCATGAGCACCTCCTCTCTTCCTCCTCCCAGCTTCCAGACATTGGCGATAGGAAATCCCTGAACTCGAGGTCTATCATGCTTCTGTAGATCTTGATGGATCCATCCTTCAGGCATGGGTCCAGCTGATCTTTAACCCAAAAAATCCTGTGGCAATTAATTTCAACATTTAAGAGGGGAGGGGGGCGGTGTTGGGAGTGGGGGGTGAGAAAAAGGATCATTTTCTGGTTTTAAACCTGTGGCTTAAAAGCATTTGGTGCCCCTAGTTCTTGTGCTATGAAAACCAGCACATAGTCTCTCTCAACTGTTCTCTCCTCATCTTCCATTACTCTATGCACCTTTGACTGTTTAATTGTTTCTCATATGGAAACTATTCTATGCTGTTGATAATCTCTGTCATGCTTCTCTGCACGCTTTCTGGTTCTACTGTCTGTTATTGAGCTCTGATTACCAGAGACACAGACAGCTCTAAGCACATGAAAGAATTTGAACATAATGTCATAATGATGTTTTTTTTAATCTACTTTCTTCAGCGATTCAATTTGCCTTTTCCAGAGTCTCTGCATGAACAATCACTACAAGATCACTTGTCTGAGTGGTAAAATCTGATTTAGAGGCTACCACTGTATCTAGAGTCAGTTGTGTTTGTTTTTATTTATGTTCATTGCTTTGGATTTATCTAAGCTGAATTACATTTGTTATGTTATCACCCAGCCACTCAGCATCTTATGATTCTTCCACAGCCCTTCCAGGGCTTATTAATTTTAACACAACACCATGTGAACAAAAGGCATCCTGTCAGCAGTTAGCTTCTGTTCAGAAGCACAGAAGGTGCACGGAAACTTGCAGCTACCTGCATTGCTCTGTGTGCATGTACCTTATAAAAGCCCTCAGTATACCCTGTTGGTTAGACAACCGTTGGAGGCAACACCACCAGCTTGGGGTGGGAGACCAGCAGAAGAAGGAAAAGTAAATTTACATAAATAGTTCTATTATTTCTCTCTAGTTTTCCATTTTTCCCAGGAAATCTGGCCTGATCAGTGGTCAGTTGACGTGCCTCTTTAAGGCTAACACCCATGATCTGACTCCAGAAACTAAATGGTTCAGTGATTACAGGGAACTTTGAACTGCTCACTGTACTCCACTAAATTCTGAATCTTTAAGAAATATACTCTGTAGTTCATCAAATTCATCTGCACAACAGGCGTGCACAGGTTCTGTGCTGCCCAGTGTTTATTTTAGTCACCACAGATGAAACGTGCATGTTCCCACCATGGCACCAGCAGACTTCTCTGGCAGCATAGGATGCAGCTCAGACGGGGCAAACAGACATCATTCCCGGAGTGGCAGAGCTGACAGGGTAGCCTTGTCCTCACAGTGCGCATAAAGCTTAGTAGGATCTCGATTATTTGAATTTACGAGATGCTTCAGCCTCTACAAAGCCCAGATGATAAATGGAAATATAAATTAGCCAGTGGGAGAGAGGTCCTATCAGTCAAGCGAACCAGCTAAACTAGTGCTTGAAAATAGGCCTATGCCAGTTGAACTGAGCTTGTTAGCAATGATGGTGACCATTTGGGGGTTAAAGTGTGTTCATCAGAACGTTTTGGTAAGAGGCATCCTTGCCATTAGAGGGCACCAAATCACTTTAAAATCTGCCTTCCCTTCCATGAGTCTAGGATTTGCACCCAGCCTATGCAGAGCCTGAGCGCTGAACTGTCCAGCCACAACTCAAACGATTTTGCAGTCATACTTGTGTGTCCCGAACTAGATATTGCTACCATTTTGGCCCCAAATCCCATCACTGTAGCTGGCAAATTTTTATAACTGTCAGACTTCAGAATGGAAGACGTGCAGCCACCTGCCTGCCAAGGGAAACATAGGGAAAACCTTATTTACATACATTTCTTCCTCTGTCAGGCATTATAGCCTTTGGGGATGGAAGCTACACTGTGCAAACAGCAATAAACTTGTGAGTTTTGAAGGGCATGACAGGGAATGTCACCTACTAAAAGATAAATAGGCTGAAAAATATGGGAGCGGATGGAGTACAGCTGTTAGGACACTGCCTTACTGCTGTTATCTTTAGAGTTACCCTTCTCAGCTACTACTCACACTTGCTGCTATTTGTCTGTTTTACTTTGGTCTCCTTACTCGTGGGTGCATTTTTTTGTTTCTATTGTTTTGCTCACTATATGCCTTTTAGTTTCTTCCTGAATAAACATCAGCTTCAGTTGGAGTGGGGCTGCTAATGGGCTGCCAAAGGAAGGGGTAAACTGCACAGAGAAGTTGCCCGTGAAAACTTTTCCATCTGGACCATGGCTGAGGATCTTGGGCTAAGATTCAGTCAAAGCCTTGTGTTAGGATTAGGGTTAGGACAGAGACAAAGTCTAGAGCTGCAGCTGGGGTTGGGCTGCAGAGGAGCTGCTGAAGGATGCTCAATTTGTTAAGCATCTTCTGATAAGTGATACATAGGCTCCTGTTAATATTTGATGCTTCAGTCTTTAGGGAATGTGGAACAAGGCCAAGCAATTAGTTAGACTGCTGGTAACCTGGAGTAGCTCTGCTAAAATTAAATGAGTTGCTGTAGCTGTGATTTACTCTATTTCACAGCCTTTTAATTCTGTCGAGTTTGGCAGGGTTATCCCAGATCTATACCTGGGTGAAATGTCCTTTGACTTTGCAATGAGAGAGCAAAATCTGGTGCAGCTAAGCATAAGGAGAACAATGTGTTTTATTATGGAACTGAGTTGTACAACCTCTAAATTATGTCACCTGGTGTGGATCTTCTCTGTAAGTTCCTAAATATTTGAATAAAGAGATATTTCTGAAACATTTCTGGCTTGCTGTAAGGATCAAAGTGTGATGTTGAGATTAATATTCTTTGAAAAGGGGAACTCGTCACAGTGTTTGGGAGCTTTTTCCCTTGCTTCCTTTCCTGTGGGTATGTGAGATAAAGCAGTGCCAACTTCTTTAAAAAGGGAAAAGAAGAAAGAGAACCATCAATTGCATGAGCATCTCTGAGAAACTCCGAAGAACTTAGGTTAATCCCAGCTGAATTTGTAGTACTAAAAAAATATCTCTTTGGGGAAGGACCAGCTTTCCTATTAAAACCGCAACCAACAATGTGTAGAGAAGGAGAGAGAAAAGTATGGGATACAATGGTGTTGGGACTGAGTTAAGTGTACTTGAGTGCAAGGAATGATGGAAAATAACATTTTAGCTTTTAATAGCAAGAATCCAAATGATAAGCTTTACCCTTGGGTATAGCAAAAGATTTATCTAGAAAGTGTCATTTCTTTGGTGTTTTAATGATAGTGAGATCCTAAGGTGGGATTTATATCCGCTAATTTTAAGTGTCTACAATGCATAATGTGTGTGGGTGAGGTGTCTTAAGCTCCTCTGAAAATCAGTGGAGATCTAGAAAATAAAGTCAGTTGCATTTAGGCTGTGATTCACTGGACCAGATGTGAGAGTGTATTTTACTATGAAAGCATACCCTAACTTAGACTGAGTAACTCATCACTGACTAAAAGCTGCTTAGGCACTGAATGTAAATGTAGATACTTACACTGTAAACACTCACATCTAGTCTGATGAAGCCTGCTTTTAGCATTTCTGTAGCTGCTTATTTGGAAAAAATGCCAAAATTTTTTTCAGTATTTCTTACACATCAATTTTACAACACAGTGTAAATAATAGTGTCAAAAACTTTGCTGAGGAAGATCATTACTAAGGATACTGTGTCTGGAGGTTAGATGTTTCAAAAATGTAGTCTAAATTCAGGTGCTTGGATACCATTCAAATCAAAGCCAGATTGTCAAAGGACAGGGTCCCACTTGCATTTGGTCATGATAGGCTCTTGGAAATGGATCTGGTAAGCTCTGAGATCTGAGTAGTAACTATAGCTATAATGTTCTTTGCAACTGAGCAAAAATAAATAAAAAAAAAGAGACCTCTTGAACAAAGTGTTTGAATTGGTAGATCTTGGCCTTGTATATGACATCTTCATTCTCTTCCTTGCACACTATCAAAAAATTATGTATCTTCACCAGATCTACAATGCTGAAAGCCAGGTTGATTCAACCACCTAAATGTCTTCCAAGACCCAGAGTAACCATCTAACAATTTCAATGTATTATACCAAATACCTTTCAAGACTAAGAAGTGGGAATTGAAGTGTTGGCATGTTGAAAGTCACACAACATGTGAGGAGTCAAGCACTGTGACTTCAGACTCTTAGTCCACTAAATTAAAATATTATATCTAGCAAAAAAAAAAAGAGCACAACACTGGTTAACTCCTAATACCATTGCAAGATGGAAAGGCAACCTGGCTGCATGATCCTTGTGCTCATAAAAAGGGTTCGTTTCTAGGTAGAGCTTGTCTTTTCTCAAGGGTAGACAAAGTTCTACAAGAGGTCACTTGCCCAACCTGTCAAGCAGGCTTAGTTTTCTGTTTTGCTGCGTTTTTAACCTTCTGACTTTTCCAATACTTTTCTCTACCCACGCAGATGCTGGTAATGAACATGACAGTTGGTTTCAGACAGGAAGATGGTATCTATCAGTTAGTATCTTGAAGCATTCCTTCTGAAGAAAATAAGATTAACTTTTTTCCTGGTATCTCAGATTTACTCACTCCTGAAAGGACGATGGCTGCACTTTTTCTGATTGTCTGGATTCCACTTTGAGAAAAAAATATGCTAAATATAAAAAAGCAGAACTGGACCATCTTGTAATGTCCCATCCCACATCTTGTAAATCCTGTAGTCTAGGGAAGAGGTATCTGTTGTCTTGTTCATGTGCAGATGCAGATAAAATTTCCTTTGACCAACTGATGTAAATGGATTGGCTCACTTTAGGGCTAGAAATCTCAGAATATGGCCTCTGGAGTTTATTTCTACACAAACAACTTTGTTGATAAGATAGAACAAGGGTTAAGATGTCGATGGTAGAAAGTGGAGGCCAGTTCAAGGAGCTGTTATGAAAATGTAGGCATAAAAACAGGTTCTAAAATTTGAAAGAACATGATGGGACATATTGGGACCCATTTTCTAGAAATGCTGAGTACCTGCAACTTTTATTGGCACTCTAGAAATTAATGTCTTGAGCTGTGCAACCAAAATCAGGCGCTGTGTAAAAAAATTGTTGAAAATGTCTACTTCTCACCAATTCACCATCCTAAGACTTATAAACCACTCTGTGCTTCAGGGTGGTATGTTGTGGTTTCACGAATCAATGTTTTTGAGCTGGGATGATACTATGGTAGAAAGAGAAATTCTATAAACTAGTGACTCCCAACCCAAGCCCTGTCAAGATAAGAAAGAACATGACAAATGTCCTGTAGGCCCCCAATTTTCAGGGATTTTTCCTAAGATGGTGCATACCAGAGAGCCCTCAGAGTTAACATTAACTTGGAAAGGTGATTCTTCCTCTTCTGACCCCCATGATACCTGCTTTTTCCTGACTCACGCAATGCTCTTGATTATTCTTTTGATTCTCTGGAGAACATGCAAGGAGCTGAAGCATTTACGGTCCTCCTGCTTATAGAGTTAATACAGGCCTGGAAGAGGACTGCCTTCTTGTTATCCAGCAATTCTGAAATCATGCTGAACTCAAGATAAGGAAATGTGAAACACAAATAAATGTATTTCTTCACCACATCCCACATAGATAACATAATTTCAGAGGTGATAAAGAAATGACAGCAATCAAACAAACCAGCCCTCACTTCTGGTCTCCAGATACTAAAACACAAAAAGCTTCCTGCATTTTGTCTCTTTTTATCCAGCTGCCTCATTGTGATTTTCCTGACAGAGAGCAAGGAGAAATTTAAAACAGTGTTAAAATTGATTCTTTAGGGCAACACACTCCTGCACTGTGCTTMGGTACATTTGTTCAGATCACCTCTGACAGGCCATTAGTTTGTGCCGAGACCCAGAGGGAGGGTAAGCTGATGGGCACTGAAGTGGCCAGCCCCTCCAGGACATCCTGCAGGCAGGCTCCCTGGGAAAGGCACTCCGTTCTCCTGGCTTGCCTAGTGCCTGCATACTCATGCATATTCATGACTGGCTATTCTTTCGGGCAAAAGAGAAAATTTCTTTAGAAAATTGCAGCAGCAAGGGCTGTGCTTTCAAGTATTTTGTCTTTCCCAAAAGAAAATAGCTGATGCCATGAAAAGTTTTGTGCAACCGTAAACGTGCTCAACTGTGCTATAATGTTTCACGGARGGGGAATTTTCCTTCCCAGCCCAGCTGCTGAATAGTTTGTGCCTGCGGGCTCCATGAAGAATTGAGAAATAGGACCAGGCATCATACTAATTTTTATCATTTTTCACCCCATTTGCAATAATCTGGGTCACGGAAATTCCCCCGTGTGACAGAGCATTCCCCCCTTCCTCCAGTCTGAAATCAAGTGTGCAGACACACGTACACACAAACACACACTTCTGTAACTCAGCTCTCCTTCAAGACATTTTTATGAAGATGTATTTTGGAGGAAAACTTCCACACTCAACTTCACACAACAATCCAATTGATTGTTTTTAAAGGGCATTGCTGTCAGCTTGGGACTGGTGCTGACTAAAATAAGGTAACACTATATAAATGAACATGCACCTGTTTACGTTTCCATTTTCTGCTTATACATATATTTAATGTAGCTTTTTGTTTTCAGCAGCAAAATACTTCACTCATTAAAAAGGGATCTGCTAATATGGAATTTGGGAGATCTGGGATTTTCCCCTTATGACCATGACATCCCAGGAGATGAGGGGAACATTTCAGAACTTAGATTTGCCCTGAAATGTTCAGATTGTCTAGTCTAGCGTTCAGTCATTGACAATGGAAAGCAAAACCTTCTGGTGTTAGAAGAAAGTGTAAAACTTTTGTAATAGGCAATTAATTAGGCACTTACATGCAAATAAAAAAACCCAGTTTTCCTAAATTAATCTGAATTGTATTCCTTGGCCCTGAGGATAAAACTAGTTAAGGTTCCAAGAATTTCTTCAACAATGTTTCCTATGAATCCTTGATTACTTTCATCTTTTTTCTGTGGGGATGATGTTCTACTTCAAGGCCAAGACTAATCCTCCCTGCTATCTGTTCCCCTGCTTTTTGTCATAGTTGTACCTGGCAGCTCCGAGTCGCTCATTGTCTCTGGATGTGGAGGGACAGACAGATTGATAAAAGCCATTTTTAGTGTTATTCTTTGAGTTTCCATGTTCCTCTCATTCATGGGTGATGAGGCTGGGTGAATCAAAATGTTTATTTTTACCCTTTCTGTATTTTTCCTCATTTGCCATGTTTATCTTGCTGTCCCTTGGAGACTGCAGGAAGGTGCTGTACCAGAGTCCAGGAACTGCATCTGCTTCCTCACTTTCTGCCATCACCCAATGCATCCTTACCACTGGAAAGGGCCACAAAAGTTTCTCCTTTCTTTTTGGCCTGTTTTGTGGAAAACACTGTTTTGCACTGATACCGATTTTGAGATGGCAGCTGATGTGGGTGATTTCTTATCTGCCTCTCTGTGCTTTGCCCCAGGAGCTGACCTCTCCATGCACTGCAGGAACACAGCTCACACCTTCACAAGGTCTCCAGACAGGCTGCTGCTCATTCCTTCACATGTGGCTTCTGGGGTCTGAGAAAGTCGCTTCACAGGCTTTTGCTTTAGACCATCAAGATCTTTTTTTTCCATCGTTAGAATGACCTTGGAGCTCAAAGACACATTCCAGGGAAGGCTCCTGATGCTGAGGAACTCATCTCTAATGAGAGGAAGGAATTTGTCATTGCCTAAGTCTCCTTTGCAAGTTGAGACTTATTGCTCTGGGATGGTATATTCTAAGCCTTTCACATTCCCCTACTGATTTTTGCACCTGAGAACACGTCAGAAGCAACAATCTCTTGCCCCAAAGATTTCCATCTACAGTAGGAGGGTGATTGTATATGGGAAGGCTTTAAAATGACCAGAGACCTGCCAGATTATGTCTTGATCCTGACTCTCTGCGTGAAATTGAGTTATATTTTTCCACATGCTCTAGCACTGATCGAAGAAGTTTTATTATAGAACCAAGCTGTATGAAATAGGTCTAAGGAAGGAAACAGATAGGGCTGAGAAGTATGTTCTTTATCTGATTTGTAACATCTTGAACTCACACATTTATAATGGCATCAGCTGTTACTATAACTTACCAAAGAACAAACACACTAAAATATTTCATAATACAAATGGGTCCCTTGCTAAATCTACATCTGCTGCCACTGTCATTGGGACTATGCTCTTTGACCTGAGCTGCATGTGTCATTACAGCAGCAAGAGGCAAGCGGCTCTGCTGCCTACAGCTCCTACACTGACTTCCTTCCCTTTACACTAAGTCCTTGTAGGAAACATCCCAGTCCACTCCTCTGCCCTGTATTGAACATGTGATGCTGCTTGCAAAGACTGACGCGATGTGGGAATGAAGGACTCAGCCAGGACGGCCATGGCTGTACCCAAGCTGTGCCCAGGGTGCATTGGCACAGCTGGCTCCAGGCTGAGGGAGTGTGAGAGCTTCTGCTTCCCTCCTTCGGTTATTCTTCTTGAGCAGGCCTTTTTTTGAAACAGCATGTATGTGAGGTGAATATGAACTCAGATTGTGCTATGGAACAAGCTTAGATGACAGCATCTTCATACCTTCGGTGCCGGTGCTGGTACTTCATTATCTGTCGACACAAAAGCTTTCCTGAAGCAAGGTTTGTCTGTGAATACTGAATGTTGCAGAGCATTTCTAGGATGTATCCGCAGGAGGAATATAAATGCCTCCCTGAACAAATAGAATGACAAATTTGGGTTAAAAAAAAAAAAAAAGGAAAAACTGTTTTCAAGTAAAGTGTAGAAGTCTATTTATCTGGTGGTTGAAAAAGCATAATCACTTTCTTGCTGTTGCAAGATGACAGGGGAACCAGCTGCATCAGGGCCTCTTCAGGTGTCTGGAAGAGAAGATGCTGAAAGACAGGTTCAAATATACAGGGAAAAGAAAGCTACCTGAAGACCTGCAAGGGTGGATTTTGGCTGGATCATAATTCTATAAACATTGGAGCTAGAATTGAACAAATCCCTTATCATTCAGTTGTAGGGGAACAGCCCCACGAAAAGGCTGTGATCTACAGCTAGTGAGATTAGCAGGAGCTTTGGTCAGGTCCTTGCAAGCCTCGCTTTGTGTCTAATGTTACTGCAAAGAAGAGCACAGACATCTGTGCCGGTGGTCCTCTGAGGACGAGGGTTATCCATAGACCAGAACTGGTTGCACTTCGGTGGAAGTTTCGGTAAGTACAAGCATATATTTTTAGAATGCCATAGGGTAAAAATCATGCAAGTGTCAAATATTTTCATTATTCTGTTTTTCCATAGGGTACTGTTACCATCTAGTCTCTAGCAACTAGAGTCTTTAGCAAAAGCTTTAGCGTTTTTTTTTTCTTTTTTAAGATTGCAATTAGAAAATCAAATAATCTTTGCATAACACTTCTTGTTTGGGAAGGCCATCATGTTGCAGGACTTGCATATTCCGTCACTAGCATAAAATGCCTGTCAGCATGGTGGTGCGTGGATAAGAAAGGGAGCTGGATATCTACCTAATCAGACCACTGTGAAGCCATCAGATGTTCTGAAGACTACTGTACCAAAACTGCCTGATCCAATGTTTGGTGTAATCAGCAGAAAAACTGTTAGTGGATTCTGTTGGACACAGTCCATAATTCATTTTTCTTAATTTCTGCATTTCTCCTTTTTCACATTTCCACTTTCTCCCAGAGGGAGAACTGCTGAAAAGCCACAAGAAAAATTACTTTTCTGTTCTTTTAAGTACTTGTGGGACAGGAATTTTCAATAATTTGATGATTTCTTCCCTGTAGTCCTGTATCGGGTTTGCGTGGCAAGGTTTGGTAGCGGGGGAGCTACAGAGGTGGCTTCTGTGAGAAGCTGCTAGAAGCTTCCCTTATGTCTGACAGAGCCAATGTCAGCCGGCTCCAAGACGGACCCGCCGCTGGCCAAGGCTGAGCCCATCAGCAATGGTGGTAGTGCCTTTGTGATAACATATTTAAGAAGGGGGAAAAAATACTGCACAAGTGCAGCTGAAGAGAGGAGTGAGAATATGTGACAGAAACAACTCTGCAGACACCAGGGTCAGTGAAGAAGGAGGGGAGGAGGTGCTCCAGGCGCCCGAGCAGAGATTCCCCTGCAGCCTGTGGTGAAGACCATGGTGAGGCAGGCTGTCCCCCTGCAGCCCATGGAGGTCCATGGTGGAGCAGATATCCACCTGCAGCCCATGGAGGTCCATGGTGGAGAAGATATCCACCTGCAGCCCATGGAGGACCCCACACCGGAGCAGGTGGATGCCCGAAGGAGGCTGTGACCCTGTGGGAAGCTCATGCTGGAGCAGGCTCCTAGCAGGACCTGTGGACCTGTGGAGAGAGGAGCCCACGCTGGAGCAGGTTTGCTGACAGGACTTGTAACCCCGTGGGGGACCCACGCTGGAGCAGTCTGTTCCTGAAGGACTGCACCCCGTGGAAGGGACCCACACTGGAGCAGTTCGTGAAGAACTGCAGCCTGTGGGAATGACTCACGTTGGAGAAGTCCATGGAGGACTGACTCCTGTGGGAGGGACCCCAGGCTGGAGCAGGGAAAGAGTGTGAGGAGTCCTCCTCCTGAGGAGGAAGGAGTGGCAGAGACAACGTGTGATGAACTGACCACAACCTCCATTCCCTGTCCCCCTGCACTGCTCAGGGGTAGAGAATTCAGGAATAAAGTTAAACCCAGGAGGAAGGGAGGGGTGAGGAGAAGGTGTTTTTAGGATTTGGTTTTATTTTTCATTATCCTACTCTGATTTGTTTGGTAATAAATTAAATTAATTTTTCCCCAAGTCAAGTCTATTTTGCCCTTAACAGTAATTAGTGAATGATATCTCCCTCATGGGTCCTTTTCTTGACCCATGAGCCTTTTCTCTCTCCTGTCCAGCTGAGGAGGGGAGCGATAGAGCAGCTTTGGTGGGCACCTGCTGTTCAGCCAGGGTCAACCCACCACAAGTCCCAAACCAGTCACCAAAAATGGTCCTTTACTAGTTTTCTCAGAGTCAAAAGTTTTGAATAGGTTGGATAAACTTCAGTTATGCATAAAGTTCACAGGACTAAGAAATAATCCCAAGGCCCCGTGATGAGCAGTTCCTATACAGTCCTGTGCAAGAGTGGTGTGGCTATATACACTGTATGATTAACTGCTGCCATAGGAGCAAATCATATGTAGATACTCTTCAAGAGCACACTACCTGTTTTTCAGCATTATGATCTTTTCTATGGCTTTGCCATTTTTTCAGCATCTGAAGACTAGTTAAAGCAATTTTAGGTCCATGCTAACCAAAGGTTGCCATCTTTTAATTCTTCCATCTTTGCTGCCTTGTGTGTTGCTCCTGAGAACTCTTCTAATGTTAAGAGACAGCAATGGTATGAACAATACTTATCCTCCTCTGATTATAGTAATTTTCAGGGCAACTGTCACTTTCAGATCCATAGATCCATTCTCCTACTACCTGATGTTTTTCATTGTTTTATCTTTTAGTCTTTTTTCTTCTTCTTTTTTTCTTCTTTTTTTTCTTTATAAAGTGGCTTTTAATTAACTGGTGCATTTATATGGCTATGTGGGTATCAACAAGGTTTGCGGACCGTTAGGAGTGAATCTGCATAATGAAACAGTTAGTACTAAGGACCTAATGTCCATACTATTCGCATTTCAGGGTTGTTCTACTCTGAACTAGCTCTAGTCTGATCTTGCAGAGCCCTTTGTGGTGCAGTGCAATGAGGTATCCTCCTAAAGCACACATTCCACTTCAGTCTCATCTGACAGGAATCTGGCTCATGGTCTCCAAGACAGATTCATGATGGGAACCAAAGCACAGTAAGTGGGGATAATGGGAGATTTGCTTCAAAAGTGTATTCTTAATCCAAACTAAAGCCCTAGTGCAGATACATCCTGAATGATACACTGGAAGGATTTGGAAGGGGTGAATGAGGTGTCAGGCCTTAGACAGCTAATGCCCAGGACGGAGCACTGCCTCAAACAGCATGCATTGCTGGAGGGAACAGTCATAAGTTTTGTGCCCAACGATGGACTCTGAGAAGCTACAAGGCATCCTATGTATTCACAGCAATTAAGTCTCCGGTAAACCCAAGATGTTCATCTATTTCCTTCCCCATTGAAAATGCAGTCCATGTTAATTTTCCTCTCAAAAGTTCTGCTAGAAAACTGTGGAAAATGCATGGTTACAAAAAGAAACTCTGCTGGGAGATGCATGTGTTGCACTTTCAACTAGGCAGGCAAATGTCTTACAGTGTAGGGGTCTAATGCACAGCTGGGCAAAGTGATTTAATAAGAATCCAGAGTTTCACAGAGGGAGAATATTCGGAAATAGTAACTGACACATACAGCAGCTGCACTCTGCTTTTCAGTCATTTTTTTCCACCATTTTAATGAATGTTTTATGTTATCTTTTCTTGCCGCCCGATTGTCCCAGCTCCTGTTACTGAACACAAGGGCAGCCTTTCACAACCTGTATCACTCCAGACTGACATAATATACTTATAATTCTGGAAATTCCAAGGCGCATATACACTTCACGGTAACTCCCAGGCAACTAAGCCCTCTTGGAGTTAGTAATTTTACTGTATTTCATTCCACAAAGGAAACTCTACTCCCAAAGGAAGCTGTAAGCTTTGGCCACCCCTATAGCTGATAACAATCCAAGACTTTCATCACATTTTTTTGACCCATTCTTGGCTTTCAGGAATAACAACAGCTGCTGAAAGCAATACAATTTTTAGTTGTGCTTCTTTACCTTCCCCCTAGCAAGCATCCTTATGAGAGGCTGAGAGATTAAATAGCCTTGGGGTAAATCAATCTCCAACAGCTGTTGCCTCCAGCATTCTTGACTGTCAGTGACTTCATTGAAAACATATGAGTGATCTTTCAACATGTTCACAAGTGGAGAAACGTGTCAACTGGGAAATCTCCCTCTCCCCAGCCCCATCTTCACGAATGTACATGGATGGTTGAATAGTTTCTCAAAAATCCCAGTGCTTCCATGACATTTATTTCTTTATTTCCTCAGTTTTATTTGTTAATCTTTTCTTTAATGCAAAGATAGCTCTAAAAAGGATGAGCATGAATTATGTTTTGTCAGCCTGAATTTCCCCTTTGAGGGCTGTTTGTTTGGGTATTTAAATCAGTTTTCATAATGCAAGAGGCTGGGGCAGAACTGACTTGATGAGGACTGAAGTCAGGAATGTGGACTGAAAACCAAATACAAAACTGGAGACCATCACAGGCAGTCCCTGTTTCTGATTAGTGTAGGCAGCTTTTACTTTGATAGTTGCTCTGTAGCACCACTGTTCCTGAGCACTTAGGACACAGATGGCACGTGCTCTCTCTTTCCCTAAACATGACCTCCCAGCACTGCTAGCTGGCACGATGTCTACTCAACATCATGTTCAAGAACAAGGCCGACGGACGTGCAAATACCTTCAGCCCGTGGTCCAACCCTGTGTCCCTCATGTTGAGGCAGCATTGGCACACCCTCTCCCACCCTGGCAGTGGGGACAGGATGGGTCATGGAGGCAATGCACCAAGTCGATGGAATGAGGCTGTTTCATAGCAAGGATGGAAGGTTTGCACAGGCTTGACTCCCTAATCCACTCCGAAATAGTGATGTCTGGGGAATCTGTGGTCCATGGAAATGTTTCTTTCATCTTGAACTGCAACCCCAAACTTCAATTTAAATTGACAATCTGAGAATTCATTCCTATTTTAAACTTGCTGGTTTCCTCTGTGTGGGAAATAGTGAAAACACTCTTAGAGCAGCATAAACTAGGCACGTTTCACTTCCTGAAGATTTTGAACTGACAGAAAGATTTTTACTCAGTTATGGTTTTGCTCCTTCCCTTCTTCTGTTAGGGTGAAGTTCACCTTGTTTGAAATGCTCACTTAGGCACTTGCTTTCACTAAAACGTAATATTGGATGCATACGCCCTTCTGAATTCAAGAGAAAGTAAAGGATCTTTGCCTATGTCTCACTTATCCAACCACATAATTTGCCATTTATATCCTTTGCCTGAAATCCTGTTCCCACATCCATCGGCAGTGAAACACTGATTAGCTTCAACAGAATGAATATTTCATACTGCAGCTTTAACAGATGTGAACACTGCAAGGTAATTAAATCTCTCATAAAAATGACCAGTCCCTTTTGCTAGAATCATAACTCAGTTAAGGATTTGGAGGATGATTATCTCTTCTAAAGCGCTTTTGATGTCTTTAAGTAACTTGAAAAGCAGACTGGAGCATTATTTCTTCCATTCTGGAGTCAGGGAACTGCTGTGGCCAGTTTGGGGGAGACTGTGTCAACCAGTCCTTCCATAATGCTTGGCCAAACTGAATTTCCAGTTGTGCAAATTTTTTGTCACCTTGGAAGTGTTTGGTGTGATTCTGCTGGAACTACTGGGTTGTCATATCACATAAAAACCTGGTGCAGTCTTTGACAGCTCTATGAAGTGTGCTGAACCAGAGTGGATCTGTGCTCTCTTGGCTGAAGATTTACCAGGCTATCACGCTTATCACGCTGCTGCACAGGAGTGAGACTTGCATGCTGGACAGGAATCAGATTTGTGATCTGTGGAATTTTTCTTGGAATCACCTTTATTTTCTACTACAGTGTGATGCTGAGGTGAAAAAATGACAAGCTGATCAATGAGAAAAACCTGCACTGTCCTTTATTAGGAGATTTGAGGTCTTTTGAAGCATTAGTAAGGAAGGGTCAACTGTGCTAATTTATACTTCCAGTTCACAAAACTGCCCAAGCATCTCCTATCCAGTGCTCTGAAGGCTGAATATGAATTGCTCAGGAACTATTTTGACCTCTTGACTGGAAAAAAAAAAAAGAAGAAAAGTGTAAACTACTATGAACAGGTATTTTATGCCATGGGGCAGAAGAATTATACTGACTAAATGATGGAGCAGAAGGAAAGGACAATTTTGTGCATTGATATAATACGACTGCAGTGAAATTTTGCAGCAAACAGTATTTATTATGCATAGAACTCTATCTGGTTCCCCTGCAGGCAAAGCACTGTCATCCTTGACCATAAGATACCTATTGCATGGTCTCACAATTACTGGGTAAAGCGAAGTAGAGAGCTGAATTGCCTGGCTTGAGGTCATGTTGCTGATCAGTGGATGTCGGAGTTATTTATAAGCAGCACAAAGAACTGCTCATTATGTTCCCACTAGCACAAAGAGCTCCAAAGGGACTACAGCTTGCAAGTTTTGCTCTCTTCATTTTGTTAAGCCAAGGGCTTGAAAATTTTATCCTTGGGATATACATTTACGTTTCATTATTATGGTGGGAACAGGAAGAGACATTTACAAACTTCAGAAAATATGTGCAAGGGCTTCTCACACTGGAGATTTTAATTTTCGTATTTGACACCAATTAAAAAGCAAAGGCGAAGTCTTTGTGGAAAAGAGATATCTTACCTCCATGGTTCAAATGAACTGTCCGCAGTATATCAGCAAACAGCGCTCTTCCCAAGTACTTTCATGAATGTCAAGGTGACAATGTCTTTCACCCAATTAATCCCACAACTCCCATTTGACTGTGCTCCCACTCAAAAGACCTTAGGCCAGCAGGCCAAATTTCTTCTAGTAATTAGCCTTTAACCCTCCCAGTCTTTGCTTTTTCAATTGCCACTGACTCTGTGTCAGACAAGAGTTTTATGCTTCTCTTAAAGCCTATTTCACAATGGCTCTGGCTTGACCTTTGGAGTATGTGCATTTATAAAGAAATTGTTTGAGAGAGACATTTTAACTGCTATTTAAGAAAGTAAGTGCTGGGACTCCCCTAGAAAGGTAACATAATGCTTGCCTATATCTCCAGATGCAATTTTGTCCTCCTGACCACTTTTTATTTTGCTCTTTTCTTTATGAAGTATAAAATCTGCTAACAATTGTTATAATCAGTCTGTATATATTAGAAGAAAATAGCAGTCATTTTTCAAGTTCAGAGATAGTGTAATACTGTTCTCTAGGTTCAACACCTACTAGTCACCTCTGTGCCTATGTTGTAAATTAACTTGTGTATATGGAGAACATTCTTCTATACTGGGCAGAATCAGAACAATATAGCTATGCATCCTGCACACTCCATCAGTAATGGTTTCCTGCATTTATCAATGGACAGCAGCAGAAGTGGACCTGTGGAGATGCATTGTCTTTCCAAAGGCTGTGGTCAGAGGCATTATGAAGTCCCAGATGACCATCAGTTTCAATGGTGGATAAAAATCTTCACTCAGAAACCCCAGTGGCATTTAGGTCTTCTGGATCCAGAAGCAGCCTTTCAGGAAGAGAATTAGTCTGGCATTTCAACCCCAAAGAAACCCAGTTTGAAACAATTCTAGAATGATAAGCTAGCTTTTAGATTTTTATTTCATTTGGCAGGGTCTTCTCCAGCTCTAGACACAGTCCTGAAGGTTGCTGACTGAAGCTGCTGAATCTAGAGGTAGATCCAGATTCCCAGAAAGATGATGGAGGTTCCTGGGTACCCAGTTGAACTGGACTTATTTGAACATGGGGAGCTGATGACAAAGTTGGTGTGATGTCCTTCCACATGTCCTAGACATGTTTGTTCACCACACTCAGATGGTTTCTGGGACTCTCACACTTCCCTGTATTTTCTCTCTATTTCCCTAAATGAGACAGGTAAGAGTCAAAATGAAAACAAGTGTGCAAGAAGAGCAGAGGGCTTTATACTCACGGAATGTTCAAACAGGATTTTTTAAATCACTGCTAATTTCATCACGCCTGAATTCAGCTTCCACAGAAATCTCCACAAGTGATACAGAGGCTCTTGTAGGAAGGACCTTGGACCTCCCGGTCTGCGGTCAGATGCCCTCTCCACAAGGGCTGGTAGGATACCTAAAGGCAACTGTGCCAAGCACAGAAGAGCAGGACCCAGGCACACATTGAGTGTACACTTGCATGTGTCCTAACGTCTTGGTGTACACTCCTATAGGTTGCTTCAGAGCTGGTCCTGAAATCACTACAGGAAGGAACCAGTGGGGTTCGAGGTCACTGATGAACTACAGTGGGGATGTAGCTCCTGCTTAAATAAAGCTATAGAAGCCTCCATTGTGCAGAGATGGATAGATCATCCAGTCCTAAAGTTCATAGCCAGGTACACTTCTGTCCTTGAAATACTTCCCTAGGGCAGGGAGGATAATTTGGGAGGAAGAAGGGAGAAGGATGAACGAGTGTGACGCTAAATTGAGCTACAGACTGAGCCTTCTCAGATAGAAAGTACCCAGGAACCCCAGTTCATAGGGTCATAGGATCATAGGAAAATTCAGGTTGGATGAGCCCTCTGCAGGTCATCTAGACTAATCGCCTGCTTAAAGCAGGGTCAGCTACAAGGTCAGGTTGAGTTCCTCAGGGCTTTATGCAGCATGTTCTTGAAAAACTCCAGGAGGAGGCTGCACAGGCTTGCTGGGCAACCTGCTCCCCTGCTATACTGTCCTTATGGAAGAGGGTTTTTTTTACCCTGTCTGAACTTCTCTTGTTTCAACCTATTCCTGTTGTCTCTTGTGCTTCCACCATGAATCACTGTGAAGAGTCTAGCTCTGTCTTATTGATGACCTTCCTGTAAGCACTGGAAAGCTGCCATTAGATCCTCCCGATGCCTCCTTTTCTGCAGGGTGAGCAAGCCTCTTTTAACAGGTCAAGCACTCCAGCTTGTGACCATCTTGATTCATCCAAAAGCTCCTGGGTTCTGCTCATAGTGATGTCCTGGCTGCAAATCTACTCCATGTGAAGTCATCTATTTTCCCCAACCCAGATGAATTTTATTAGTAGTTGTAGGTGACTGCATAGAGTTTGGTTTTTTTTTCCCCAGACAATCCATAACCACAAGTAGATATAATTGCATTCTGACATGACAGAGATTCTGAACCTGAAAAATCAGAGTTGATCTCCAAAGGGGAGACATAACTAAAGAAAAAGTCATGTACAAAGCAGCTGTTGCAACTGTGCATTTATCCACAAAGTCTTTAGGTTGCAGTCAACCATTAGCCATTAGTCATTAAACAAATTGGTTGGCACTTAGTTTCTGAATGGCAGGTATGCTTACCTTAACAATATAAGAATAATAATAAAAAAATAAAAACAGTTCTTGCTAGCTACTACTATCACTCACAGAAAGATTCAGAATGATCTGCACAGTCCTGGAAATTAATTCACTCCCTGAAACATCTGAAGTGGAGGTGGGCAAAATCTATACTGTGTTTTGTGAAGGAACTGCTGAAATTAAACTACTGCAAAATGGTGGTAAGCAAGAAGTAAATTAAGTCCTATAACTGCAGATAAGTCTTTATCTTTAGAATAAGTCTTTTTGATAACTTCAAAGACTGCTAATTTTCTTAGCTAGTGTGCTTGCTTTTAATGACTCACGTTTCAAAGTAACAATGAAATCATATATTCCAGTGTTTTTAATGATTTTTTTTTAAGTCCACTGAAAAAYGTGCATAAGCAGCATTTCATTTGCTTAGAAGTACATTTGTTGTCTCTGAGTTTCATTTGTCTTCATTAATACCATTTCAGACTTTTGCAGAGTATCGTTAGACGCATTTTTGCCCTAATAGGCAAGTTCTTCTGAGTCTTGTGTTGTACATCTGATAAAATGTATGAAATGCACTTGTCCTAGACAAATCTATTTTTGCACAACTTAATTTGTCAGAATACTCCAATTTCCAAATGCATATTCCTGAATATTTAGGGTGAAGATGAAGCGATCATATCTTTGGAAAGCCTACTTTCCTTTTTTTTTTCCCTCTGAGTGCTGTATTTCTTGTCCTACTGTGGGGCGGGTGAAGGAAGGAGAATAAATGAGGCAGTGTCTCAAATTGAAAATCTCTCCCTTAAATAAGTTTCTTTCTATTCTTTGTTTTACCAGTAATGGAATTTAGTGGAATTATTTACGTGATGCCTAGTTCACCTCAATATAACCATGGACACTATTAAGACAGCGACATAACTGTGAATAGCATTTTCAGAGAAGTAAAGGTCACTGTCTCTAGCAAAGAGCTTCTCACCTAAATTAATATGTGAAAAGGGAAACTGTCAGACATCAGCCGTTCCATAAGTGGCTAGAAAACTGAGGCCATATGTACAGACACTCTCGCCAACTTCTGCCTCTGGTTTTAAAGGAAAAACTGGGAGAAGGAAGTGCATTTTGGAGAAGGAACAATGCATGGCGAATTGAAGCAACTGGGGAATGGAGATGCTAAGACACAGGTATGGCATGGTGAGGCAAAGGCAATTTAGCATTTTGACAACCGATAGAGTGTGTGTGATTGCAGCATAGATAAACCTGAACTGGTGAGCCCTGCTGCTAACGCTGGGCAAGCCAGCTTTCCTTGCTTCTGAGCTGGGTGCTAGGAGCCCACGCTAAGCCCAAGTTTGCCACAGCTCCACTGCTGAGGGTAAGCAAGCTGGTCTGTTTGCCCAGAGCTTCTTATCAGCAGCAGTTCAGAAAGCACTGTATGCCAATCCATTTCTCTTTAACTGGCACATCTTTCCAAAGACTCTTCAGATCAACATTGTCACTTCCAGGAAGTTTATTTTCTTTCCTGAGTAATTGTTAATGCCTAGAATGGCCGAATGGTCCTTTATAGTTATTAGTTCATGAATCAATACAATCAGGATTTTAATGCCAAAATCTTTCCCAATTCACAAAGAACACAATCTCATTAAAGCCAATGAATTTCCATGGGGAATCCATCAGAAGCAGATTTGGCCTTGAGTTCTCATATTAAGTAGAAAGCAGTGCCTACAGCAATGCCTCTTGGCAGAGTCCGGCATTCCATCAAAGAGACAGACAATTAGCAAATCATTAGTATTCATGAACAACAAGAAGAAGCCAAAAATTCTTTTCTAATAGGATACAATGACCTTATTGGGGTAGATGTTTGCTGGACTGTCACAGCGGTCAGGCTGACTGTGCTGGGGGCCATCTCCTGTTGACTTGTCAGAGACAAATCCTTCACAGGAGGGGGACTGCGTGCTTACTTGTGGCAGCAAGAGGCACACAAGGGCTGGGTGCTGTGACAGTGGGCATGGGAAGTTACCCAGGACCCAAATACTCTTCTGTCATGTGGCCTATAGGTTGTGTCCTTCTGTTGAAGCATCTTCTTTTGTGACTGGATGACTCTTTTTATCCACTAATTAAAAGGCTCCTTATACAATATAAACTACAGACTAGACCCTAGAAGGGACTTAGGCATTGCAATGCTTGGCAAAGTGATTAGTGTATATGTCCAGATAGTGACTTCTGGACTACAGAGCTTGCTCCATGTGTTTGTGTATGCATTTTACACTGAATACTCCACTGACAAAAAAAGCATGAGTAATCCCTAAAAGAAAAGACTGGAACTCAGGACTCCTCTGCCAAGTGAGTGATCTCACAAGGCTGTGGAGCCAGGCTTATTTCTGCTTCCTTTACCTCACCCAAGAGTCTTGAATTCTCTTCCATGCAGTGGACCAGCTTCAACAGGAAGCATGCATAGCATGTCAGCTCCAAAATAACCTCTAGCCTGAGGGCTACAGGGATCTGTTGTCCTCAGAAAAACTACACCATAAAAACTAGGGTGAGGGGCATTTCTTCTGTGGTGGGACTTAGTCTTGAAGCAGAGGCCAAGCTGCACAGCTCCAGCACAACCAAGGCCCTTCTGGACTCCAGGGCTCCATTGACACAAGTCCGTGAAGGAAATCCAAGTCATGTACCCAGGCACTGGGACTTGAATCTCCACACTGGTCCTAGGTATGGTTTAGATGCAGCTACTCTGTTCTGGAGCTCCTGAGAGTTGGCAGGTGTCCTCTTACATGCCAGCTGGCCTCAACTATACAGAGACCCTGGAATATTTAATTATATGTACACCTAATTTTGGTGCTGAAGATAGACAGGATGACTAAACCACTCAAAGCTTTCTGTTGGCTGTCAAAAGAACCTAATGGGTCAGCTGAGACCAGACAGCTAAATTTTAGCTGCATAAAGTCAGATGAGATAAGCTCAGATGATAAAGTCAGATGAGATAAGATGAGATCAGTTATCGTGGAGGCTGATTTGATATCATGAGATGATTGGTGGGCAGCAGCCACAGTCCCACAGCAGCCACAGTGCTGTCAGCTTTGTGTTTAATCACAGGTTAAAACCCTGGCAAGAACTGATAGCCTGCCATGGAGCACTTTAATTTTCTCTAAGGGAGTTCCCCAGAGGCACACTCCTTGCACAGTGTTTGCTAGCAGAAGCACTTGGCCACTTGGGTGCAAGACAACAGTGCAGTAACCTTTAGCAATGCACAAATCTCAAGCAACTGTCACAGAGTAGCTGGAGCTGGGTGGCCAGGAGGAACATGTGCAGGATATAAAGAGCTAGGAGAAACCTGAATAATATTATGCAAATCAGGGCACTTAAGGGGAAAGAGAGATGATGCTAACACAAACACACAGCAGTGAAAGTCAGAACATTTATACAAGGCTCCTCCCTGAAGTCACTTCAGTTTCCCCAGGAAGTTAAAAGCAAAGAAGCTATTCTGTTTGGTAGCTCAATTGCTTTCAAAGGGCTTCATGGCTGAATCCTCTTTCTTTAAAGTCCCACAGGTAAACCAGAAGACAGAGGCATTTTGAGGATGCTGCAAGCACATGCCCAGAGACCATTAACTTGAAGAAAGCAGCCTTGGCTTGCTGACATATCACCTTCCCTTCCTGGGTTGGTAGCTGAAAGCCAAACCAGGAAAGCAACAGCAAGGAAGAGAGCAGAAAATATTACAGAAAATAATACTTCCTCACCTGGAAGTCTACATCCAACAGTAGAGAGATATGGCAAAAGAGAGAGATGGGGAGAGGCAGAAGTAGGTGTCAGAAATGATCAAAGACATGGAAATAATCCACACAGGGGGATGAAAGGACAGATTCACAAATGATGTCATCTAGCATCTTTCTATAGACTTTTGTCATGGTTTAACCCCAGCCAGCAATTAAACACCATGCAGCTGCTCGCTCACCCCCCCACTCCGGTCGGATGGGGGAGGGAATCAGGAGGGCACACGAAGGAAAACCCGCGGGTTGAGATAAAAACAGTTTTATAATGGAAATAAAACAAAGTAGAACAGTGATAACAACAATGATAACAACAACAATAACAGAATATACAGAACAGGTGATGCACAATGCAGCTGCTCACCCCGACATGTTCCGAAGGAACCGTGCGCCCCGACAGAACTGCGTGCCCCCGACCGAAGGAACCACCTGCCCCCCCAGGGCCACCCCCCCGGTTTTTAAGCTGGGCATGATGTCACATGATATAGAATACCCCATTGGCCAGCTGGGTCAACCGCCCCGCCTATGCTCCCCCATGCACCTGGCAGGGCAGGGAAGGCTGAAGAGTCCTCTGTACGAGCACCACCCAGCAACAACCAAAGCATCAATGGGCCATCAACATTCCTTTCATTACCAAACCTGAAACACAGCACCCCCTCCAGCTACTGGGAAGAGAGTTAACTCTGTCCCAGCCAGAACCAGGACAACTTTGAAGGATGAAATAAAATGGAAATGGGCACACCTTCTTACCGCTATTGTTGGTTGACAGCATACAGACTTTCAATGGCAAGGAAAGAAAGTGAGTTTGAAGCTGATAAAAGAATATTTTCCTAAGTTATATTGAATGCTACAGGGAGAGTGCCAGCATCACATGACATCACTGACCCTCCCAAAGTAAAACAAACAAACAAACAAACTTTTTAAAAAAATCCTGTGTGCTTGAAATTATGCACCTGAATGCTCAGGCATTTGCATTAAGTAGAGTTTTTAACATCCACGTTCAAAAATACTGGCCTAAAAATAATTTGATAGGAGGTGATTGGCAATTCTGCTAGAGAAGACAGGCGTTGTCATTGAGATATCGAACTGGCATGTTGTGGGTTAAGGAGGAATTTATTTAGGGACAGAATTGGCTACATGTGCAGCTGTGTTCCCTAACACCTATAGCACAGCCTGTCATCACTGCGCTCTGTTACTAGCTTGCTGCTAGCTCTTTACCTCTGCCTCAGTGTTCCGTTACCACCACCGCCTTGCTGCCTTGCTAGCTGGCCGGGGCATGTGGAGTCGTCCTGAGTCACACACGAGCTGTCTGAGCCTCAGGGTATTCAAGTATTAAGCAGAGAATGGGAAGCACTTGAAGTTTACTGATAAGAAGCACTATATAAATGCAAGGTACTAACAAAAAGATGGAGACTGTCATAACATTGGCTGGTGCCAGGCCTAGATCAGCTGTTACTGAGCTGTACAAGTTCTGTCCCTCTGAGCGTTTCCAGAAGAAAGGGGAATGTAACAGACTTGAGGAGAAGCTTCCCTTTGCTACTCAGTGACCTTTCTCAGCAATTCAAAAGGATCCTGAAACATCTATTCTTTATACAAAGTATTCATATCCTTCCTAATTACTGATCTATTCCCACAAGCATCTTAACATCCTTTTCTTAATAACCGTCTACATAATTTCTTATTACAGCAGATAGACACTGAAACAATGACTGCGGTCACTTTATGCTAGGTGCAGTACAAAAATAGAATAGGAGGCACACCTTTCTTGGAAGAGGTCAAGATCTAAACAGATTAAAATAAATTGTGGAAGGGGAAACACTGGGGAGGAGGATGAGTTGACTTGCCTAATTACAGAATCAGTCAGAGGCAGAGAAAGGAAAAAGATGTGCAGATTCCTACCCTTGGGTATCAAGTATAGTTTATCATTTAACTTGCTTTGTTTCTGTTACTCATTCTGATGAACACATTTTCCCTACTTTCCCCAGAACAAGTGTGCCTACCCAACGTGCCAACAATCCCACAACATTTTCTGCCTGAGAGGAAAAGACTGACTCTTCCTTCTCCCTCCTCAGGTTGTCCTGTGGAGCTGTGATATCAGATCTTTAATCACAGCGACAGGCAGAGAGGCTCTATGCAAATGTAAGCAAATAGTGTTTGACATTTATATGAAGATGATAAATGCAAACATTGGGGGCTGTTTTGAGGCCGGAGAATGTTTACACTATTAGTACAAGAGAACACGGAGATTTAACCAAGCAATACTCCCAAGTCTGAGCTGACATAAGTTCAAAGATGGAGTGACCTTGCTGGCTAAATGGATGTTCCACAGGCTGTTAAATATATTACAGCTGAAGAGCATCATCTGGCTTAATATCACTCTTTGCAGGACACACCTGCCTTTGTCCTCCTTCTTCCACCATCTTTTCTAGCAGATCTTTTGCATCATGTTAAACCTTGTATTGGTATTTTTGTTTGTCAGTTCCTTCCACGTGAATATAAAGAGGGAGACAGAAAGGAATTATGAATAGCTACTGGTTGGAAACTTCAGGACATCTATGGCTTGATCTAAATTCTATCGAAGCATCTTTCTGCTGACTTCAGCAGGGACTACCTTATGCTATTTATATAGCATCTAACACAGTTGTAGACAGATCTCAGAGGAATTATGTAGGCACTCCTGTAATACAATAGCAACAATAAAATAATAATAGCCTCTCTGAATTAAATATATTTAACAGTACTAGTCCCATGGGTATGGGTTGTCCACGTGCTCTTTTTCTGTGGATGCTGCTGGTTGCTGCATTTCTATTTCTAACCTGAATTTGAGTCAGAGAAGCTGAATACTAAAAGAATGTTTGCACAAGTCTTTTTGATGCACCATGATTAAATGCCCCTCTATCACCAGATTAAACCCCTTTCTGCTTCAATCTTTCTTCAGAGATAGTTGCAATGTATACCCCTGCATTTGTAATACTGTCCTCCAACTGGTGAACAGTGGAGAAGGCACAGGGATAAGGCTTACACCAAGATCCTCTTAGTTTTGTGAAGCCTGCAGAGTACTCTAGGTCTTGTATGTACAAAAGTAAGTCTAAGATAACTCAGTTTAGTGAAGTGACTTTATTACAGTTTGTAGTGATTGACTGGAAGTTCTCTAGATTGTTTTATTTCTGTTATCACAGATTATAGAAGAGTTCAGTCACGAATCCTGCATCATCTTCTTTATGTCTAGAGATTCACCTGTTCTTCTCCAGCTTACTTTATTAAACTCTCTGTCTCAGCAGCTTATGTATCATATCCTGCAGAGATGGACGCATTACCTGGGAAATAGTAGGATGCTGTCAGCTATTGGATGTTTAGATCCTAGTGGTGTTGCAGGGTCCTTTAGCAGAAAGCGTTTGCTTTTTCTCAGGGGGTTGGTAAAACAACCAAGKGGCTGGAAAACTTTTGCCCTTTTTGGCAAAGCTAATGAATCAAGCTATGGCTCGATATTAATCTGAGGATATTATTGGCCTCCGTGTTTTATGTAAACAAGTGAGGATTTCTCATCATAGAGTCACACATCCTAACTGATCTGTAGGAAACATTTGTGCTGTTTCTAACCATTTATCATGCAAGTTTCCCTTCCTGTTGGTCTTTTATACCTTCTTCCTGAATGCCCTACACAATTCAGGGTGAAAAACAACTGCTGTGGAAATGATCATGGTGTAACATAGGCAGCAACTCTTATTTATTTTTTTAAAAGTCCATTTATTCCCATAAGGTGGACTTTTAAAAGGCCTTATCACTCATTGCCTGGAACATGTGTCAGCACAACCAATGGGTGAGCATTCCTCTTGCATTTAACTGTCCCATCTCTTCCTCATTGCTCTGGTGCCCACTGATCAATAAATGCAGGTGTGTTCCTGAATGCACACCAAGTTACTACTTTAACAAGCGCTTGTGTTATGCACCTATGGGAATGTGCCACCAGCTACAAGCAAGAGATAGGCCTTCTGTTCATTGGAGAAGCCAGAAGGGGAGACAGACAAATGTAATTCCAGGCTTCTGTGCCCAGCACTTCTCTCATTCACGTGTGAAACTGTGTCAAAACATAGGTCCTCCACTTTGACTCATTTGACTTTACCACCTAAGGAGAATTGTGTGCATTTCAAGCAGCTATGGTTTATCATCCAAGGAACTGCTATTCAGTTGGTACCAAAGTCTTGGTCACCGTGGTGTGTAAGCTAGCTTGCAAAATCCATTCTGACCATGCAGATGACATCCCTCCTTATATGCATGGAGTTGCTAGCTAAGAAAATTGATCTATAATAATATAATTAATATACTATGTGACTCAGCAAATGTTATGGAATCTGGTTTTCTGAAGTATGTTGAAAGTATTGTGTTGACTGCATTGATTGCATAGGAGAAAGAGAGACTCTACCAAGCTAGAAGGCAACTCAGTGGTTTAGATAAACAACACCTTAATGTGCACTTGAGGGCAATAATAGGACAATGACTCATGGCCCAAAGTTAACGCCGAGGCTGTGACTTAATAGATTGAAGGTCTATAAAGAGATAAAAGCAACTGAAGATATAAAGGCAGGCATTCACTCCAAGATAGCACTTATCTTTTCTTATAGAAATCCACTTCCAGAAATCAATTCAGCCCATCATGGATAAGGCAGGTGAAATGAATCACCCCGTAGATATTCCTCACTTTCTCTTTAAAACAGTGGAAGCCTTGACAATTAGCTTTGATTAGACAACCAGCTTTAAGGTATTAGATCTCATGAAGAAGGATGATCAAAAAATACTGAACGGTATTTGAAGAATATTCAATATAAAGAAAGGGCAGTGACTTTTCAACCGGAACACATGTATATTCAAGAAAAGTAACAATTACAACTAAAGGTAGTCCACTAAATACACCTTTTTGGTGTGGCTGTGTGGCTAAAGGACATTCTTTCAAGGTTACAGCTTAGAGATGCTTTTTTAGATCACTTACCCAGAAGAGCTTTGCAATGTCTCTAAAGTAGTTGTTAGAATCTATTACAGTAGATAACTTAGGGAAACTTTAGTTCACGAATCAATGTCCCAATAAAATCAAACAACTCCTTTCCTAGTTGTCATAGTTTATTTTACCAAGGCCCTACTTAATGTAGTTTTAGTTGGTGTGTCATTGATCCAATTGATTGGAATGACTTCTCTTGAGCTTTTAGTATACACTAGATCTTTGTGGAGGAGAGGCATTCAGCCTGAGCACTGGAATATACAGTAAAGAGTAATTCTAGTTAGTCAGGAAAGTAATCTATTTGGTGGTTTTTACATCCGATTTCAATGACTGTGAGATCACATGTATGGATTAAAAGCAGTTGCAGCTTCACTGAAGGTAGAAGCACTACCTTAGGTTGTTGGACTAATAAATAAGGTCAGAAGAAAGTATTGAGTCTTATGTGCAAAAAAAGATTCTATTAACCATGACTTCCCTTGCACAGGGATCCATACATCAGGTACAGACCCTAATTGTTCTGCCCTGCTCTGATGGACCAGAGCAGCTGCAAAAGAAGCATATCTGGTTCCCTAAAGCAGGGAGGGAACTTGCAGTGATGTTGGTTTTAACTTGCATTGTCATCTAACTTCTGTCAGAAACAAGACTGGAGCTAGGAGGTGGAAAAGTGACCTACGGCTGTTTTGCCCTTGTATCTCCCAGGTTCATCTTGGATGTGGGTTGTGGCTGGAGTGGCAGGAGGATGTAGTAAGCTGTTTATAACAAACTTGTTCTTCACTGTATTATTTTAGATATTCTAACCGTGGATGAGGTAGTGAAAGCAAAATACTTAGGGCCTTTGGGGTGCTCTGGATTTCATTGACTTACTGTTGTTATGTACACTTGCAGAAGTTCAGAAGCAGGTGAAAGCTCTAGGAAAGATCTCACAAATGGGTTTATTTCCATCAGTCCACAGCTGAAGAAAAATGCTAGATGCATATAGGTACAAATAGTTTCTTGTATTACTCCTACAGGACCAATTATTTGAACTCTTATTTGAACAGTTAAAAAGCTGGATGTGTGGAAGCGGGTATAGCCTAGCTTGGTTTTAGGTATCAGCCATAGACACTCTAGGAAACTCTTATGATATGACACATCTCACCTGATTTAAGATATCGGCAAGTTAAACATCTAGTTTGTTTGTTGTCTAGACTCCCTGCAGACCTTCTGAGATAGGTAGCTGTGGCTGGTAGCAAGAACCTCTCTCTGGAGGTGTCTGTTTTCTTTGCACTGATGACAGACGGAGACTAGGCATCTGGCTTTTAGCCTTCATTCAAAAGTGAATGATAGATTTTAGTAACTCAAACTAAAGACATGCTCCCACAACCTGATAGAAGCATATTGCATTTAAAATAATTTGCTTCCCATTCTGGGGTGGAAGAGAGTGGGATGAGGCACAAGAAATGTGTTTAAGCACAAGGCTGTAAAAAATCTTCAGGCAAATTCCAGATAACTTTCAAGTATAGGCAAGCCAGAATATTGGAAAATCCTACATTTCTTACAGCTTTGTTGTCTAGATAATGAAAATTTTTAAAAAATTACTTCTTTTTAGATTTTGAGTTTAGTAGTTCAATGGGCCAAATTCACTGCAGCGGTTTGAGGGACCAGACCTAAGTTAGGCAGAATGCTTCAAAGATTGCTAAGACTGCCTTAACTTTTGGTCTGTAAAACTTCAATTAATAACTTAGAAATTCTTTCTTCTCAGCAGCAGCAGAATGTTATAAAAGTAAAAGCTGTAGAAAAAGCTATATCCTCTAGGGATGGCCCTATGCTGACAGGGGTAAATTTGTTTCAGGCAGCAAACAAACATGAAATTAAATCAACTGCATGTGTTAATTACTTGTCTAGGTCCATCAATGTTCTGAGAACAGTGAGAGAAAGGATTGTGGGAAATAGATAACAGATTCTTCTTTTCTATAATTAATAATCTGTGGGGAAAAATAAGAAAAACATATGAAGAACATTTTCTTCATAGAGGCTTCCTCACGAAGTCTTCCCAACACTTACAAAAATAATGAGGGGATGACAGAGGACAGACAGCATCTGTTCAGGCCCCTACCCCTCATAGTACGCTGAGCAGAAGAGTAAGAGAATTACGGAACAGCTTGAACAATGTGCTTGTCCCTGAAATACATCAGCCATTGCTGGCTGGCAATCAGAAACTTGTACTCAGTAGACATCTTCATGCTCTAGAATGTTCCCTATTTTGATTATCATGCCTTTGTGATACCAGGTAACCAGGAACAATAGGGCTCAAAAAGTATGGTTCTGAAATCTTGCAAGATATACGACTTCATGACATACTTTTCCTGGCGGGGAAAAAGAAGTAGAGAAAACCTTGGTAGGTTGATTTGGCTGCCTTTCTGAAGCCAACTCAGCTGCCAGACTTTTGTTGTTGCTCAACTGATATTTCAACAAAGATTACATTTATTGTAAATATATGAAGTGGATGAGGGCAATGACTCTTGGACTAGATCGGATCAGAAAAAAAAGAAGGTCTTGYCATTCAGATAGCTCTGAAACAGTTCACACAAGACAGTTGTTAGCAGTATTTTTTTGATTGTGCAATTTTTTATTTATTTTTTTCTTCATTAAAAAAATCCAAGGGACAATAGAACCAGGAAGACAATAGACATAATGGACACATACGTGGAAGAACGTTATGAGAAAGAAAAACCACACAGTTCTGGAAAGGCAATGGTTAGACCTTTTCTTTTACAGGTTTTGCAGGGCCAGCAAAGAAAAACATTGAAGATTTACACTAATGAAGGCCAGAGTTTCTTAGTCCTTTACTCCTGGTCATTGATGAACTTGTCTTTCATGTTTATTCCATGGTTTTATCTGAACAGTAAACTCAGAGAAGATGGTAGAGTCTAAGCTTTTCAGGACAGAGACTGACTTTGCTTTATACAGGACCTACCAAATCAGTCATGTTTGGACCTTTTTAGAAATTCCTGTAACAGCAATAGTAGTATTGACATAGCATGTGCCAACTTGCTTTCTGAAAATCATGGCATTTTCAGAAGTACTAGACAAGTTTAACACAAATTCTAGCAGATCTTTTAATTTATTTTAGATTTTGATCCTTTAGGGTTTATTCTCTTCATATTTTCCAGCTTTTTGTGATAATTTCAAGAGCAATAAATTGAGTTTCTTTCACTATATTTTATGAATGACAACTACGATTCTTACTGTGTTCAAAAGACTCCAGGATCTATGGTATTAAGCAAAATGCCAATATATCATCATGAAATGGCAAACACTGGTAATTATGTGTTGGGAAAGCAGAAGAAGATGAGGACTCCTCACCTTCAAATTACTATATATAAATGTTCATTGCAAAAAGGAAGTATTAACTGCTTCTAAATACCAAGAAGATTTGAATGCTGTGATTTTGTGTCAGCCTTAAAGGCAAGATCCACTCCCTACTGTACATAACATTTAATCAAGTACAAATGGGTTCATGCTACTCCTTCTTCCTAGCTCTCCATCTCTTTGCTTTATGCCTTGGGGATACTTCCCCTCCTCTGCAAGAATATTAAAGTAAATATATATTCTCAGATTTCAGAGAGCAGTAATTACAGAATATAGAGAGATCAAATTTCCACAGCTTGTAGCTTTCATTACTTCATCCCTTGTTCAGTGATGTGAACAGACAAGCTCCGAAAAGCAGCTGAAGCCCAGTGTGGAGGGCTGATTTTACCATGAGAAGAGGAGGGGGGATCAAGTAGGGTGGAAAGGGCTTGCGAACAGCTTCAGATGCACAGAAGAGATGGGGAGAGGCAGAGGGAGGGCTACAGCAGAGAGAGGTGATTTTTGACATAAACCCAGAGAATTAACTTCTCTTTTGATCACCAGGCCCATCAGCACCTCAGTTAAACTTGTTGGAGGAGAAAAAATTGGTGGTGAAACAGCCCCCTCCCTTTGCCCTTTTGAGGTGGTATAGGGTTCCTGTTCTCCTGTTCCCAAACATGACAGTGTTATTTCTCAGAGAGAAAACTAATAGAACCAGGATCAGCAGATTTTTAGATACATGCATTTGAAAATGAGCAGAAATTAAAAGACAATCATCACCCATCTGTAATCTGCTGAAATCCCACAGCCCTCACTCTTCATTTTGAATTCAGCAGGGTTAGAGATTTCCGTATATTTCTGTGTGGTCATCCCCGAGAATCAGATGGGATTAGGTGGTGAGGATACATTTAAGCCCTTGGTTCCTTCATTCCCATCAACACTGTCTGTGAAGAGAAATGATCCCACCAGATCTCTGCTCGCTTCAAGGTGTTCCCCAGTTTCTCCCTGAAAGTCCTGTTCCGCCCAGAGTGGGAAGACAGTGCACACAGGAGAATTGCTGTAGGACGATGAGTCTAATTTAGCCACTGTGAACATGGTCTTCCTGTGGCCTCAATCTTTCCCACTCATTTGGGAGTCCTAAAGGACAATGGACCATGCTGCATTTAAACCCCCAGAGACATTGTGGAGCAGGGCAGTAGTTTTGAGGGTTCTCATCAAAAAAAAGGACAAACCATAATTCAACCTAGCTGAAAACTCTCCATACCAATTTGTATTGCATTTTGAAGTGCCTGTGAGTCCTCACTCCTAGATTTCAAAGTGCCTCATCACTAGGCACTGACAAGCAAAGGAAAATGCAGAACAAAAAGACTGTCTCAGACTGCAGCTCAATGAGTCCTTTAACAGAGAGATACTCAGTGTTTGGACAACTGAGTCCATCAGAGGAGGCAGTCAAGGTTCCTTCCTAACAAAGGGTTTGAAAAATAAGGTACAATTTCCTGCACTGGGGAGCATTCCTCCTGCATAGGGCTACAGGATAGAATCATAGAATCATAGAATAGTTTGGGTTGGAAAGGACCTTTAAAGGTCATCTAGTCCAACCCCATGGGCAGGGACATCCTCAACTCGATCAGGTTGCTCAGAGCCCTGTCCAACCTGACCTTGAATGTTTCCAGGGATGGGACATATACCACCTCTCTGGGCAACATGTTCCAGTGTTTCACCACTCTCATTGTAAAAAATATCTCCCTTATAGCTAGCCTAAAGCTACCCTCTTTTAGTTTAAAACCATTACCCCCGTCGGGAATTTGGAATGAGCACAGCTCGTTTCCAGCAAATTCCACTCCATGAAACACCAGTGGGCCCCACAGCATAACCCCAAATGCCCTTGTCCCATCTTCCCTCTTACTCCCCTCAATGGAGGCTTCCTTCCCTTCCTGTTGCATTGGGTTTATCAGCTGGTGTGTTGGCTGTTCTGGGTGAGGCACGCTCTGTTTCCCTCCCTGGTCTACATGCACACCCAGATTTGCAGAATGGGATCTGCCAGTGTATCAGCCGGAGTTTGCAGTGATGGTTTGTCACTCTTTCCAGGTTCAGTCTTGCTCTGAAAACTGTTCAGAGTTCACAGGTGGGGAGAAAAAGAACTTTGCTTTATTATTAGCATTAGAAAACTCCTGACCTCAGTTACCCGCACTTTGCTTTTCATTTGAGATCTTGGCCCATCAAGAATGAATGTTTTCATGTGCATGTACAGTTACAGGTAAAGTCAACATCCATCGTGTCATGCAGGACTCTCAGGCCTCTTGCAATGGACATGCAAGATCTGTTTGACTATTGCCTCACACTTGCAGGTAAGGCAACACCTCACATCTCCCCAGCAAGGCAATACGGCATGTCCTCCCATGCCATGCTCTGTTGAACATCAAGTTGGATCATGAAGTTGGAAATAGGTCAAGGTACTGAGCTGTTGCTGGATGTCTGCCACTTTGAAGGTCCTTGTACTTAAGAGCCCTGCTGTAGGACACCATCCTATACCTCATTGCGAGCTCCCACATAAGCCAGTGTAGCACACGCATCCCTGACATCGTGTGTCTCAGGATACAGTTTGTTTCCTGCCCTGATACATCCTATTGTCTCTTCAGTCAAGCTGGCATCGCTTGCAGTGTAGTTACCTGGTGACTCGGATTCAGGAAGAAACCTGTTTGAAAATAAAACAGATGATTGACACACCTAAGGGTCAAACTGCAGACAGAGAAGCAGAAAGGGCTGGATTGAGTGGTGGAGGGATGGGGCAGGAATACCTGAGTTGGTATCACCAGCTCCAATGCTGGGATGTATGTGATACTATGGTGTCAGGTACCAGCAGGCTTGTCCTGCATGGTGACCTCCATTCTGTATGAGAGACATAAAGGGCAGGGGGAGTGGTTGTGGATGAATGTTCAAGGCTGTGATTTCTCAGGTATTTTATTTAAATGCACCAGCTTGCCTTGGGTGTGACCTCCACAGCTTCTAAACTCTCACTGATTTGGGGGGATCAGCAACTTTGAAAAGGAGAGGTGAAGTTGGGTACCATGGGTGGCATCACTTAAAAATCTCTAAAAATCTTCAAAAATCAAGTCTTTGTCCATCCCTGCCAAACAGAGGGGGGGGAGGAAAAAGAAACAGAAAAGGGATATAAGCAGGAAAGGCATGCTCCCCTTTCCCTTCTGTGAACCCCTTTGCTGTAGGGAAGCTGGGTGGGAGGGTTAATGGGGGACAAAGGAGCTCAGGTCAGCGACAAGGGCTGCAGAGCTGCGAGGCAGAGGGCCCCGATAAGCCGGGGGCGGGGAGGGGGGCACCGCACCCCAAGACCGCCCGCCCGGGATGCAGCGGCGGGGCGACGTTTCCCCGCAGCCTCCGCCGGCAGATCCGCTCCTCTCTCCCCGCGGAGCATCCTCCGTTCCCCCGAGGGGAGCGGCGGAGGCTGGCGGAGGGGGCCCGGGGCTTCGGGGAGCGGCGGGAGCTGCCGTCCCCGGGGCCGGCCTGGCCTCTGCCGCTGGATGGCAGCATGTCCCCGCCCAGGGACCCGACCCGCCGGCCGCAGCCGGGCCATCCGCCCTCCTCCTTCCTACCAGCTGCCAGGCAGGCGGGAAGGAGGGGGAATGAATAAAAAAGGCAAAAGTTAGTGTTTTTCTTTTGCCAAAGTCCTCCTTAAAAGCCGAATGAAAAGATAATTGCTCTAGATATTTATTTTTTTTTAAGTATTCAGTGTTAAATGTCATGAAACAAAAGACCCAACGCATCTAGCAGATTTTTGGACACTGCATCCCCAAAGCACCAGCTTGGGTCTCCTGTGGCTGCTTCTCCATCGCTCACAGCCCCTGACCTTGCATTGGGTGGGGGGATCCTGACACACAGGCCCCTCTGCCATGGCAAGCAGGCGTGGGAAAGGATAGCTTTTCTCCTAAACTGTGCTATGAAGCGGAGAGCCAGGGTTTCTCCGAAAGAAACATGCCCTGCTTGTAGAAACCCAGCAGTTCCGAGCCTGCTTCTTACGCTTGGGGCAAGAAAGAAGGAAGAGGGCACACAGGCCTTTCTATAACCTTTCTTCTTCCCCTTGCTCTTAGGCAGCCTGGGGCTGTCCAGATCTTAGAGCAGCTTTGAGAAGAGATTAGCCAGAGCACTCTGGGCTGCAGCTGCAGCTTCCTCCACCCCCAGCCTGCCTCCAGGCTTTCCCAGCCGAAGTGGGGCTAGGAGCAAAACTGCCCAACAACAGCTCTGTCCTGGGTCACTCTGCACCCTGCAACAGGAGCACTGTGCTAGGCAGGACCTGCACTGGGACACATTTGCTACCCCTCATCCCCTTCCTCTAGCTGTCACTGTCACTTTTTGCTCACCAGTGACCACGACTCAACCTGTCATCCCAGACCACACAGCAAACCTGTTTTGCTGCAGGGAGATAGCAGCAGCCAGCAGGACTTGGATATATTTGTCCTGACCTTGCCCTTTAGACAGGCATTGAGAGGGTCAGCATATTCTTTCTTGCCCATGCCCTTGCCACAGCCATCTTCTTACGAGCTGTTTCTGTCCCCTCAGCTAGGTCACCTTATGTTGCCAAAGCTGCAGAAAGGGGCTTTAGTGCAGTTTGAAAGCCAGTCCAAATTATCCTGTAATTACCATTTGTGCTTATAACAACATGAAGGAATGCACTCCTTTGCCCCTGGGCAGTAGTCCAGCCTGCCCCTTGCTTCCTCGTCTGCTGCCACCCTCCATTCTATCAGAAGTGGCTGCCAAAAACAGGATCACACAGGAGCCATCCCGAATTCCCCCCTGAACTCTGAGGGCTGGGGGGATGTGTCTTACAGCAGCTGCTTAGATCCAAGGGCATTAAACTTAATTAACTGCAGTCTCAGAGGGCAGAAGCTGGAGGGATGGGAGCAATGGGTGACCCTGTTCTCTGCTGTGTTGATACCTCTCCATGGTAAAATCATCTGATCTATATGGTTCCCTTTTTACTTCTTGCACAGACAGATGACTCATGAAAATGCTGAATGAGGAAATGACCGCATGAATTTCTATGTCTTGCATCATTCAGGTCAGATCTGATGGCCAGAGCCACCCCTCTAGCCTTAAATCTGCACAGCGGTTTGGGATATGAGCCTCAGTCAAAGGATCTCTGAAGCCCTTGCACACCTTAGCTTCACCCATAAGGCTTGTGTCTCATGCTAGGAGAGCTGGAGTCAACAAAATTGGCCAAATACTGACCTGAATGAAATGGGATGAGTAACAGCACACGTGGAAAAAGCCATCATCTAGCCATCATGCTAGCCGTCATCTCCAGCAACCAAATGCAGACCTCGCCTTTGACGCACAAGGCAGTGCTATCTGTTGTCAAATCACAGCGAAAGGCTCACTGATGAGTGAGTGACTACTCAGAGTGAGAAAAAAGAAATAAATCACTGCAGCACATGCACTCGAGGAGCGGGGCCCCATCATCAAGATGGAGCAGTCCAGATAGCCCACAAACTGGACTAACCAAGTCCCGAAGCAGGAGAGAGGCAGCGGAAGAGAGAGGCTGTGCTGTAAATGCAGGAGGCACAGACAGAGGTGCCGGGATGCAGCAGTATCTGGGGGAGGAGGATTTGGCTGTGTGAATCTCACACTTGGAACATGAGTCTTGTTAGGTCTTGAAGGGGAGCTGAATGCTGCCTATATACGACATATCTGAGGACAGTGCTTGGCTCTAGTGAAAATCTTCCGGGGTGTGGTTGAAACACTCTTCTCCTGTAAAAATGCAAGAGCACTCAAAAATGCTTCATCTGGGTGCTCTGCAGTTTCTTTTGCCCGCAAAATGCCAGAAGTAGCCTCGAGGGATAGTGAAAACTGAAAGGAAAATGTTGCAGCTTTTTAAAAAATACCAGCTGCAGTTTGGAGTGGCAGCTAAAATCTTACTACTGCACACACCCGGCGGTGTAAGGTGCCTGCGTGCTTGTTATATAAAGCAGCTATAAAATCACGGAAGAGTGAACAGACGAACAGAGGGAGCGTGTTAGACTCCAGGACTGCAAGCTCCAACACGTTCCCAGCCCGGTGAGGCAGCTTGCTGAACAAGGGATATTCAAAGTTTCAGTCTTCTCAGCAATCTCCTTGCAGTTGTTTCAAATGAACGACTTGTCACGATTTTTAAGCCGTGAGACATTTGCTATTTGTGGAGGCTCCCTCTCCCTCTTTCCTGACCCGGCGTAGCCTTATAAAGTGACAGACTTGGCATTAAGTGGACCCTTTCTAATCTGTGGCTCTGCCCCACTCATACCAACTGAGTTGGTTGCATGAAAAATAGCTCTCCAAGAAAGGTGTAAGAGATAACATTTTACATCTGCCCATCCAAATATCCTTGCCGTCAAAATTTCTAAAATTTTGCCTAAAAGAGCTTGCTAAAGTCTCCCATCTTTGGCACTGTGTTCTTAGGGGGTGAGTAACTGGAAATCAGAGCTGAGAGTTGTCTCAAGACTGTACTGTAACAGCAGGTGAGTTAACAAACATTAAAAGAAAGAGTCTGGGAGGGAGGAAAATGGGTCCGGGTGTTTCTGTATGACTCTTAATGTCAACTATCAACTACTGACTTGAACATATTAGAGAGACTGCTTATATTGACTTTGTCACCCAGCTTCTTTAATGCCCCTGTCACGCTCGCCAATGCCAAAGCTCAGCATCCCACAGGAGCGAGTCTTACAAGAATGTGGTGGCCATTACTTCATTCTGGGCACAGTTCAGATTTCTGAGTGAGACTCTTCATTCACTAAGTGAGAGTCAACTAATTCCTGAAGCATTTAAATTTTGGTTAAAACACCTCACTGCTTATCTCTTGAAAGAAAAGTACATTTCCATATGTGCAAATGCAGATTTTAGGTTACTTCCTAGGTCAAAATTGATGCATGTATAGAGTTTTAGATGCTTCCAGGTGGATAACAGCTGAGCAGAGGGTGTGAACAGTAATCTGCGAGTTGGATCCCTAGGTGGGATCCAGGCATGTGCATCCTTCAGTCATTGTGAGGCAAGGCTATTTGCCATTCCTGAGGGCAAATGTTTGAGCATTGCAGAATGCAGTGACAAGGATGAGAGCAAGAGCTGAGTAGTGATTCCTATGTCCTCTTCAGTTATTTTTGTTTTCTGTGTATCTGTATTGTTTATGATAGCTTGCAAGAGGAAGATTTTCTGACATTTCCACTGATGTAAGCTGAGCAAGGGGATAAATGGTGATTTAGAATGGAAACCAGGCAAAAATCCAGCCCTAGCTTTTTTTTTGTCCTATTTGGAAAAGAAACAAAAAACAAATTACTGGCGTCAAAAATAACTACATCCTCTTGGAACCTCAGCACAGCATACTGAGTTAAATTCCCCCAGGTATAATACATTAAAGTACGTACTGATTTGCTTATCAAAACAAAGAATGAGTATGCACACGCCAGGGGTGGGGTGCTGAGTGGTGAAGGTGTCTTGCTGTGGAATGGAAACTCTGAGTTTGAGTCTTGCAGCAGACCCGTGCCAAAGGCCACTCTCTTCTTCTCTCCAGCTGTTCCTGGTCTTGCAGGGTAGGAAAGTTCAAACAAGTCAGATGCTGCACTAGTCAGATAGTTCCCCGACTCCTCTTGATGTACATTAACATTTCTAGCCTGCACTGTATATAGGCTTGAGACTTTTGTCATAGAGACTGAGATAACATGAATAAAATGGCCTTGAATTGCCCAGAGCTGTAGTCTCCCTCCTTCCTGTAGTGTGAAGTTGGTCCTGCTTGTGCCGGGCACGCATTGATCTCAAGTCCTTGCTCTTCCTTGACACAGACTCATCCTATAGCCACATACCTTCTCTTCTTTCATCTCCTCTGCTCCSGCTCCTGTGCCTGGCCCTGGCGAAACGCAGAGCAAGCGCAGAGTTGTGAACAGCCATTTGGGGAGAAATCACTGGAAGTTTAAAGCAGAGAAACCTGTTCTCCCTAATCTCTGTTGGATTTCTGCATGTGTGGCACTTGCAATGTAGGCCATTCAATTCACTATAATGTGTGGGATGAGACTGCTCCAGCTTACTCTTTTCCATGTAACGGAATTTTACAGGATGAAATGCTGGTCCTTCATGTAGCGATTCCTTGTGCACAGGTCTGGGCCATTGCTACTTGTCATATACTACAAACCTCTCTGATATTTTGTTCTGATCACAGATAATCCAAGGAGTTTGTGTTATAACAGTCCCCACTTTCTACTTCACCACTGACCCAGTTTGGTAATTACAACACTACTGAGTCTCTCTTGGGTTTGGCAATGGATGTCATGTGCTTGGGGGATGAGTAGCCCCAGCTGTTGTGTTTCACTTTATTTATTTAATGTGAACTCATGTGAATTCAATAACATCTAATCTACCAAGCACTGAATGAATCATGCAGAACAGTTTGTAAAAATCCTGGATATAGCTTCAGAGTACGCAAGCTATTTTCCTGGAAGAAGTTGCACAGAATTTCATTAGCTGCATGAATCTGGTAGGAAGCTCTTCATGTATGATGTATTGTTTCTCTGGGATTTTTAATGTGTTGTGAAAGTCTGCTGATGCAATGCTCGTCCTTTAATTTGACATTATAAAAAAAAGTAAGTTGTTTTTATCCTGAATGGTTTTATTTGGAAAATATTATCACCAAGTTATTATTCTTGTATAGCATCTTCAGCTGATTTTATGTTGCTAAACACTTCTGTGTATATACTCTGACATCAGAGCTTATACAGTCAGCCTTTGCAGGATGAGTTACAGATGCCCTGAGAGGATCCTTTAGAGGAGAGAGGTGGCTCATGGAAAAATATAGACTATAGAGAACTCGGAGTGAGAAAACTAACCAGGATAATTCAAAGTTTTTTATGGCCTAGGACAGGACATGATGTATTGGACAGTGGTCCATTTCCTATACTGTGCTGTAGATGTTCAGCAGTAACCACCCACAGTAAAACTAATTTCGTTTGTTTTTCCTGATGATTCGGGGTTCAGGGATGTTTTTCCTTTTAATTGTTCTGTAGCTCTGATTTTTTTTTTTAAGTTATTTTTTGTAAAATAATACCTCACAGAGATACCCCTTCTTCTTTAAAAGATGGGAAGAGGGCTGAAGGTCTTAAATGTCTGCTTGTCAAGCCTTTGACTGGAAAGCCTCTCTTGATTCCAATACTTCGTAATGGTCAGAGCCCAAGTAACCAAGACCATTTTTTCATCTCCATCAATGTTGCAGAGAGCCATAAGTTGCCTTTCAAATGGGAGCACTGACAGAACTATCTTTTCCCCTCTGCTCCCTCCTTGGGCCCTGCAACAAGTCCCAGCTGCCTGTTAGCAAAGCGGGATTTGAAGAACCAGTGTAGGGTGACAATGTTTGTGTTGTGTGATGGTGTGGGTCATATTTTCTGGATTGTTTCAGATGTTTGAACTACAGAAACCCAGGCTAAAACAGTAGCCAGGACTGTGTTGTTACTTTTGGGAAGCACTGTGCTGGAAATAATTTCTCCCCCTGACCCAGCAGCATCCAAGACAGCTGTTTTAAAAGCCATCCTCCTGTTTTTCACCAAGAAACTCAATAGCAGGTACCAGACTGCAGGTATTGTCCCAGAGAAACAGCTGAGAGATGGCTGTGGATTTCACAAGCCAGGTACTCTGTCAGGTACATGGATGGACCACAAGGCAGGGACTGGAGGAGCAAAGCCCTTTCCACTGTAAGAGAAGATCAGGTTCGTGACCACCTGAGGAACCTGAATATACATAAGTCTATGGGACCTGACCAGGTGCACCCCAGAGTCCTGAGGCAATTGGCTGATGTAGTTGCCAAGCCACTCTCCATGATATTTGAAAAGTCATGACAGTCAGGTGACTGGAAAAAGGGAAACATTGCACCCATTTTTAAAAAGGGTAGAAAGGAGGACCCTGGGAACTACCGACCTGATAGCCTCACCTCTATGCCTCGGAAGATCATTGAACAGCTCGTCCTAGAAGCTATGCTAAGGCACATGGAGGAAGGGAGGTGATTCGAGACAGCCAGCATGGCTTCACCAAGGGCAAGTCTTGCCTGACCAACCTAGTGGCCTTCTATGATGGAGTGACTACACCAGTGGACATGGGAAGGGCTACAGATGTCATCTATCTGGACCTCTGTAAGGCCTTTGACACGGTCCTCCACAACATCCTTCTCTCTGAACTGGAGAGGTATGGATTTGATGGGTGGACTGTCCGGTGGGTGAGGAATTGGTTGGATGGTTGCATCCAGAGGGTAGTGGTCAACAGTTCAATGTTCAGATGGAGATCAGTGATGAGTGGTGTCCCACAGGGGTCCGTATTGGGACCGGTACTGTTTAATATCGTCATCAGTGACATAGACAGTGGGATCGAGTGCACCCTCAGCGAGTTTGCAGATGACACCAAGCTGAGTGGTTGCGGTCGACGTGCCTGAGGGATGGGATGCCATCCAGAGGGACCTGGACAAGCTCGAGAAGTGGGCCTGTGTGAACCTCATGAGGTTCAACAAGGCCAAATGCAAGGTCCTGCACCTGAGTCTGAGCATCCCCAGGTATCAGTACAGGCTGGGGGGTGAAGGGATGGAGAGCAGCCCTGCTGAGAAGGACTTGGGTGTACTGGTGGATGAAAAGCTGGACATGAGCCGGCAATGTGTGCTCCCAGCCTGGAAGGCCAACCGTATGCTGGRYTGCATCAAAAGCAGTGTGGCCAGCAGGTGGAGGGAGGTGATTCTGCCCCTGTACTCTGCTCTGGTGAGACCCCCCCCGGAGTACTGCATCCAGCTCTGGAGTCCTCAGCACAGGAAAGACATGGACCTGTTGGATCGGGTTCAGAGGAGGGCCATAAAAATGGTCAGAGCACTGGAACACCTCTCCTATGAAGAAAGTCTGAAAGAGTTGGGGTTGTTCAGCCTGGAGAAGAGAAGGCTTTGGGGAGACCTTATTGCAGCCTTTCAGTACTTAAAGGGGGCTTATAAGAAAGATGGGGACAAACTTTTTAGCAGGGCCTGTTGTGACCGGACAAGGGGGAATGGTTTTAAACTAAAAGAGGGTAGATTTAGACTAGAGGAAGAAATGTTTTACAATGAGGGTGGTGAAACACTGGACCAGGTTGCCCAGAGAGGTGGTAGATGTCCCATCCCTGGAAACATTCCAGGTCAGGTTGGACAGGGCTCTGATCTAGTTGAAGATGTCGCTGCTCATTGCAGGGGGGTTGGACTAGATGACCTTTAAAGGTCCCTTCCAACCCAAACTATTCTATGATTCTACGATACTCTCATTTTTTAAGAGGATTTTGAGAGACAGGTAGTCCTGTAATCAACATTGAGACTATAGGCCAATATTTCTCCTTTGGCTACACAACACTGCATACTTGCTTCAACATTTGACTGGGCAGATTTTGACATTTAAAAATAAAAAAGTCATTTTTAGAAGTGGCAGGGAAGGAATTAATTCCTACCTAAGTAACAAGGGGTGTTTTCTTAATAACAGTACTTTTTAAATAACCAAGAAACATAGGTAGAATAGTCAGGGACAAAGCTTGTCTGCAAGGTACCAGACTGGAAAGTTGGCACATTAGTGCTAGTTCCTATCTCAGCTTCCAAACAGTTTCTGTCATAAATGTTTAATTTAGCTTTTCCTTCGATTACATTCTTGCATGGATAGACAAGGAAAAAATGTCAGACTCGCAACATATTTTGACATGCTAATTTCCATAGGATAAAAATCTTGCAGGAGGCATCTCTGGAGCAAGTGTCTTCAGTAACTAACTAAACTGATGCGCTTTTAAAGAATTAATGAATTCATGAACCTATTTTTCTGAGGGTGGCTTTTGATATTTTGTTGGGATGTCTAATGTATTTTTTTCTCTTCCGAATACCCTAGATTTAAAAAGAGAAATGTAATTTTTTTAAATGATATTTCAGAATACTTTGCAGATATTATGTCCTTACCTTTTAGAGATACTTTGTCCTTGATGAGGAAATGAAAGGCACAAAAAAAGTACGTGGTTACTCAGGAATGGGAAGTCAATAACATATATGTACAGAACACCAGCCATCCTTTAAGTTGAACACCTCTCTCTATATCAGACTCCTCTAGAATATGTAGAGGCTCTCATTAATTTTGAATATCTAACACCTTTTCCAAAAGACCTCTCCAAACCCTTCTGTCCAAGGAACAATTTGGGACTGTAATTATTTCTATTTTCCAAGTGCACATCTGTAACTTTTGTTGTTTATCCAGGTTTCAATCTGCCACACAGTAAGGCAATAACACTGAAACTAACCTATTCTGTAGCAATGAATGGCTCGTCCCATTTGATGCTTTTTTGGTCCAGTCAACCACAAGGACAGACTGATGATTCACAGAAACACCTGGAGGAGCAACAACTTTACATCTCACCTCCAGCTATTCTTTTACTGTGGAGCACAGAAAGCTCCTCCTATATTCTGGTTTCTCAAAAGCAAAGAGCCCACCTCTCACCTTTGCCAATATCTACCTGCTATGCAGTATAGACAGATTGAACTGCTGTAGCTTCTATTCAGGTGGTCCCCAACCATCCCTACTTCACTGTACAGAAAGAAAATCACCCTTGCTCCAAAAAACATCTTTCTGGGTGGTAAGAGGCTTTGGGGAACAATAGAAATTATGATAGTCAGAAAGGGAGGGACTTCGAAAACACATATCCATCCTTCAGCTAAACTCATATCACCTTTTTTTCACAAGTCTCATGTCCTCTTCATCTTTAAACCCAGATGACCAAGGAGATTGCATAGTTTGCTTGTTTCATTCTCTCTAAACTCTTAGATTTAATAGAATGAAATATGAATGAAATGCAAGAATTCAGACCCTGCAGATTTCAGCTGTGTTTCTCCCTGGTGTTCTGGGGATATCTTCCACGTATTATAATTCTTCTGCTCAATGCTAGGTTTGCTTCCATTTTCTACTCAAAGTAACACAACTCAATTTCAAAGCACTCAGTGACAAGGACAGTTCATGAGGACAGCTGTGCTCCATAAAGACAATTCAGTTACGTAAACCTAATTCAGTGTGCACAGAACTGGAAACTTTTTGTCTGAAGGAGCTGGGGGTAGAACTACATCTTACAACATGGTAAACAAATCTGGAACTTCTTATGATCACTCCTTTGAAGAATTCTGTTCAACTCAAGTTTTGGACATAGACAGGAAAAAGGAAGACATGATTTAATATTTTCTCACAACTGAATTCTGTGTTCAAGAGAGGAGTACAGAGAGAAAAGAGAAAAAAATTCTCATTTAGTACACCAGAGGCCTCATTATACATGTTTCAGTGAATGAAACAATGACCACTGCAAAAAAAAGCAGACTAGCCTTAGATCTGAGCTTTTCTGTGGTTTGAGCCAACTCACTTTGCTTCACAAGCGAGCCACACTAAAAGTATATATGGCCAGCTCCCATTGCTCAGCTAATGAATGATAATCTTTAATCAATACACCAACAAATCAGTTGTTTTCATGTATTAATTTTTTCCCTTTTCCCAAACCATTGACATAGCCAGGGTCCAGTGAGGAAAAGCCAGGCATGGAAAAAGAGAGATTGAATTAACTTCTCAACTGAGGGTTTTTTCTTGGGCAAGGTTGAGGTGCATAAGTAAGGTAGATAATCTCACAGTTTCCAGGCTCCTTGAACAATACGGCATTTAAATTTCTAATGCAAATAACTTTTCCTAGCAATACATTCCAGTTGTACATCATGTAACAGATCAGACTTTGGATCTAGCCTGACTGCTGGCTCTCTGGTTACACAAGTAAGAAAATTTTTGGTTTTTACCTTGGTCTATATACATATTTCCACTGATGCGAAGCAGCAAGTTATGGCCAAATTAGGGAGAAAAAGAAGTTATTCTGACACGGTCTAGTTCAAACAGAAGACATAGGCTTGTTGCAGTTGTTTCTGTGTGAAGTTTTATGGTGTATGTGATCCAAGAGGTCGCAATCTGTAATGGTACTTTCTAGCCTTCAAAGTCTGTGAATCCCTCCTCTACTCAGTCACTCAGTCCTTACGGGAACGTCTTAATCTCTTACTATATGTAACAGTCAAGAAATGGATAGAATTGAATCCTTCTATCTCAAAATGTAAATTTATATATATCTCATATATGATTTATGCACAAAAATCACACTCCAGATAAAATAAAGCAAAGTGTAGACATTGATAATTTTTTTTCAAGCAATTGCCTCTAAATTTAGTAAGCTGTCTGCCTTTTAATACTTTTCAGTCTGTTCTCATTACAGACGTGGCATAAGGCTTTGTAGTAAATTTGGAATTTGCTGAGTGAGAAAATGAAGATTTATACAAAGCTAAATTGAACAAATGGTGAATAATTGATTTAACTGACCTGACAGCTCACACTGTGCTTGTAAATAATACATAACTTTGTACAATACTGATAATTTAGTATTCTGTGCTTCTAGTTTCCTTTCTGTAAGTTACTGCAAGGAGCAAATGATCTTTGACCACCCTAAAAAGGCAAAAATATGCTTACCAAGCATATTCTGGTACCCCAGTTGTAGATTGCAATAGTCTGATACCATGCTGATAAAGCATCTTCTTAAAGGCTCTCTGCCCTTTCGTCTTTTGTCTCTAAAATATTGTTGGAGAGATAACGTCTGTATAACTATTTTATACTATTCTGCTAACCCCCAGCTCCCGGAGTCAGGTAGTCTCTATGTAAATTTACCTAGCACCACTGCGGTGAACAGAATCACAGTGACTTGTAACAGCAAATGCTCATGCCTATTCTGCATTTCCTTTTCTTTCAACATATACGTTTGAACTCTTCATCAAATGCATAAGCACAAGCTATTGTTAAACTGGTTCTTGAAGTACACATAAAGCCCTAAGCTGATATATGTGTCTGATAGCTTCATTGCCTTGTAACTACTGTAATAACCTATATAATAAGGGCATGAAAGACAACCACTAGGATCTGGCAGCCTTCCACACCCACCTTGCAGGAGTGCAACTGGTTACAGAAAAGCACAGAGCAACGGAGAGTTTCACCTGCTTTGTATTAGGATCTGTTCTCTCACCATTGAAATACATCCACTCGGAGAAGAGAAAGAGCATCTCTTTAAGACAGCAGACAACATAACGACTTAAGATACCATGATTCCGTATCACATATGAAAATAAAAACCACTGTCAGAGTGACCAGCTGAATGGCCTGAGAGCTGTGTGCTGTCCATGGACCCAAAAGAAAAGTTCTCCATAAAGCCAGCGGGCAGCACATGCTTTTCCAAGGATGGACTACAGATCTTGCTCTTGGAGAGAGGGCTCGTATATGTTACCACTTTGCTGAACCCTTTCTAACAATCTTATCTGTGGAAAGTCACTGTTAATGCATTGTGGCTGTGAGCTAAGAAATAGCTAAAGAAATGCGAAATTGCAATTCCCAGTGCAATTTTAACCCAAACTGCTGCACTTCTTTAATTTTAATACTGTATCATTTTTACATCTTAAGGTTTCTGTGCAGTGTGGCTGAGTTATGATAGCTGCAGAAAATTTCTGGGCTTGATTCCAGCTGCTTTCTCTGAAAGCAGAAGACACCATTCTTCTTTATGTCAGATGATGTTTGTGTAAGGATCTACCTACTGTCCCCAGTGCTCATTCTGCCCTCTGACTTCTCAAATTTATCCAATCCTAGCATGTGAAAGTCCCAAAGTAGACTGCACATCTGGCGGATGCCTATGTAAGGAGCCTGGCACTGGGTGCAGCAGAGGAGCATGGCTTTGAGGAACGGGCCCCATGAACAGGGAGATGTTGCCCGGCTGGAGCCCAGTGCTACAGCATCTCTCCTACTTGTCCCCTGGCAAATCAGGATCTGACAGATGAGTCACGGAGCAGAAGAGAGGCTGCAGCGTGGTGTCATATAATTGCATGAACTCTAGTCTGAAGAGCAGGGAAGGGAGTTCATTGCTCAAGTCTCATCTTCAGTCCTAAAGACTCATCCCTTGGTCTCTCCTTGATTTTTTTCTGTTCCTGGCTTGTCAGATTTTTTCTTCCCTATACCAGCCTGGATGAGGTCTTCCTTTAAACACCCCGAGAGGTGGAGAAGAAAATTAGGGCTTGCAGAGCTATTCGATGTCTAGACTCAGTGACACCAATGTGATGCTGGTAGAAGATGGAGCAGCCAAAATTAGAATGACCAGGTTTATGATGAGCCAGATCACTGCAAGAGCTTTGATTAAATGGGGCTAAAGCCCAACAGACTGGACCTACAAAGCAATGGATGAGGAAGAGAAGAAAGGCAGAGAGAAACTCGCAGAAGGGAGAACTGTAGATGTCTGTGCTCCCTGTGTGCACCCCACACCCAGCGGCAGAGCTCTGAAAACCCTCGGTGAGCCAGACCTTCCCCCTCTGGCAAGAGGTTCTCAAGGGAAAGTCCCTCAGAAACTAGTATCTCTTTTGTCTTTCCTTTTATCATGGGCTGGGTCAAGTAGATTGGGCAACAGACATGACAGGGCCAGCTGACTTTGCAATGATGAATTTTTCATGCTGATTTCTCAGCAAAGATTAGCAAAATATTCTGGGTTTGTTGCAACAACCTTTCATTTTATACACATACCTGATGTTCTCTGGTACGCCCCCTCGTATAAAGATTCCTGCTCTTCTCACAGTAAAATAACACTGTCTTGTTATCCCATATGCATCCTTGTGTCTGATTTCATGCGTGATTTTTAGGCTCTCTGATGCAAAGGCAGTTCTTAATATGGTAGGTCCCTTCCTCCACAGTAGCATGAACAGCAGTAGCTGCTGGTAGACTCCAGTGCGAGTTGCATGGGTCTAATACAGAGTTAGATCAGTGCTGCTTGTTTCTCTAGGGTTAGGTTTTGCTTTTATCTTGCAGGTGTTTATGTTTCCTGATTCCCTGTTTGCAGGCGGGAGAAAATAAACGAAGTCCAGATCCTCTGGACTCTGACCCCAGAGGAATGACTGCTTCCCCTTTATATAGAGAGTTTGCAGTAGCCCAATATTCCCTTCCTTCCCCAACAGTAAGGATGGTGTGTGCTACTCTAACAAAACATGTTTTATCTAAAAGCTTTTGAACCTTACAAATGAATCCCAAATGCATCATCTACCTCAACTAGCAAAAGGAGCTAAAACATAAAGAGAGTCCTGAAGGGGGGAATGCACCGCTTTGATACTGCTGAAAGAATGACAGGGAAAAGGGTCCAACGCTATTTTAAGATCACAGAGGAAAGGAGAGAACCTGCAGAGGTTTTCTGCTCAGCTTGGAACAAGAAAACAAGGATCTAAGAAGACTAAAGAAGTCTTTTTGCACTTTTAAAAATCCTTCCAGGTAAAGACCAGCAACCCACTACCTTTTTTCTCTGCACACAGAGAAATGGAGGCAAAGCACAGGCAGGAGACAAAAGCTTTGGTGTAGATAAGCACTCCCATACACATGCATTGGTGGCAGCAGGACCCACACTGAAAGTCTATTTCCAGGGTCAAAAATTATATTCCCTCCCCTTGTTGTAGGTGGGGAGATGCTTGACATGCAGACCCAGCCAAAATCCCCTTTCAGGTGCTTCTGTCCTTCATATTTCCCAGGGACATTTGTCTCTTATTTCAGTCTAGTTGTGTTGGAATAACTTACCTGGTTCAGGCTGGAACCAAGCCATGCCTCCGTTTTCCACCATGCAGGATGTTTGGGGCAAGCTGATGATCTGGATGAGTCTGCCTACTCCAGGACAAGTATACAGTCCCCCAAATCCAGATGCTTTTGTCTACCCTTCTTCATTGAATCACATGAAGCCCTTGGAGGCTATCGGACTTCTTCTCTCTCAAAGCTCTGAGAGATGTGTCATCCAGTCTCTTCCTCTGGTGCCAGCTGCCTTCAACTTATTTACTAATTCATCGTTAGGGACAGGTTCTTCTCCCTTCCTGCTTGGAGGGGAAGCCGCCTCATCCCATTCTTGCTCTGGGGTCACCTCTGCTTTGAGAGCTGATATTTGTGTTGGGAAGGGCAGTGGTGAAGTACTCTCCTACTCATGGTGGAAGCCCCTGTAATTTGGGGACCGTTCTGTTTTACTGCACCTAAAATACTTTCCTTCCTCACAAGGTTTCCATGGGTTTCCAGATATTTTTACTTAATTACAGACCTCTTCATGGATGGGATTTTATTCTGTCTTGACAAGGTGAGATTACTTCTCAGAACTCCATTTTTCACTTTTAAAGAGATGGTTTATTAATTAGTATAATTTAATATTTATACAGCCTTCTAGAGGTGTCTGGTGATTTGCCAACATAAAAAAGGCAGTCCTGGTCTTAAATGTTTACAGTATGTTTTTAGATGACACTAAGAGATAAAAGAGGCCAAGGCCAAGGCACAATCTGAAGTATGAAAACACAAAAACATGGAGATTTTAGATGTTCAAGGCATATGCCTTCTTGGTTTTATTCTTCTTTGTAATATAGATTTGTGGTTTATAAAAAGATACTTTAATATGCATACATCACTTAGGAGAATAATTGAACATAAGAAATGTGTCATCAAAGCAAAATAAAATAAAACTAGTATCAAACTAGATACAATAGAGAAAATAATTCCTATGGAAAAAAAATCCAGATGACCTAAAGAGTATATATTTTTCCACTGATCATTAAATCCTTTTACAGATGGTAAAATTTTCCAAAAAAATACTTTTGAGTGCTTTTTATTTGCACCAGGTTTTCTGAAGCAGTGTTACATTTCATAGCTTTACTGAAAAATCCTGAAGTGCAATACCCTGTTTTTTTGCTCTGTAAATATAAGTGGTGATTCCAGGGTTTACATGTTAATCCAGCCTTCAGGCTGTAAGGAAAACATGAAGTTCATGAGACTATCAGTAGCATTCTTGCAATGCTGAACACAACGTTGTGGGAAAGGAAGAAGTGTATCTTACACATAAGTGAGTGAACAAAAAAGTAAAACTGAGTCAAGTGGGACTCTGAGTTAATCGGGGGTAAGTAATCAAGCAAAACAAGACAAGTAAAACTAATGGCAGCTGAAGAAGAGTTAGCAAAAGAAATAGTTTTTTTGTGAACAAGTGGCAAGGATGGGATAAATTTAGATGAGCTGCAGAATTCCTGGGGTTCATCTGGAAATCACGTCAGAAGGTATTTAGAGTGCACAGCCAGAATGGAGCAGTGAAGAGTTCTGCATACTTTAAAATTTAAAATAAATAAGGTATTCAAAGATTTATGGGCTAGCATTGAAAATGTAACACAAGTTGTGTAGAAAATATTTCCTGAAGGAGAAATCAGGGGTCATTAAAAGGTTACTTTTAACTAATGCTGCTTGATCGGTTGTTAGTGTTCAGCTTCGTCTGAAGTGACAACGCGTTAGGGTGACCATTGCCCTCTTCCAGCAATTATTGGTGCTCTGGTAATTGCACTCAGTTTTAATCAATTAGAGTCCTGAATGGTGCTTTTCTTGGTTTCAAACAAAAGAGCCAACTGTTGTACCAGAGATGTCCACTTCTTTTTGGCAGCTTCCTCTTTTCTTTCGGAAACTTTTTGAAGACCCTGTCAGGTTCAGGAATGATCATGATGAATCCCTTCTCTGTTAGTATGGCACTCATTATGTGATCTGCATTCCAACATAAATCCATATAGTCCACAGAAAGCAAGAAGACAAGAGCTGCCATCCTGGAGCAGAGCGAAGGTCCATCTAGCATCTGGTTCCAAGTCTCCACCAAGGTGTGGAGATGTCTTAGAGAAAGGATTAAGAGTCTCATAGCTGGGACGTAAAGGATAATATTTCTCCTTTTCTCCCTTCTCCCACTCCAGTAGGTCTGTTTTAAATCTGTAATGTTTAGATTTTGGCTTAAACTTTGAAGAAAGAGGTTGAACAACCAGGATGTATTGGTTAGCAATATTTATAGCTCTGGATATTCTTATTATCTGTATGAATATAAATCTTATCATAACCCCACTTATTCATCTTTGGCAGGAGTTCCCAGGTTTGGGTGCATGTGTCATTAATGATGCATAAGCTATCTCAAAGATGGAACAAATGCTGGCTCAACAGCTGAGCGTCCCCATGGAAAACATCCATGAGTAGCCTTGGATGGACATGCTAGTGCTGCACCATTACCTGTGTCAAGTGGTGAGCCAGGAGGCTCCTTATCAGAGGCAAACACTCTGTAACACTAGTTTCAGGATACAGTTTTCACCAACAGGATCATCTTGAAGTATTCTTATTTTTCTACCATGTGTTCCTGCCCCATATTTTAGCATGACATCTTCTCAGCTATGATAACGCAGCAGCTTGTGTAGTTGTGTTGTGAAGTGGCTCTGGGAACTGCTGCAGCTTGCAGAGCACCAGGCTTGGAAAAGCTGGATTACTTCCCTGTTCCGGTTCACAGCACAGCCAAGCAAAGAGTTATGCCTGGACAACTAGCTGAGACAAGATGGCTAACTTCTCTGCTGCTGTTGTTGCATGATATGAATCTCCTATTATTTCCCTCCACTCACCCATCTGTGTCCATCTATTGTTGTATTTAGAGTGGGAGAGGGCCCTTTCTGTTCGTGTCCATAGCAATTTGAGGACCATGGGGTTTGGTCCCTGCTTGAAACTCCTTCAATTCTTTCATTAATAGCAGTAGCTGAAAGACTTACTCCAAAGCTTATTGGAAGACCATGAGTTATAAAACCAAATCCTTCCATAAAAGCCTTTTTTTTTCCTTACATTTATTAAGCTAAATACTGTTTTCTGTATAAATCTCTAAGTGAAACTATATGTATGTATTTTTTCATATGAAAAAACACTACTTTTATATAGACCTAGATCATAGATTAGACACACAGGAAATAGGACTCAAAAAAATGACACGTCAAGGTAAAAGGACCAGGATAGTAGATCTGGCTGAACATTTTCTGCCAAAGTTTTTATTTGATTACCAATTTGAAGGGGAAGTTTTGTTGTTGTTGTTAAAACAAAGATTAGTTTTGGGACTGAGGAACTTCTCAAAAATCTTTGAAAAACTAATTTTAATTCAATAACAAGGAAAGCTTTTTCATCATATGTTTCCTTAAATTCAAAGACTTCTGGTGGACCTCTCCCATTAAGACGAAGTGAGTTTTTAAAACTTAGGTGAAAAAAAAAGAAAGTTTTGAAAATTCAAAAAGAGAAATATTTACCAATAAAGTGGAGTCTGCTTCTGAGATTTCTTCTGGAATATACTAATATACAAGCTAAAAGGAGCAGAGAGCAGCAAAGAAGTTGGGTTTGGTTTTTACCAGTTCGAGGATATATTCAGATGAAAAGTGCATGGGGTGACATCTGTAATTAAGCAGTTTGCTGCAGTTCCGTGGGGGCACAGTTTCACAACTACCCTCCTCTACCCCCAGCCGCTCACAAAATTCAGGTTCTCTTCCCTCTGTTTATTCTGTTAGCACAAGTGTGTTTGTGAAGGTGTTGAGTCAGATGAAGTGACCCGAGTGTAAACTATTCTGGCAAAGAAACGTGTGGTAGGAAGTGGGGGAAAGAGATGAGGAATGACATGAGAGGGGGGTTTTGGAGAGGACCCTTCCCTCAAGGACCAGCCTGTGTTTTGGATGTCTTGATGTGACTGTGGGACTGCTATGACTGGCCCAAGTGAGAGTTTTCTTCCTGCCCCATGATAGCTTCAAATCCTCTGCTGAGAAGTGGCTGCTCATTAAACCACAGTGACTCAAACACTGCGACTCTGTCTATAGGTGAATTCAAGACCAAAAGCATTGCTTCTGGGAGTCTTGCAGGAGAAATCATGTGTACAAATTTTATGGTGCTGTGGAGTCTATATAAACTTATGAGCTTGGACTTGAGATTTAGTAAAAATATAGTTGCTGTAGCTCACATTTAATGGATGAGTAGTTCACAAGACAGCGTATATTAGGGGTAAAAATCAGATATTAGGGAGTTCACTTTAACTACTCCCTAGAAATCTAAAAAGCTTGTTCTTCTTCCTGTCCTCCAGCATAAATTTCCCACCAGATTCTCCCTTGCCATTGGAGGACCACACTCCTGGGATGCAACTTCCCCCCCCCCCCCCCCCCCGAAGTATTCATTGAAATTGATTTAGTGGTGTAAAATTCAGTGGCACCCAACTCACAGGTTTATAGCATTTCTGTGTTTAGAAAGCTGGTGGTTTAAAAAAAAAAAATTAAACGTCAGAGATTTAAAAACAACCTTTGACAATCTGCAGTCTCTAGGTGTGAAAGATTTGGTAGGTAGCTGACAGAACATTCCATTTCATGCACTGAATAGTTAAGATGCAGCGACCTGTGTCTCAGGGAAGGGAAGACTTTAATTAGCAAATGAATCATTAGAGAGCTTTCTATTGACACCTGGCACCAGCAGGAACACACCTGAGACTGACCTGGACACTGTGTTTCTTCAAGGTGAACTATGAAGTGGTGAAGAGATCTTTTTTGTTGCTTTGCAGCACACAAGGAGGTCTTGGTACCTGCAATGTCAAAATTTGTTCTTCAAAAAAAGTCTTCTAGGGAAAGCAGGACAAAGGAATATCTAATTGAAAAATAAAAAAATCCAACCTCCAAAAACCTGGTTAATTTTTGCAAGAGAAGAAGGGACTGGAATTTAAGGTAGAGATGATCAAGGTACGTCAGTATTGCTGTGACACCAAGACAGTTCTTATGTTATCAGTAAAATATGGGAAATTCCTCCCAGAAGAGCATACAGTCAAAATGCAGAGTGGAATGTCTGTAATACTAATTAGTGCTGCATTGTAGGAGCAGATCTGGACAACATGACATATTGCACCAAGGACTCAATGTCCACACCATCTGCATTTTGGGGGGTTACTTTAGACTACCTAGAGCCTGTGGTCTGAATCACAGTACTTAATCTGTGGGTAAATTTTCATTAGCCTTTGGTTCAAGGACAGTTTCATATCCCACGCTTAAGGCTAGAAGGCACACTCGAACACAGAAGAGTCACACAATTAAGCATTTCCTGCCTGTGTTGGTTTTCCAATCAAGATATCTGTGTCTAAAGAGTCCCTAAAGAAAATAAAAGAAAAAAAAATGTTATTTTGATAAATAAAGTACCCTTCAGTAGGATAGAAGAGGGAAGCCTTTTAAGGGTTGACTAAGAGGTTTCTCTCTGCTGCATAATAGGAGTTATCTCTAGGGGATAGGGAAATCCTCTAATCTTTATACAATATCTCAGCAGGCTTACCTTTTCTCCACAGATGCTCTGTTTTTATCCCACAAAAAATCACTGGGTCAGATCCTGAAACAATCACTACAAATTAGCAGTGATCCAAGATTCAGTCTACTGCACTTGTGCATGAAGGTGGTTTTACCTTGCAGTCCATGATGCCATGTACTGTATTAAAAGCAATTTTTTTAATAATAAAAATAATAAGTATTTTTATTTATTATTTTTATTTTACTTATTTAAGGCACAATTCTCTTTTCAGCTTCGGTGGCATAAATCTAAAATGGAATTACTCTACATTTACTCTTCTGGGTCCTGAATTTGTCTCACTGTGTTTGTGTGAAGAACGTCTGTCACATGGTTCTTCAAATCTCTTTTTCCTCCCTAGATAATGTACACAGAAACAGTGTGAGAATTTCAGTGGAGCTTTTCTGATCTATACTATCATGCTGAGTGGAAGCCCCTCTGCCTGCGTGCATGCGCATTACACGAGTGGTAAGCCCTGTGTGTCTAGGATGAATAGTGTGAATTGTGAGACCCTCCCTCACACATGGTAACGGCTCAGATCAACAGTTTAACATTTAATCATGAGTTTTAACAACCTTTTTTTTCCCTATGGCAATCTAGAATATTGCAGGGTGAATCAGGAGCTATGAGGAGAACATCAAACAGCAAATCCGTGGGAGAGAGACTGAGTTCAAGCCAATTACCAAAGCTGTGCTGGTGTGACCATGCTGCATTGCTCAGTTTTCAGAGTCAGAGTAGAAAAGGTCTCCCCTGCCATACACCCATTCTGTGAAGCCCTTAGAGGGGATTTTCCTTTACATTTTCATTGGCTTCTGAGGGCTTTGGATCAAGCCTGTGTGCCATAGCTTACCATGTCCTGGGGAAAAAATAGAGAAAGACAGTGTTAGCTTGACTGCATTGGTTGACAGTCACCTTTGTGAGACCCTGTCTCTTGAAAATCAGTGAGAAGCTTCTGGTGTGACCCGCTGGTGAACTGCAGTGGGGGGGAAGGAGCAAATATTCGAAGGAGATGAAGCAGGACATGCACTTGCATCTGATCCGAAATAACTGCTGTACACGGAAAAGTGAATGAAGCCAGCATAGCCAAGCTGGTATTTCGTGACCTTCTGATTGCAGGGTTCAAGATATCTTAATTTCTTTTTTGCTGGAGGCTTCTAAGTTGGGGGAGGAGGAGTTAGCAGTGGTGAAGCAGGAGAGAGTAAATTTCCTTTCTAAAAAATATTCTTCTTCCGGTGGAAGCAGTGTATTGTTTCTTGAAATGGACAAAGTTATTTTCTAACTTCCCTGTATCCTGTCACCTGGCCCTTCCTTCCTCCTCCTGATACTGCAGTAAAATACACAAACATACGAGCTATGCATTATTTGCATCATGGCAGGATTTATATTCTGATCGAGGGTGGTGATTTATACTTGTCGGATTTTCTACAGACCACATTCCAGATGTGGAATGAATTTTACTGGCATTTATTAGTCACTGGGGGTGACTGAGGATGGCTTCCTTTATACCCCTGACATTTATGCTCTGGTGTAGCTTCCCTTTTCCTTTCAGTGATGTTTTTCCTTTAAAAAGAATAAAAACAAAAGGAAAACAAAAGGAAAAGAAGTCCATTCTATAGCAGCACAGACCTAATGGGACAGATTATGTTTATGGAGAAGGACATTTGGAACAGAAATCCCATTCTTCTAATAAGGAAAGAAAAAAAAAAGAACTGATTACTTTTATTAACAAGCTGTTGTTGATGCTTCCAAGATTTTAATCACCTTTACAAATGTTGTGGTGTCAGCATTGACTTTCTAAGCTTGTCTGTTCTAACAACTGAGCATTAAGTCAATGTGATAATAGTGAACCCTTAACTATTCTCTCACAAATTAAGAGCTAGGTGAAAATTTTAACTTAAAGGAAAGGTGTGTGATAAGTCTTCCTGAAAGGACAAGAAGCTACAGCTTCACATAGAATATCAAAAGGTTGATTTTATGGCCAGAGCAAAAGAAACTTAGGCTTGAGACACTCCACAAGCTGCACGAAGCAAGGATCATGTTCAGACTGTTTGTTGAAGGGAATGCAAGTAACGTAAGTTCAAGAGAAGAATAATGTGAAATCCAACTTGCGTGTGGGTATCTTGAGGCCCATGGGAAGCAGAAGGGAGCTTCTTGTGAGTGTGGTCACTGTGTGTTTTTAGCCTGCGGTCTGAAAGGGTGTAAAAACTGATGGGTGCCACATATGACCCAAAATTTACAGAGCAACAGAGGGAGTGATCATGGAGAAAGTGGGTGGGAGAAGGGGGAAGAACTCCTGAGAGAAGCAATTCTTTTGGTGAAATCAAGCAGATTTGGTAGGTAGAGATGGGATTACAAAGCCAACCTGCATTACATGGGGGTTAATCCACACACTGCTATTCCTCCCAATTTGAAATTTGATTCCCACATTGCAGCAAGTGGGAAGTCCTGCCTGAGAAGTTCTTCTCTTTGCTCGAACCTGGCATGCCAAAGGCTAAGAGGGGTCTGTCATTGGGTTGAACACTGTATCTGGGTTTGGTAGGGAAGGTCTAATGCAAGTTTTGCTTTCAAATTAAAATCAAACTGTATAATTCTGATATAAATTGTGTGCTTGCTGGCAGCCAGCAGATGCTTGACTTTCTGCTTGATTCTGCTGTGCCCATACTGCCTTTCTTATACTGCCTTTCAGTGGGGAAATGAGCTGCCAAAAGCATAATTCCCAGTGAAATGGGTAAAAGGGCTTCCATGAACATTGATGGGGGTTTGGGTCTGGCTGTTGTGCCACTGACAGAGCCCAGAAATGGTGACCACAGGAGACAGGTAGACCTATTTTATAGTACATCTTCTTTAAGAATGTACCATCAGATTAGGTGGGGTAAACCCTGTGGAAGCAGAAAACAGCTCCCTGCAGTTTTTCAAGGATGAACTCAGTGTGAGAGCATAGGATAAGTATAAACAAATAAGTAAGTGAAGAGGTGGCTGGAGCAGATAAGAAGAACAGCTCAGGGAATTATTTATAAGACATGAGAAAGCAGACAGCGTACGTGATGGATTTAACTCTGATGGACCCATTAGCTACAGGCAGTACTGAGCTTAAAGAGTCCAAAATCCCTGTGACAGCTGAGATCAATGGAAATCTGTTCTCTTTAGTATTTATTAGATGAAAGTTAGGTTAATGGATTAACTTGTCAGATGAATTTGATAGTTGGTTCATATAGTAAATATTAGCCCTTACAGGAAAGTATTAGTTGACTCTTTTGACCATGACATTAAAATAGGGCAGTTCTTTGCCCTGTGTTGCTTTTGAGAAAAATAAACAAATTGTGTAAGTGGGTTTGGGAGTCTGATGCATATGTTTGTGATGTGGATGAGATTATTTCTCATGGCCAATAACTAAAACAATACCAATAAGCAAAAAAACCCAAAGCAGCTGACACTGTGATTTACCCTTACAGGAATGGATTCAAAACAAGCATGTTGCCACATGGGGATTGATTCACTGATCCATCAAGACCAGTGTGAATCCTCGTTATCATTTCAACAGGCGCTAGATGAAACCTCAGCTTCTCAGACACTGTGCTTTGGCTCAGCTAGTGAAGTTGTTTTTCCCATTGCAGTCTGTGGGTCAGAATCGAGGTCAGTGTCAGGCACTTGGCAAAGCAGATATCTGACTGCTGGGTGCAAAAATGCTCACGGTGCTGGTGCTTAGTTTGTGTACGTCAGGACACGGGACAGGCAGGCTGGGGTCATGGGAGGAGTTGGGATACCTGTGGAAGGGGAAGGAAAAGCAACACTGCTGCCTCCGTGCATCTCATCACCTCAGCTGCATCCCCTGGTGCAGCCCTGCATCCCTGCTCAACCTCTTCCCTGTCACATCCGCCGCCCGCAGCCGGAGCAGCCACCTCTCACCCCTCTCYGATGGGGCAGCACAACTCTGTGCTGTCTCTGAAAAGCCTTGAGCAGGGATTGGAAGCCGCTGTGCTAAAATCAAGGCAGGACAGTAATGTTTATCTGACTGTGCTTCTCATCCCTTTTATTTAAAATAAAAGGCCAGTGGTGTGCAGTCAGTGATGAATTATTTCTTTGTTTCTGGACTAAAAACCCGTGTCACAAGTGTTGAGAATCCCAGTTCCATTAACAGCTGGGTCAAGGTACCGCGAGTTTTGATCCTGTGTGCTTTAACGTATTGGCTCTATCACAGTCTGCAATGCTACAGTTGTGTTTATAGCCATCTGTATGCCTGGTGTGTTTTCCATATTTTCCCCCCACCGTGTGCCGTGGTAGTCAAGATAGTGGTGCCTTTAAAAAGTATGCTCTTGAGATGCTGAGATCTCTGAGTCCCGAAAATAAGCAGAGTCACTAATAGGGACAGACCAGGCTTTATGCTTTTGATGTGAAAATTGCAGCAAGCCAAATGTTCTTAATCATCCCCAGAGGACATTTCCAAGGCAGGAAGAGCAGCAACTGGCCAGACTCACTAGGAAACCACTGGGAGCGGTCAGTCAAAGAGCCTGGGGAGAATTTAAGGTCTGAAAGTGAACACACATGAGGCAATGCCTGCCTATGGCATGCCACGGCAGTGGTGGCCTGCCTGCTGTCATGAAGCACGTTGAGGCTCTTGAGCTGGGACTACCATCAGGAGGCTGGCAGGGGGTTGTGCTGAATCCCAAAACACAGGAGGAAGCAAACTAATAAAGTCTGCTGGGGCTTGCAACTCTCTGCAGCACTTCAGCGCGGTCCCATCCGCTCAGGAGATGTGATCTCCTGTGGGATATTCCCAGAGCTCCCATTCTCCTCAGACCTCCAAGCTCTCGTGTCTAAGCCCTTTGCTATTTGGAGACCTTGGTGTGTAGATCACAGGGTTGTGAAGGCTGTTCACCCTTGTACTACATCGAGAGTATTCTTGAAGGAAAGCAACTTGGGGAAGCCAGTGGAGTTTTTATTGTAATCAAAAAGAAAATAACAGTAACTGGGGCTGTGATTTGTAAAGAAATTGTAGCAGTAGCACAAAGAAGGACACGGGAGACTGAGCTTTCCCAGTGACAGGCTCAGGGTAGACCTTTCCGAATCTCCTGCAGAACATGGCAATGGATGTAGCTTTGACATCCTTGTATGAATGGTTTATCACCTGCATCTCCAAGCGCAGGCTGGAAGGACCCCAGTCTGCAAGGGGCTGTGCAAACACATAGACAGCCCTGTACCAGAAGATTGCCACAGTAGTGGTGTGTCTAAGTAGACAAGCAAGGTAGTGTTTTATTCACTCGGATTGCTCTCAGAGTTGGCTGGCTTGTGGCATACCTTAAGTCAACTTTGTACTGCATGCTGCATTTCTTATTCCCATGAGAGGCTGCAGAGGTATAAAACACAGCCCTGCCTGGTTTTGCTAGATTTTCCCAGGCTTCCTTCAGAAAGATAAGTGGGGCCCTTGGGGTATTAGCAGAAGTAGGTAGCGTGTATTTCTCCCTTGGCATATACAGCCAGAAGCCAGCCAGCATCTGTCCTGGAGGCGAGTTAGAAAAGGATTGTGACAGAGGAAGATGCAGAGGCATGACCCAGAAGAGATGACTAATAAAAAATGACTTAAGAGCTCTTCTCCAAGGATCAAAGGTTAAGTCTAGGTCAATTGTAATAACTGCATTGCTTCACCAGTCAGGACATGTGCAGTCTCCTAGAGGAACATCTAAAGCATGTTCTCAAATGGCACTAAAGTGGCTGCCATTTGCAAAAGATTTGGCTCCCCCAAGTTTGGCAGTTGTACTTTTACACCAGCCTGAAGCTTCTCAGTAACAGGGTCACAGGATGATTTCTCTTCTCAAAACCTTCCCAGTGAGCAAGGAATTTTCTGTGGGTAAAGCGAAGATCACCGAGTTCCCTGCAAGCACCCTCCCCTTCAGCAGCACACCTTGCAAAACATGGCAAGRGAAATGGGGAAATGTTCCTATTCCCATGGCTTAGACTATTATTGCTGCTCAATAGGAGCTAAGCAGTGTTTATTTACTCATCCTAAAAATGCATAAAAGAGTGCAGGAATAGCAAAATGGAGGGAGAACGGGTGAATAAAGAAAGTAGGAGTCTGTCTGTCTGCACTATATAGAGGAGTGCTGTGGAGAGATACCCAAGCCAATGCAACATAAGCTACCCAAGGAATCAGAAGTAGGGCAGCATCCTATACTGCAAGGTTTTAAACACTAGGATCCAATTCAACTCCCAGGCATCCTTTGTTCTCTGCTGCAGAACTTGGCAATACCGCTGCATGTTTCAGTTTCACACACTGGTTTGGGAAGTGCTGATTCAATGAGACTTTTTTCCTGCCAGTGCCTGAGCTTGTTGCTTCGCTGTAAATGGGAGTTTAGTCACAGCATTTTGCCTGACACATACCTGCCCACCCCGTTGTCATTATTAGTTTAAAAGTATTTCCGTCTCACATAGGGGCACACAGTAAAAATATATTACAAAGGCTAAAAAGATTTAGTTATCATCAGCAGTTCAGTTAAGCCTACACAGTTGACTGCTCAGAAGAAATAAGATTCTTAATTGGATAGTTTTCTATCTGAAAAAACAGTATGGCTTAATGTGGAGCTTCGCCTAATGAAACAACTGTCCACAAGTATCAGTGGGCAGCACAGGGGGTAGCTAACTAGTCACTACAAAACCCTTCTGTCCATCAGCTACTTACCATTATCTTTTTAAGGACATACTTTTTTTCCTGTGCAACATTGATTAGCACTATTAGACACTGCTCATTTGCACATTAATAGAAGAATATCTTTCCTTTTGGTCTGTCCGGATGATAACTATGTGTATTTTCAAAGTGAGCTATCTGCAGGGGTACTTCTAGCGTTTGATAAAGAAAATGGGTTAATAGCTAGATGGAGCTATAGTATGGACAATTCTTCTGGGTTCTGCTTTGCACACTTATTTCTTATGCCCATTTGCCTTTGAACAACCTTTTATTCAGAAATTGTTCCAGCCATGTTTGTGTAGTGTGTGCTAAATGCTAAGTGCGGGGCGAAGGAGAAACACAGGTTATTACCATAAGCACTACATATGGTATGAAGGAAAAGGTCCTATTCTGTTATTCCCTGTGACACTAACCTGGACTGGGGACCTCACTGGAAGCAACCCTATTTCATTGTGAAACTGTGATAATTAAAATGTCACTTGAGCTTAATTCTCCTCACAGAACTATTAGTCAAGACTTTTCAGACCTTTATGTGGGGAATATTTCCTTCCATTTACTCCAGTAGAACAGTATTTGGCCAGTGCTGAGTGCTTCTGATAATCCCCCTATAAATATCTGTGAGAGGGGGTCAAGAGTCATTGGCAATTTCTTCACTATGTGCGGCATTCATGGGATTATTCCAGATTTCAAAGCAAATTAAAACCTGGGTTTAGACATTACAATGAATGATGTAGAGAACTGGGACCATTTCCCTTTTTTCCTGGTTAGTTTGGGAACAAGCATGTATTTAGATCTTTATTTGCTATTTAAATTTTTTCAAAAAGAATATTTTACGTACAAGTGAACGCCAGACCAAAGACTGTTCATCAATTATGTATGGCACATATTCACCACAGACACTGATAATCAGAAGTCAGTGTGTATACAGTTTTTCCTGGCTACTGGAACTACACACAATTTTCTTTTTTTTTGATTTTAAAATTTTATAAAATTTTATAAATTGGCAGAGCCCTCCAGCAACTTGATGCGAGAAATTATTATGGAGGAGGAAGAGGAAGCATGTGTGTGTAAGAAATAACCAGGACTAAAAAATTTGAAGACACGTAAGCCCTGTTCTTTATTCTTTTACAAAAGGAAATAGAGAACTAGAGATAAACTCTGTGTCTGGTTAAGCTGTATCAGTCCCAGAAGTCCTTCCTGCCCAGCAGAGGGATGGCAGGAGAAAAGCACTTGAAGCACATTATTTATTGGTGACCAGATTTTATGTATGTGTCGTTTTTATAACAGTCTTTTCTTATAATTGCTTCTGCATGTCTAAGTGCAGTGCAGTTTATGATGCCTTTTATCTTGTATAACCATCATCCCATTTGTGGGTGAAAACACCGGAATTTCATTTTTGGGAATTTCATTTTCCCAGCCAGTAACAGGTTTGATCTACTAGTAGCTCCCAAACTAGTATGTTACAGCTCACGAGAGCTTACTGCACTCCCTATGTGTTGTCTGAAACGTGCCTGCCATGTGCTTGGTATTTTGTGATTGAGTTCAGGCTTGCAATTTGCAAGTGGGTAATGCTCGATAAAGGCTTATCTACCCCTACCTCAGTGGACTTTTCTGCTTGATCAATGACGTATTGTCTTGCTCACTGCTTCTTGTGTCTGATCTCCGCATACTGAGATTTTTCCACTCTTCCCTTGCGTGCTGCTCAGTAATGTCCTAGAACTCAAACATCAGGTGACTGGATGGCCTGAGGGTCATGGCCACCACCTCAGACCCTAGTCACAGAAACACTGCCTGTGGCACTGGGTCTGAGTGAAGCAAGGGAATCTGATTACAAATTTCTGCTGGCTGGAGGGACTTGATGGGGGCTTCAAGATCCTGAGATCTTCCTGGAAACTTCCCTGCATTCTGGTAAGCTTCCTGCTAAGAATAATATCCAAAAAGCCTAATTAGTTTATTTCTCTTTTCAGTTCCACAACCCTAAAATGAGGTTATAGGCAACTAGCATGAATGGTGGCAGCATTGGGCTTAAGGGAGGTTACCTGGTATGTACAGATACCCAAGGAAGGATCTCGTATATCCAGGCCACTCCTGATAGATGTGCGTCTGACCTGTTTTTAAAGACCTCCAGTATAGAGGCGTCACAGCATCCTCAGGCAATTCCTGTGCTTTGCTATTCTTATCATTAGAAAGTATTTCCTAATGTCTGATGTAAATCTTCCCTGCCACAAGCTGAACTCATTATTCTTGTCCTGCCCACTCTAACCAGAAGCTCAATTCCTTTCCCACTGAATGCAATTTTGTCCTTTAATTCTGATATAAATGTGGACAGTGACTGTGTTTGCGGGAGTGGAACAGACGTGCTTACAAGCATTCCTCAAAGCTTTACTATTTCTTGGCACTAGGGACCAAGGCCATCATCTCTAGTGCTGCTGTGTTCAAAGTGCAGTTGTCTTCACATGTACAGGGATCAGAAGAGACTTTTAAGGTTAATGCAGGCATAGACAACACAGGTGGAATAGCAAACATCTGGTTAGGTAATGCCAAAAAAGGTAGAAGGTCATTTTATTTTGACTGGTTGTGTACACTTGGTATCTGATCAAAAGTCTACTGAGGATAATAAGGGCATGTGTACTTTGTCACTTAAGACTGGGCCAACAAATCTTTCAGGACTTACCTGCACCTTTAAGCCTTCGACAAACCAAACCTGCCTCTTGGAGCAGCAAATTCTGGGTATGTTGAATGCCTTAACATGAGTTCAAGCTCTTTTTCATGCAGCCTGGACTTCAACAGTCTTGAACCATTGATCCACTGTCAGTCGTCACACCTCAGTCTTGACACTTCCTAGCCTAGCACAGAGGTTGTGGAAGGGATCCATCTCTCCTGGTATTAAGTGACAACAGTGTAGTTCCTACATCTGAGCTACGTCTCGTAGAATCACAGAATGGTTTAGGCTGGAAGGGACCTTCAAAGATCATCTCGCCCAACCCCCTTGCCATGGGCAGGGACGTCTTTCACTAGATCAGGTTGCTCAAAGCTCTGTCCAACCTGACTTTGAACACTTCCAGGGATGAGGCATCCACAACTTCTCCAGGAAACCTGTTCCACTGTCTCATCACCCCCATAGTAAAAAATTTCTTCTTTATGTCCAATCTAAATCTACTCTCTTTTATTTTAAAACCATTACTCCTTGTCCTGTCACTACAGGCCCCAGTAACAGGTCTCTCTCCATCTTTCTTATAAAGCCCCTATATATATTGAAAGGCCACAAGAAGGTCTCCCTAAAGCCTTCCCTTCTCTGGGCTGAACAATCCCAACTCTCTCAGCCTTTCCTCATAGGTGAGGTGTTCCATCCCTCTCACCATTTTTGTGGCCCTTCTGTGGACCCCCTCTAACAGTCCATGTCTTTCTTTTACTGGAGACCCAAGCTGGACACAGTACTCCGGGTGGGGTCTCATGAGAAYGGAGTATAGGGGCAGAATAACCTCCCTCGCCCTGCTGGCCACGCTTCTTTTGATGCAGCCCAGGATATGATTTGCCTTCTGGACTGCGAGTGCACATTGCTGGCTCATATCTAATTTTTCACCAACCCCAATATCCCCAAGTCCTTCTCTGCAGGGCTGCTCTAAATCCATTCCTGACCCTGCCTGTACTGATACTGAGCATTGCCCCAGCTGAGGTGCAGGACCTTGCACTTGACTTTGTTGAACTTCATGAGGTTTGCACAGGCCCACTCCTCAAGCCTGTCAAGGTCCCTCTGGGTGGCATCCCTTCCCTCAAGCCTATCAAGTGTATTTGCTAGCCTTTATCAGGGGCTGTGCCAATACAGTCAGTCAAGTTCATGTGACCAAACATAGTCATCTCCTTGAGCTGCATCGCATGCCGTCTGTGTTAATTGCATTGACTAATTCTCCGTTCTCTGTGAAAGCAGCCCAAGGTGACTTGTGCAGATGTAGATGCCTTCACTTGAGACACCTACAATTAGTCACATATATCCCTCATGTAAAATGAAGCCACAAGTATTCAACACCAAGACAGAGCCAGCAATATTGATAGAAAGTGTATGAGTGATAAGGTTTGCTATGCTTTCACTTGCTCTTGACTCACTTGATAGCACAGGCATAGATGGAGAATCTTTCCCTCCAGTTCAGAGGGCTCTGCATAGGCTCTAGTTCACAAAATTAAGTTTGCAGAAAGTCTGTTTGTCTTTGAATGAAAAAAAAATGTTTTGTGGACTAACTTACAGTACAAGGGTGCCTCAGAGTCCCAGTTAAAATCTGAGAATGGATGTGCAGGGCTTCATTTTGCAGAAAGGCAAACTTCACTAGCAGCTTGATTCATGAGTTCATTTGAATGGTTTCTACATTGTAAATTTATCCAGGATTAGTTTGGTAAGATTTAGCTACAAAACAAGAAGTCTCATGATTGTTTACATGTACATTGCAAAGTGTGGTTGAGAATAAAGTGGAAATATTTCACGTGGTAGGTCCTCCTTGTCATCTCACTTTATTTTGACAACGATATGAGACTGAAGACCATAAGTTTCTGCCCAGGTATTTTTTGCAGCTGTGTTTAAATCAAATATTAACTTCCTTTCAGAAACACAATGATTATGTTTTTGCAACTGTTCAGTAAGTAATGGATGTTTCCTGGAAGAGTGAGCTGGTTGGTTAGTATCTGATGCTTTGTTTAAATGAAAATGTCGCTGTTGCTGTATCTTTCTTTTCCACCATGAGGGGGTTTCTCTACTTGTCTGTAAACAGGTAGTTTGGGTCCTGTACACTGGGACTCACCGCTTTTCTTCATTGTGTTTCAAAGTTCATTTTTTGCAGCACACTAAAACTGCTGCAGAAACTTCTACACTGTGAGGCAGAGTTTGCCACCCACTTATAGGGAACAATCCTAAAGTCTAGAAATACAGATGAAAAGTTTTCATCAGAGTTAAACAGAGCCAAGCAGAAAATCTCTGTGCTTTCTGCTTTATTGCATGCAGAGGCTGGACACTCTATCATTTTGTTAATGCCGCTATTTAGATAGATCTTGTTGGATGTACTTGAAGCACTAAGTATCTTGATTCACAGATATTTTCTAAGCAAGGCTATTTCTGTGACATTGAGTTGAACTTGAAATTGGAAGTGTCAAATGAAGTATTTCTATCTAGCTGGCTGCAATTTATCTGTATGAAATCTGATCTGATCATCTAAGGACCCTAACTGGAGCAAATGAAATGTTTTATCACCAGGAATCACTTGAGATGATTTTCCAGAAGGCGTAAAAGGCTGCTATGATGGACTGTCCTCTTTGTACTTGTGGATGAGATATTTTTGCTGCAGCAAATCTGCAGTATTAGGGTGCATGTCTGTCTTCTCTTTGTCTGTCCAGCCCTTTGGGTTTCTGCTAGGAGATGAAAGCTCCTCATTGCACCTATGATCTTATTTTGGCCCCGTCCAGCAGCTCCCAACCACTTCAGACTATGAAACAGAGTAGGATTTGATCCCCCGAGCAGTTCACAGTGTACTGCTGCCTTTTTTGGCTCTGTCAAGAAGAGGGCAGAGCTGGCTCCAAGGCTCCAAACTCCTTCCTGGGTCAGTACTGAGAAATCCCAGAAGCTGCTGCAAGTTGTCCCTCATCTCATGATTGCCTTACTCTTACTTGGCTCATATTTTGGCCTGACATCCAAAACTGATTTTATCAAACCTTCTTTAACTGTCTCCGCTCAAAACCTGCTCTCCATCTGCCGTGTCCCCCTGCCTCTTCTTAACCAGCTTGCACAGGAGAAGTTTGGGCATGGTTTCCAGCTGGAGATGGCATTGTTATCTCACCGCATCTCCTCTGTTGGTGAGTGGGCACAAGGGAGGTCGCAGTCTCTTGTCACTAGCCTGGGACGCAGCCGTGCCTGTGCTGTCTGCCCCCACATTGCCCCCCTAGTGTGGCACCCACAATACAGCCTAAGCTAAGGTCCTGTGGGAAGGGAGAAGGGGGGTAGACTGATATCTAAACATCTGAATTTTGTTCATTCTCTCTTTTTTCTCAGGAAGAGCAATTTTAAAGTTCTGAGGAGAGTCAGTCCTCCTGGCCGCTCCTCTTTTCTGTTGCTTCATGTCTGTGCTCTGGCAAATGGTGAGGAGATTAAAATGATAGTCCCCATCACATGCTCACCTTGGAAGTAGGTTGATTACTTCAATCCCATCCCCAGCACTGGAGAAGAGCCTCAGTCATGACTTCAGGTGAGAGGAGAACAGCTTTGAACCTGCCTTCATGATGCTGAGCTCAATGAAAACAACATTAAACCACAAGACAGAGTAAGGTTCAAGTTGCTTCTCAGCTGGAAACTCTGGGGAGACAGTAAACACAAAGCCTGCCCGCTGCCAGGGAGTTGTTTGTTTGTTTTTTTTCCTTAACAAAGCTGTTCTTCAGAATGGAGCCCTGCATTCCCCATGGCGTAATGGTGGCCTTAACCACAGCCCCTGTTGTGATAAAAACAGTGCTGGGAGAGGGGCAGGATGTGGCAGTCACCCATACCTTTGAATGTGTATTTTTAAACATCAGTAAATAGATGCTTTTCAGGGGAAAAGGAGAGTGAACAAGCACCGTTCACAATGCCTTCCCTCGAGGGCAGGCAGCTGCTCCTGGCTGTGGCTGCCCACTGCAGGCGCAGCATGGGGGGCACGGTGGCAGCCCTCTCTGACAACGGTGGGCAGGTGTTTCTGGCTCCCAGGTCTTGTGCGTTTCCCACAAAGCATCTTGCTTATTTAAGAGGCTGGGACTGTCAAGTTAGTGCTATGTTCCTGCCTCCTGTTGAAGTTCCCAGCTCTGTGGAGGGTGAAAATTTCACCTCTCTAAAAGGCAGCTGCTGGGATCCGGGACATGCTTTTATGGCAGCAATTCAAATTTTCCATTAGGTATAAGAGCCAGGGGCTTCTTCTGAGCTTAGCAAGGTCCCCCGAAATAGTTTTCTCCACCTCTAGTGTCAGGAAAGAGCATATACGGTTTTTTAACCCTTATCCCAGATTTCTCTATGCCAGAAAATAAAGAAGTCAATTTTCTTCCTGACATTCCTGTGTGTCACACCCTCATTACGACACCCTTCTCTAGGAGCATTCCTGTGCGTGAGAAAGAGAAAAGTGAATCTGAAGTGACTTTACTTGGTCTAACTCTGGTCAAAATTTCTGCCAGCAGTTACTCCCACGCATAGCCATTGCTCATAGGTAGATGTGAAACTAGAGTTAAGGTTTATCTCCTCCTGTCAAAAGGGCTCAAAACATCAGAATCAAAAACTATGGGTAAGAGAGGAACATAGTGTGTACTGGTGAGTTTGCTTTATTCACAAGTCAACAGCAGAAATCATTCCTATGCCAGGCACATAAATACCTTTCGTAAACTGTCCCAGTGATTAATACACTGAAGAATGTGTCAGTCGCAGCTGGAGCCGTTGCAGTGTTGTAGTCACTGGAAGGGGTATCATCTCAGGCGATGATCTTGGGGGATATTTCTCAACTCTGCTTTCCAGAGAGGTGGGCTTACACCAGTCTCCTGCCTCATGCACTCCTACCAGAGCGCCTGGCTGCCTGCACGTAAAGGGATGCCCACTCTCTTCAGGAAGCAAGCCTCCAGCACAAGGCTCCAGTGCCAGCCCCTCGGCATGTTAAATACGAAGTGGCTGGAGTTTCACACATTTTCTGTCATCTTTGTCAGTCTGAGACTTTGAACAATGGCTGTGATGAATGCTGAATTTTAAAACGGGGCTGTGTTTTCTTTCCAACTATCTCGTCTTGGGAAGTTTGAAAGACATGCTCTGTACTCTTGGTGGGAAAAGTCAACACTCGTAATTTGATGGAGATACTTTGTGCCTTCTCTGAAATAAATACTGGAAGCAGAAAGCCAGGTGGAATCTGATCTTTACCAATGCTTGGAGGCTGGGTATGTTGTACCCATGAAAAGGGGACTGTTAGATACCCCAGGGGCTAGCACACATATAGAAGTATATGATGATACAAAATGTTCAAGACTGACCAGTCTCCTTCAGAGGTGATATTTTTCCAAGGTGTTTTTTTCAGGTTGCACAAGGAACAGGAATCTCACACGTAGTGTGGAGAAAGCTGCTCCTTTAAAAATCAACCTCGTGATGCTGCTTGTCATGTGAAAGTTTCAGCTGAATGCTAATGAGGAAAATCTGTTTTCAGTTAAGCCAATGTAAACTCAGGGAATTTTAACCAGGATTGGTGAAGTCACTTCAGATTTGCACCATAGCATAAGTTTGATTGGAACATTTGCTTTCATGTAACTTTTGCGGCTTTATTCCATTCATTATATATGACCATAATTTATGGAGGTTCCACATGCACATGCAAGTTAAGGCAATTTGGTTTCTTTTATTAAGCTATGAGTCTGTTTTATAATCAAAGTAAATCAGGCTCATTTGCACACCAAAAAATCTTGGTGTGGATTTCTGTCTGTGGGAGTGGAGACAAAGTATCTTGCTTGCTGACTCTAGCCAAACTATGCATTTAGCTTACCCAGTCAATTTTCATGGTGACTCAGTGCAATTCATTTGCTCTAGTGAGATATGCAAATGCTAATTTTTAAGAGCTGTATTCGAATTTAATTCTTACCAACGCACGTATGAATTAATATGAAGGACTTCAGTAATGGTACACTGGAGTTTTGCCATGATAATTAAGAAGTGAATGTGGCTTGACACAGGGGAGAGGAGAAGCCACAAAGTAGATCACATCACGAAGCTGTAAATTTCCACATTAGCTTTGTCCTGGTGTTACTTAGCGCACTCTGACTAGCTGACAGTCCCAGAGCAAAAGCGCCAAGTGAAGATGTCTTCGTCAGTACCACTTGGCCTCCTTCCCCCAAGGTCTGAGTACTGACATGCATGACAAGAAGCCTGAGGTCCTATCTCATCTCTGACCCTTTAAATGCTGCATTGACAAAAGGCATAAACCCCTGTTCTTTTCAGTCTGCTGCGTGAGCTAAAACATAATAGCTCTGAGCTAGCTGCAGACTCATTGTGGTTCTGGCCAAATGACTGCATTTCACTACATTAAGGACTGAGTTATTCCTTAAAGGATGGATTCTGTGCGAGGAATAGTAGGAAATTCACTACTGAGGAGATGGGTCCATCTGATTTTTAACTGAAGAGAGACAGCCTGCATTCTTATAACTCCTCTACACGTAGGGGAAAGGTATGCCCTTCTTGCCATGTGCTGCATTCTGTTTACCTGACCCTGCCCACTGCACCCAGACCTGCCCCATGCAGCAATCCTGTTTCTCCCCTACACAGTAGGGTGAAGGGCTCCTGGCTCTAAAGAGCTTGGCTGGAGTTAGCTGATCCATGTCGGCAGAACCACGAATGCATTTATGAGTACAGTGTAGGAAAAAAATATCTCAGAGGTGTCTGAAATCTCTTTTTTTAGTGGCATGTTAGTCTAGATAAAGTTTTAAGAATCGGCAAGCTCTCTGTAGACCTGATGTCAGATTGCTATCACCTCAAGGATGTTCATACAGAGGTGTTGTACTTCTTTGCAGGCTTTGAGGTCTGCAGTACCTTTCCTTCTTTATCAGAAACTTTAGTCCCTGCTGGCCTCTGGGTCCCCCCTAAGGAATAACTCTTTTGGCACGGAGACCCCTCTGGGGCTGTCTGTCCTACTTCTGTGTGGCAAAATGGGTTTTCACTCCTTTCCCCTTTGTGATTATTATTATGGAACCTTCGTTACAGAAAATCTCTGCCCACTTCCTAGGATAACAAGGGGAGGTTAAAAGACAACCATATTCAAACGTTAGAGACAGCAGGGAGTTTTTTATTAGTGAGGCCTTCTCACTCCTTGGGTACTTTTCTGAGTGGGGTCAACATCTGACCATTGCTGCAGATTGCATCTCAAAAAGTAATTTACTAATGGAAAGGCATCTTTCCACAAAAAATCATTCAAAGATAGCAATGTCTATCAAAACAATGAATATGTGAACAGATAAAAATGAAACACCATAAATAAAACAAGCACCATCTTATTTCAGCTTGCCACAGGTCAGCCTGAAAGAGTTGACAGCTCTTGGAAAGCCTTTGCAAACATTTCAGCATTAAACAACATTAGCTTCGACTCCTAAATGCCTTTGTTTATCTGGGCCAACATCCAGAACTCATACAAAATAATTATCTACCAACACACAGACTGTTTTCATGCAACCCCTAGACATACACATAGCCATATCAGATCCTTATTACTCCTCTTAGAACTGTCCTGTAGAGATGACTGTTGTCTTTGAACAAGGTTAATGAATGCTTGATCCTGAAGCTAATGGCATCTCCATTCTTGAGCTAGGATTTTTCAGATAAGACACCCTATTTTATTATTGAGAAGCAGGTCAGGAGAAGATATTTACACATTCTGGAAACTTGACATTACCCCACTGACTCTTCCCTTTAGAGTAAATATTTTTAAGTGGATGATGGAGTGATGTAACAGAGTACGTTGCATTATTTGCTGCTTCCAGATACTCCTGCTACATTGGTTTTAACGTGTCTATATAACAATAGTCCATACTGAGTAGCTCATACCCCCTTCCAAATCTTTGTGACTAATATTCTGCAGGTGAAGAATTATGCACCAGGAACCCTGCATTTTTCCCTTGGTTTTTTTAGCTCACTATTTGGAAAAACTGAGGACTTTTCAATGCCAGCTGGATAAGATGTTCTTCATTCCTAACACTCTACCCTGTATGTTGCGTTTGTGCTTTTTTGTCCAGCCATGCTGCATTTCAGGGATGACATGTGAAGTGCTTGCAGCATAGATGTAGCTGTGTACACAGCACATAGGGGTCTGGAAACCACCTTGAAAGGTACAGAAAGACAGTGCAGCACCGTGTGTATACGACTGGAGTAGGATCTAGGAGACCTGGCTTCTCCCCTGTGACTTTAGGTCACAGTCCTCCCACGTGACTTTAGGCAGAGAAGTCACTTCACTTATCAGCCTCTGTCTATTCCATTTAGGCTGTAGATTGGTTTAAGAACTCTGATACTTAGCACAGTACTTAAAATAATGTGTCACCTTTTCAGATGGGTCCTCTGTACATGGCATCGTTAATAAAAATATCTTAGACATCCATAGTCATGCTGATTACTCATTCCTTGAATTTGATATACCATTATCATCATAAGCATTCTTACTGTTAAATTTTAGATTTAGATTTTCTTTAGAGATATTGTTCCATTTTCATTGCTTTTTACTCAGGAAAAAGTTCCCTTTTGAAAACTGCCAATTATTGTCAGTAAGACACCAGCTGCCCTGGGTGAAGAAGATATGCCATCTGAAACTATCATTGCTACTGAATTCCCCACCAAATAAATGCAATAGCTACACTGTTGATGCAAAAGACCTAATGTAAATATGAAATGAGGAATAAAGTCAACTGCAGCATATTGTGTAGTAAAGATAAGTGTCAATATAACTTTGGAATATTATAATTTTCTATAAGGGAAAGAGCGTGGCTAAGTCCTGCCACGCATTTCATTTCACACACATACAAATGGCATGATGGGCAGAAGAAAGACATATGTGAATCATATGAGAAAAATTTTAGAAGCCCAGCTAATTGGCAAGACAATTAAAACAAGGGAAAACAGGTCAGAACTAGTCTGAGATGCTATTTGTTCAAACTATCCGAAGGCAGGTTTAAGAAGAGAATAAGCTACCTTCAGGGCAAGGGCAGGATGGATTTAGGTGTGCTTAGAATGTGTGTCATTCTCTGTAAAAGAAATCACTAATAGGGCTATAGCTAATAATAAGCCAAATCCTTGGCCTGGATTTCAAGGCACACATGAATACACAGGGATGGGGAGAGCCTTTGAATTTCATTTCTCACCTTCTCTTCTGTGAGAGCTGTGGAGGTTCCTACAGATGTTTCATTCAGCTGGATAAACATTGATACCATGGGGAAGCTGTGTCTCAGGCATAAGACTTCCAAGATACAGCCTCAGCGTGCAAATGAGATGGAGTTGTAGACTGTTGTTAGGATGGGATTTGTGACCACTTCATATGGGTCCTACTTAATGACTATGCAATCTAGCCCCTTTCCATTGAGTCAAGTAACAGGGCAACATATTGAGGTGGCTGTTGAGATCATATTCGAGTAGGACTTGCGGGACTTGGTCCAGGAACAATGTGACACATCCCACCAAATGGACATAGTACAAAGCTCACACTGATATCAACGATTTTATTCTGTTACAAATTCTTCCCATCTTGAAATCTTCAAAAAGTTTGCAGTGATTTTGTGGAAGCTGGCATGACTGGAATCAGTGAAAGATTTGTGTTGAAACCACATAATGTTTGTGGTATTTTCTATTTGAACAGAAACCTCATGGAATGTAATTTTAAGAGTAAGTCTGAATTTTTCAGTGTTCATTCAAAATTTAAATTAAGAAGCAAATGTCCAAAGATCCAGCTCGTGGGTTACTTATTCAGATTTTGCAGTCGCACTGCATTTACACCAAGGTAGAACAGAATGAGGTAAAGACATAGGAATGAAACCTGGAGGTATTCTCGAGATCTCGGTGTGATCTGTCTCAGTTAAATGTATGTCAAAGATGCATCAAATGGATCTTTAGTAATAATGCATTCCAAAACCTCCTTTGTCTAAAAAGGAAACTCACTGATTTATCGTGTTGAGATATAGTCTGTCTCTACAGATCACAAAAATGAGAATACGTGTCTTAACAGTAGTATTTAACAACCTTTACCAACAGTACGAAGAATACATCTCTCCAAATCCACTCATTTTCCCATTTAGATGTCGTTGAAAACAACCAGGAGACCCAAGCTTACTGTGTCACATGGAGTACTTGGGAAAAGCATTTGCTGCACACTCCACACAAAAGACATAGAAGTCATTAATTTTACAGCATAAAACCATAAATAACAACTGTAGACATGGTCTTAAATTATGTGGAATGGTAAAAAGCAATCTAACATACTCCCAATTTATTCCTGTGATTATCAACTCCACTGATGACAATCTTAGTTCTCTTGCTCACTAACTTTTGTGGCTTTTGAATGCAAAGTCAGCTGATTATGATGCTATGGCAGGAAGGAAGAAAGAGATAGACAAATCAAGGACACATTTTTGCACTGGATTACAAATTTAGTCTTCAACACTGAGAAGGTAGAGCATATTATTCCCTTAAGTTTCCATACATATTCAAGATTTACTTATTCCTAAATTATCAAATGCTAAACATAGAGCACTTCAACCACCTCAGTCCATCAAACCAAGCCATGGACCACTTGGGGGTAGACTTTTTAACTTAAGTAAGTCTTGCAGGGAAAAAACTTGATGATACCTAGTGAAGATTTTTTTCCCTAGCAAAATGAACACTATGATGAGATGAGATTAGTGGCTACAAGTATACGTTGGGGATCAGTACGAGGATTGTGAAGAGCTATTTATGTTAAAAGAAATATTGGTATCAGAATAAATTCATTTTATCCTTAAACACATTAAGACTGGAAATAAGAAAACAGTTTCTAAACTTCAGTGCAGTGAGATTCTGGAACTGTCTTTTAATAGGAGTGATCAATTAAATCCACTGTGAAAAGTGCTGTATCATTTTGTAGAAGTATGTAGAAGTATGACTGCASCTGAGGAACAAAAAGGTGTTCTTCCAGTCCTTCTCCTAGCAAAGTTTTGATTCAGTACCTCCATATTACTACTTGGAAAAAAGTTTTTGAAAATGTGGCTGGGGACGGGTGTTAATTTTGAATATTCGGGGTTTTTCACTGAAATAGATTTAAAGGTCTTAGTAGGGAGGAGCATAAACTTGCAAAAAAATAGTTGTATTGTGGACTAGTTGTGATTTTATTTGATAAAAGCTTATATAATGATTTTCCTCCTAACCTTTTTACTAATTTAATTCTGAATGCTTTAGTAGAAAGTTCTGAATGGTACTGAACATGAAAAGAGAACAGATTCTCATGAAGAGCAGATTTGAAAACAAAACTCATTCACTTGACTGGAACTGAGCAAAGCTAGGAAGTTTCATATCTGCATTTGGTTGCGGGACAATATTTTGGGGTCACCGATGATCAAAAGTTATATTGGACTCAAAACTTTGATTTGATGTGCCAAACCCCTATAACATTAGAGTCAGTGAAGCTCTTGTTGTTGCCAGGCTGGTCTAAATCTGAGATGGGAGACTGATTTAACTTGCACTCTATATTAAATGCAAAGTGACATAATTTGAAGAGAGTGGAGAGTTGACTGGTGTTTTGGTTTTTATTAGAAAATCCCTATTTCTAGAACTGATGGAGCTATAGGCAAAGGTAACACTGATAAATGTTTCAATATGAAAATATTTAGGAAAAAAGGGGTAGTTGTGTTATTTTATTTCAAAATTTCCAAGTGTCATTGACAGAAAGAGGAATTTCCAGTGGGAAACATCGGAAAGATTTATATTCCAGCCATGGCTTGGAATAATAACAAAAAAAAAAAGGTATTGCAATTTTTTTTTAGAATACAAAAGACTATTTCTTGCCCAGCTCAGTAGAAAGAGCAATTTTTTTTTTTTAACATCAGTTCATTTCTATTTGGGATCTAAATGAGATTGAAATTCAAATCAATAGAGATACAGATTATTTTTTTTTTTAGAAAACAGAAATTATTCAAGAGTTCTGCCTTTAATTCTGCCTGTTCTGTGATGTTATAAGATGACACATTTAAGTTCAGTGAAATGTCCTGGGATAATATTAGAAGGGGTTGCATGTGAAAATGCAGTCTGTAGCTCAGAGAGCGTGAACAGCTGATGATGATAAAGACTGACATTTCAACAATATTTGCGTCCTCTGTGTATGTGGGAGAGAAAAAGAAAGAGAGTAGTAATAAGAGTCCAGGTTATTCCCCATACAGGAAAAACCTGCTTAAAGGACAGGAAATTCCCATGGGTTTCCATTCACAACGGTTTCTTCAAAGTTATCTCACTGTGGGCAACAGGTTTTGCTGCTCTATAGAAATTCCTATGGGTTCAACCTGCTAAAGCAAGAGATGTGTACTCAACTCCAAATTTCCTTCCAACACCCTCTCCTGCTCCGCTATCTTCCCCCACTAGCAGCACAGCTCGTGCAAAGGCTGTGTTCCTATAGGCTGCCCTTTTGACTATGCAGCATTTTCAGATCCTTTCCTACATCTAAAGGTAGATCCAGGAACAACAACTGTGTCCTAAGAACTTTTGTTGCTAGGTATGATGAAGTGGGAATTTTTCAGCTGATGAATCAGAAGTCTGGGTCTCTAACCAAAAATTGCTAGATAGGGAATAGGAATTCAACCAACAGAATGCAACTTAATCTGGATTGTCTGTATTTTGTCCTGGGCATATTGACAAAAGTTAAATCCAAGGAATGGAGAAGAAAACGAGTTCAATAGATACGCTTTTTAACCCTGGTTTCCTAAAGAAGCAAGGCTCGTGGGATCTTACTTTTTGTTTTAGAGGCCCCACTGTTTCCCCCAGATTTGTCAGCAAGTTAACAGTCTGAGAGATGTTATGTCCCTACAGGATTGATAGAAATGGGAGGATGTGAGGCCATATACAAGAGAGACTGTTGACGAGACAGCTAAGGAAAATGCTGCAACACTAACTCCTCTGCCAAAAGTTTCAGTCTGAGCTCATACTGCCAAGAACCCCTGAGGATCCATCTGACCATGACACAAATTCATAGTAAGGCCAACCTTATGTGTTTCAGTGCTCACAGACTTAATTGCATGCTTACAAAAAACTTGCATGCAATCCCCAAATGATTAGGTTTTCCAAAGTGCTTGATGTACGTCTCAGCCCTTTTCCAGCAAGGCCAAAGGAAATTTTACCACTAGGTTCAACAGAAGCTTTGTGAGACAGTTGGAGGTTATAGTAACACACAATTGTGTTACAAACACCTTCAGCATATGAAATAGTTAAATCAGACATATTTTGAATAATAATTTGATGTGATTTGGGCTTGTGCTAGAGAAGGTGTTTCAGCCTAAGAATACGGTGGTAGATGCACACATTATTTGTTTGAGCAAGGAATGGTGTATATTTTCTGAAACCTTGTTTATCTTCACATTCCACTTCTTAACTGGCTTCCTTTTTGCTCGGTTGTTAACCTACAGGACCAGCTATTAGCAAATGGTAAATTAAAGACAACACCAACAAAAGGTCAGGAGTATATTCTCCCAGAGCTCTTTCATACCCAATCCGGAGACTTCCTCTTGCTCCATTTACTCAGAGGAATTAAGAGCAGGCGAAGGTAGGATTGTGTGCAACTGATAACATCAAGAACACACCTGAAAATGAAGTCGTGAATGAGTAGTTTTGGCCTGATTGCCCTCAGTCTGCTGGGTATTGACCTGTTTTATCTGAAGTAAACCTGAAAAGAACCATTCCAAGCTAAAGAAGAACAACATTATGGAAATGCCAAGTTACTTATTGCTATTATTATTGTGTAGCAAATCGGAACAAGGAGAGCAAAAACATAGAGTAGAAGTATCCAACAATAGTTTCAGGTTGTCCTCTGTTGCCTTTTGTTAATCAGCTACAGTGTTCTGCTTCCTTCTGGTTAGTGCACTGTACTGTTTGTATACTGTAAACAGATTGCAAATCACACTTTCTTGTGTTGTGTGTAAGTCTGGAAGGCTCCCAACAAGTCTGAGAAATAATCCTGTTAATTCTAAGTAATTGCTTAAAGAAAACCATCAAATCTGTTTCTTCTTTTTAAGATGGTTGCCATTCTATTAAATCAGTAAATTTTGACATAAATGGATGAACTGTCAGAATCTAATATGCAGATTTCATCACCTTCTTCCTCTGTTTTTTAGAAGATTGAAATATATTGAGGAAAACACCACTTTAAATGTTCTTAATGGCCATTCTGAAACATTTACCCTGACCAAAGCTGAGCTCTGGTTGCTCTCACAGAGAAGGTACCATCTCACGTTCACAATGCTATATACAGACAGTGGAGTCAAAGGATAAATTAAAGTATTGTGAATAAACCCCCAATGTAAGCTAGTCTGTTCACGAAGCGGTTTTCGTTTTAGAGAAAAACCCAAGACTTTCATATTAAGAAAAACCCAAGACTTTCAGGTAGTGTACAGATGACATTTTTTCTTTTCATACTCATTTTTGTTAAGAGACAGACAGGTAACTGTTATAAATAACAGTAACATGAGAATATCCATTGAATTAGTGTGTAAAATGTGAAGAGGCACAATTTTCCAGTTTCAGAAACCTACATTGTTGTCATTCCTCAGTTCAGAAGTACATACAAAGAAAGGGCAAATTAGGTTTGACATTGCATTCAAACTGCAAATCCTTTTTGACTTTGCCTTAGTAATTTATTCTTTTCCAATATGTGGCATAACCCCTGCTTTAAACGACTCTTAGACTATCTCCATGTGCTGAAATGGTCCCTTTACTTTCTAGCAAATATTTTGACTGTGCTATTTTTTGAAATGAAAACATGCACACAATACAGATGATTACATTTTATCTGGTGACGATCTAACGTTACAGTCCAAGCTGAAGGCAGTCAGTACCAGTCTGTAACATGCCACTCAAACATAACTTATCAGTCTGACGAGCAAAACATGCTTTATTTCACCTACAAACAAGTGAAGACTATGAGAACAATAAATACAAAATGTTAATGGGTGTAGAAATGTCAAATATTGATCAGGAAAATTATTCATGTACTTCAGGTACAAAGAGTTCCCCAACTAGTCTTTTTTTCTTGTCTAATGGAGGGAGGGGAAGGAAAGCAAGTGTACGTTATAAAGAAAAGAGTAAACACAACTTTCATAAGTTAAGTGATGTAAGTAAAGAAGGCAGCTAGTAAAACATCCTAACTTTCCAATGCCTAGGAAGGTTATTACCAGCATAAATATCCTTGGTGGATGAAACAAACCTAACTCTGTTGGAGTCTCTACCTCTCTATGTTTTGAATGTACCCACATGTCAAACAGATTTTTTGTCTGTTTTGCACAATCCCACTTTTATCGGACAACCTGTTTTACAGTTTAGAAATGAGAAATGCTTTCACAACAGCATTCATTAAAACCTCTTTGTGCAGGGCACATTGCTTCTTTGTTTAGATTTTAATTTACCAAAGATTTTTCTATTGAGACTACTTCAGATCCTCTCCTCAAATTTTCTCTTCATTGAGTGAATATACTGTCTGCTTCAGGCAACTGAAACACTGTATAGAATCTAGAAGGCAGTAAATTATTGTCATTTCATCAGCCTCAAGGATGGGTGTAAGGTTGGTTTTATTCGCTGTGTACATGCCACCCTATATGGCAAATTTTGAATGATATCATACTCTCCAGTGAGAAAGAGACAATGTGGAGAAAAAAAGGATTCATGAAAACAGTGGAGATTTCTTAGCTGGAAAATCCGAGGACTGTTACACATGGAGACATCAGCACTGCTTCAGCAAGTCTCTGAGCTGCAGATTACTGAATGCTGGAACACATACAGGGAAGTATTTCTGGAGGATTTATGCTTTTTGTATTCTTTCTGAGGCATCTGCCACTGCCCACTGGCAGAGCCAGGAGAAGGGGCCGGGCAGACCCTTGAGCTGACTTGCGCTGGCTGTTCTTGCGGTTTTAAGAATGAAGTGAAGGGTTTCCCAGAAAGTCTGTGCTGCTGCAGGTGAAGACTTTGCTGTGTGATTGGCATCCTTCCCACTTTCATACGAGAATATGTTTTGTGCATCATCGTATCCTACACAGTGGCAGAAAAAACCTTATAAATGAGAAGATGCTGAAGCCAAACAATAGCTCAATAACACAAGAGCTTTTCTACCAAAGAAGTTCAGGGATATAAGGATGCAGTGATTTTTTATTTCCACCCCCAAAATACCCCAGAACTGAGAATTGCTTCCACTGGGTTTCCCATTCAGCTGCAAATGTCTCCCTGATAGTCTGTTTGATATCTCCTCTGTCTTCCTACCACTTGCCTGAGGCTATTTCTTCCTCTCCAACTTTCTCGGTGTAAGTCTAACTGTTCCTTTTCCCTTGCAGATGCTGCACTTTCAGGAGGCACACTTACCTCTTTCACATTTTTTGGAAAGAACAGAGAAAATGGTTGATCCTTTCTCCTGCTTCAGTATCCACAGAGCCTGGATGGTATCGGCCTGGAGACTGAAATGGCAGCTTGGCTCCACAACCCAGGACTTCCAAAGAATCTGAGCCCAGCCACCTGCACCCAAAAAAGACAAGGTGGCCTGGCTGAGACCGTGATGTCAGAGCATAGCTCTAACAACCCAGCCACCTGAATGGTGCCAGAACAAAATTTAACCAGAAAGTGTGACCAAGTAAAATGCATTGCAGCAAAGAAATAGTTAAGGTATTTAGTCATCCTGATTTTGCAAGGTATCTATCTCTTGCTATAGTGGCTTCAAGCACTTTCATGTTAGCATTTCTTGTAAAAACTGCTGCCATTTGCTGCAATCATCTTGTTTGTTATGAATGCTGGGTTTTTCTCCCCAGTAGGAATACAGTTTGATTATAGCTCCATTGGGGGAGTCTGAGAGTCCACGGGTTAAAAATTGTAATTGAATACTCAAGATTTCAATAATCATATGTAATTTTATTAGGTGTCCCTTTCAATCTAATTTCTGCTCTGCGAGAGGGATTCTCGTTTCTATGCATATGCAGTTATGTATGATAATTAGTTACGATATCTTCCACAGAGATTTAATCCTTCACCTTTCCCCCGAAATGAAAATACAAGAAACCCCCAACAGAGCATCTCTGCATAACATGTTAGTCACCAGTGTGAACCGAAGTTTGTTCAGAAATAGGAAAAAGAACCATTTCAGTCCAGTGTGAACCAAAGCTCAGCGCTAGCCGGAGTCGCTCTCCGATTCGCTGCATACATAACAGGGAAACAAGTGTTACTTCTGCATCTCTTTACACTAATTGTCAAGTGTGGGGAAGGGATCTGCTGATGTGCTAATTTCTTAATGCAGTTTAATTTTTACTTTTGCCTTTGCAATTCCTCTTTCTCTTAGAGGTCCTGTTAGCCAAAGAGGGTACTGGGGATATTATATGTTTAGAATACAAGATATTATTAAAATATCCTATGACATTATCTTTAGAGGCTGATGGTCAATTCCTAAACATATTTATTAGGATCCTTATAAAGTTTTGGTACTGAAAAGCTGTCCTGGTTTTGACTCGGGTAGACTTAATTTTCTTCCTAGTAACTGGTATAGTGTTGTGTTTTGAATTTAGGATGAGAATAATGTTGATAACACACCGATGTTTTAGCTGTTGCTGAGCAGTGCTTACACTAAGTCAAGGACTTTTCAGCTTCTCTTACTGCCCTGCCAGCAAGGAGCCTGGGGGTGCACAAGAAGTTGAGAGGGAACACAACCAGGACAGCTGACCCAAACCTGCCAAAGGGATATTCCATAGCATATGACATCATGCTGAACAAAAAAACTGTGGGGAGTTGGCTGGGGGGCGTAGCTGCTGCTCGGGAACTGGCTGGGCATCGGTCAGCGGGTGGTGAGCAATTGCATTGTGCATCACTTGTTTTGTATATTCATTTATCATTATTATTATTTTCCCTTCCTTTTCCGCCCTATTAAATAGTCTTTATCTCATCCCACGAGTTTTACCTTTTTTCCGCTTCTCTCCCCCATCCCACTGCGGGGGAGTGAGTGAACGGCTGTGTGGTGTTTAGCTGCCCGCCGGGTTAAACCACGGCAAAAGCTGAGCAAAATGGCTCCTTAGCACCCCTAGTGTTCTCCTGGTCCCGCAATACCCTTCATGTGCTTCCGCCCTTCGGGCACGCTAACTGTCCTATTTAAATAAAGGGGGTTTGCCTTTGTAACCCATTTGAGCCGCTTGTCTTCCTCTGGTTCCTGTGCGTGGGAAATCTGGGACGTTACAGCCCTCGGTTTGAGAGCCTGGTCGTTTAATATTGAGGCTGTAGAAACCAACACCATAGGCTCCCCACAGCTTCTGTTTCAGTGACACTGATATTGATGAGCTCTTTTTTTTTTCCCTCTAGAAAGAAATTATGGTTAAAAAGAATATCCTCTAAAGTTTACTTCCACATGAAAATTACTTTTTTTCTGTTTTCTGGGTCGAAACAGTTGGTTGAAATGCTCACTTTTCTGCAGAGAAAAAATCACCTTTTTTTTTACAAAACTGGATCTTTTTCCTAATTTTCTTTGGTTTGTTTGCTTGTTAAGACAGTTCTGTCTGCTGTTTGCATATGGATCTTCAGTGCGAACTATCATGATTTAAACTTCAATAAGATCTTATTTTGATAAGACATAAGTGTAATGGTGAATTTGATGTCATCAAAGCAAGTCACCTGGGCAAGGTCTGAACTACACAAATTGCTTGTGAATTAAAAGCGCTACGGGCCTTTTTATGTATAACCCACCACTAATACAACTGTATGTATGTCTGGTTAATCCTCAGGACTACCTGTTGGTGGGGAAAAGGTAAATGAACAGGTCACTTCAAAGCCCTGAAGTACATGTTCACAAGTTTTCTTGAGCCATTTTCAATCCCATTTAAAAGGAGGTGGATAGTAGGCTGGAATTTTTCCAATACCAAGAGAAATCATGCTGTGAGTGTGTCTGGCAATAAACCTTTCAGAAATTTTGAATATTATTTAGGAAAACCAGCATTTTTATTTTTTATTAAGCACGCTATACTATTTGTACCCTTATAAGTATACTGGCAACTTGCAGTTAAAACACCTTATCCTGAGAATCTTAATGCTATAGGCTTCAAAATGACTGAGTTAATTTAGAAACAATTATATAAATCTATAGAAACTTCTTTTCCCTTGGGAAAAAAACGATCTGTTTGGAGTAGCCAAATTGTCTATCTCTATAAAGTGAGGTCTAATTATGTGCGTGGGTGAAGTTATAATAACATATTTTTTAAAATATGTGATTGTTTTTGTTCATACAATTCTTATTACAATAAAATGGTCAGATAATGGGGTGAGAAATACCGTGACAGGAAATTTCCTACCCATAGTTAACATTTGGCTTTGGACACAAACTGTCCGAGGCTATATTCTGTTGGATGTTTTGGCATTTTTTTGATAATACCACCTATGTAGATTAACTCTCATAAAACAAAACCTCTTGAATTAAACATATATAGCATCTTTATCCCTATTCTTAAGCAAGGCTTAATCTTTCAGAGTGGAAGCTCTCTAGAACTCTCTGACCTTTGCATCTCCTATAAGACTTAACAGCAATAATTAATAATCATGACAACAAAAAATAATTGCTTTCCAGGTGAGTCTTCCATTGTGATCCCATATTTCAGAGTATTTCTCATGAAAGATGTACCCGAAGTCTTCATTTTTCCAGATCAGACTGCATTACATCATATCTGTTTCACGAAGATCTTGTGGTTTTCAATCCAGTGTGGTTGAGAATTTCCTTGACATGAATAGGACTATCCATGTGCTTAATCATGTGTGTGAGTATTTGCAGAATGAGAGACATAACTGTTTCAGCTTGTTTTGAATTTATAGTTGATGCTGACAGGACACCTGCAGCCTGTAATCAGTAGCTGTTACTGGAAATTTAAATTAAACAAAATATTACCTAGTTTACAAATAATATCTGTCTTAAACCTCATAAAACAAAATCTAACTTTCAGTTCTACAGAAAATTTAGCATTTTCCCCRTTTACATTTGTTATCCAGACTCCCTGCCAGGCAAAGAAGACACACTGAGTTGCCACGTTTCATGGCTGCATAAAAGTGGGCTACATCTACTTAATATGCCTCCCAGTGTGCCTGATTTGCTTTTCTAGGCAGATCTAATGTTTAACATCTCATTGTTAATTTATAATAAAAGGATATTTTTACTCCTTTATCTTTTGATAGATTTAAGAGTGTCCTTCATAATTTAGTACTCTATAACCCTGCTGCTGGAACATTTGTGGATCCTGCAGTTTAATCACAATATACTATCAAGAACACTATAATGAAGCCAACTGATGTGCTAAAAAGAGTAAGTCTTATGACAATGAGTCCACGTAAAGAAAACACACTTCAGCTGTTGCCACTTCTCTTGTTGAAGTTAACATATTCTCCTCCAAGGTTATTTGATTTTTAGCAGATAATGTGCAGTCCAGTTAATTGTCCATATAAAATATACTAATTTCTTGGATAGAAAGCATGTGCTTTCATCATAATGCCTTCATACAGTAAATGAGACAGAAAATTAACTCGGCGACAATTCTCTTGTCCCTTCTGCAGTTGTCCCAAGTTGTTCCTCTAACATTTCTACACTGACAATACCAATCTTGTCAGCCTGTGCTTTTTACTGTTAGACCTTGACCTGAAATAAGGATGAAGACATTTCAGATTTGTACAGGATTTGTTCTTATTTTTGTAAGAATGTGTATTGTTCTGATCTGCATTTTCTCTTGGGCAAACAAAACAGACATTCACATGCTAGGTATAGCTGAGCCTGATTCAGCAATTCAGCAATGACCTTAAGATATTTGCAATTAGATTTAGTATTCTGGTGCTGTTACAAGATGACTTTCTAGTTCTACAAAACAGGATGATGGCTTGTTGAATGTCTTTTAAAAATAATTCTATGTTCTTTCTATTCAGAATGCTTTTTGGTGCAGTGGCTATCTTTCCTCACACAAAGAGCGCCAGGAATACTAGATACTGAGTGTTCTCATATAACAAATAGCAAGTAGCAACATGTAAAATGGATACTTGAAGGTGTCCTAAGTTGACCTTAGCCTCACTTAGAATTTCCTCTGTGGTGGATGGAACCCCATAACCAGCACGAACACTGCTCCTGCTCTGCTCCTCTTGGCTTTGCCTACACCATAATTACAAACCAAATTACGATGCACTCGCTTCAGATGTTCTTTTTTCTTCTGTGTAGCAGACCAGATTGTATTAACAACATGACCAAAGGAACTATACTACAATTGCAATTGTTTAAAGCTGTCATATGGTTCCCTAATGAGTTATGAAATTATTTTGATCTGGTTTATACAGGCAAAACCCAACTTGTGTCTGTTAGTATAACTACACCCTGGCCAAATTAAAATTATTTGTAAATGTGGTAGATGGTAGGGTTTAGCAAAGCAGGTGATCTTCTCTCCAGTAAGGTGCTTGGGAAGTGCCATTCAAGAGCAAGTGGAAGACTTTAAAAGGGCAAGTGGTTTTACTCCCAAAAAAACTGTCCAGAAAGTTTTGGGACTGTAAGAGTTAGAATATCATATGTTTAAGCTAAGATATATCTTTTTCATCCAAATATTTTGAAACCAATTAATTATCTAATTAGTAGTAGACATATTAAAGCAAGACTATAAGCTCACTGAAAATAAATCAAGTTTTACTGCATCTTATTCTAGACACGTGTTTTGCGATTATTCTGTTTTATGAGTTCCCAATGATCTTTCTGTGATTGAACCAGCATTTAAATTAGCAAATAGAACAAGGAGCAAAGCTAAACACTGGACCAGTCCTGCAGGACACAAACATCTGATTTGTTTTTGTCTCAAATCAGAGCACAACTTTGGAATTTGTAAAATATTTGTTGCTATAATTTTTTTAGAATTTCTATTTGCAGCATCAGCTTTTCTGTTGTGATATTTTGGGTGGGATGAAATGTTTTAATGTTCATAAAATGTAAATGTTTTCCTTTTAATTACTGAACATATTAAATCCCTTTTTTTCAGGTATTACATTCACCACTATCTTTTCTCATAGTGGTAAGATGCCATGAAGAAGTTAGTTAGTACTTGGGAATCTTAATTTTTCATTCTTCTTCGAAATCTGAGTAACCACCCATGAGTCACAGGAAATCCACAGTGCATTGTGGGAAACACAGTGCTCCTGGGAGCCCAGGCAACAAGACTGATGGATGACCTAGATTCCACCTCACATATAAATCAGTATACTAATAGGGAAATGAAGGATAATGATTTATTGCACTGATACAAAATAAAACATTTGGCTTATTAAAAAAAACCAAACAACAACATTCTGATTTAGGTTCAGTAATTCATTAAAAACATTTTAATCTGGGGAAAACTTACTAGAAATGTTTTGATTTTACTAGACGGGGGTTGGATTACTAAGGTTTCAAGAGGAAATTGTCCTGTTTTATGGGAACTGGTAGATCATTCCCACCGAGAATTCCCCTTTCTTTGTAACACCAAAGAATCTGAACGCTGTCCTCTGGCTTCAGGCTTTCAACCACGTTTCCTCTTCCTCAGACTTTAACTACACCTTTGGAATAGTTTGCACCCAGCTAAGCAAATGCTGTGCACACTAGGGGTGTGTTGTGTTTTGTGCAGAGAAGCATCTGGAGCAAGAGATAAACCTGTGTTGCAACACAAGGTTGTCCTGAGGGAACAGCCTCCACTGCCTGACAAACCTCCTTTTCATTCTTGTTAAGGCATCACTTTCCGATCCTCAGCTTTCATCGCATTTGGTGTACCATGGGTTTGGGTTTCTTTGTATTTGGTATGGGGAGGAGACTTTTTATAAAGGAACAATAGCATCAAGAACCATGAGGCGTAATCATGCCAGTGTAATTCTTGCACAGCGGCAAGCTTAGTGATTCACTGTGTCTCTTGCCAAATGCTTTGAATCAATGTGAAGCAAGCAGGAACAGTAATCCTGTCCTAGTTTTGTCCTAGAACATTCCTTCTGCTGTCAGTGCTCCCCAGCAACGTCTTTTGAAAACTCAGGTTAGCAAAGCCAGCACAAGCCATGGCAGCTCACACATGCTCCAGGCTGCGGGGGCATTTGAACAGCCACGATCCCTGTGCTGGGTACCTTTTGCACAACTCTTGCAAGTACCTGTTTCATGTCTGCACATCTTGTATGCATTGTTTAACAGGCAGTTATGGGACCGAAGCAGAAATGAAGAAACTTCCAGCATTGCCACAGCGAACAGAAATGGAGTGAATGAAACATACCTCTGTGTTATTGAACCTGGCTGAGAGACTTTTTGCACAAGAATTCTGACCAAAGGCCTGTTGCAGGCATAATCCCTTAACCCAACTCTAATATTAGCCACAGAGGGGTGCAGGACCGTGCTGACAGCCTTTTGAAATTATTGGGATGGTTGTCTTCTCTGCTGTTTTCATCACCCAGTGTGCTCCCCATGGCTGTTGCTCCCTCACCTGCCATTTATCATCTCTTTCCTTGGTTAGGCTAGAGCTCCTGCCACCCCCTCCATGGTAGCACCTTTCTCCCTCAAAGATCCACTACTTTCCTGTCACTCCCAGCTCTGAGTCTCAGCTTCCTCAGGAAGAAAGTGGGAACTAGCCATATGCACAGACCAGGCAGGCACACAAGACAGACAACTATCACCTGCAGAGATGGACATTTTTTTAACTCAAGAGGTTAAACACTCTCATCATCACATTCTGGACCTTCAGCACAAGGAAAGATGGTAGTTTCAGCATTGCATCAGCTTAATTCATAACAACCCAATTTATCTTTAGGGAGAATGATGTCTCTCCAGCCTCATTTTGGAGAATGGGGAAAAAAAGTACCTGCTGATCGTTTCATGATTGCCATGAAGCTTTTAGGTGCAATTAAGATAAAGCAAAGGATTATAAGAGCAGGCAACATTCCCTCATGCTGGGGCACTCTTTCCATTTCACTCAGCTCTGTGAAACCCTGCAGGAGCACATAAAGGGCTTAAAAGAGGGATGAGGAGGCAGAACAGTGCAAGGCAGGGCACATCAGCATAGTTGATAGCATTTACCTGCACCTGTGAGGTCATTGTGGTAGGGATGCAAAGCATGACATTGCCAGGGCCTGTGGTAGGGGAAGATGAGAAAAGGCAGGAGGAAAACAGCCCTTGACATCTGGGAATAGGAGATACAGGGCTTCTGTCATCGCTGAACCCCAGCCGGCAACTCAGCCCCACACAGCCGCTCTCTCACTCCCCCCCGGTGGGATGGGAGAGAGAATCGGAAGGGGAAAAGTGAGAAAACTCATGGGTGGAGATAAAGAAATTTAATAAGTAAAGCAAAAGCCGCACACGCAAGCAAAGCAAAACAAGGAATTCATTCACTGCTTCCCATGGGCAGGCAGGTGTTCAGCCATCCCCAGGAAAGCAGGGCTCCATGACACATAACGGTTACTTGAGAAGACAAACGCCATCACTACGAATGTCCCCCCTCTTCCTTCTTCTTCCCACAGCTTTATATGCTGAGCATGACGCCATACGGTGTGGGATATCCCTTTGGTCAGTTGGGGTCAGCTGTCCCTGCTGTGCCCCCTCCCAGCTTCTTGTGCACCCCCAGCCTTCTCGCTGGTGGGGTGGGGTGAGAAGCAGAAAAGGCCTTGACTCTGTGTAAGCACTGCTTAGCAGTAATGACTCTTGGGAGACAACGCATCCATTGGTCATAACTAGCGTGGGTTCATGAGGGGAAAGTCCTGCTTTACCAACTCAATTTGCTTTTATGACAAGATCACCCATCTAGTTGACCAAGGGAAGCCAGTAGATGTGGTGGTTTGGGATTTTAGCAAAGCTTTTGATACTGTCTCTCACAGTATCCTTCTGGACAAAATGTCCAGCACACAGCTAGACAAGTCCATAATATGTTGGGAGAGCAAGCGGCTGACGGATCGGGCTCAAAGAGTTATAGTAAATGGGGTTACATCAGTCTGGTGGCCAGTCACCAGTGGGGTTCCCCAGGGCTCAATTTTAGGGCTAGTGCTCTTCAATGTTTTTATAAATGTTGTGGACGCAGGAATTGAATGTACATTAAGTAAGTTTGCTGACAATACTAAACTAGGAGGAGCTGTGGACTCCCTCAAGCGTAGAGAGGCCTTACAGAGAGATCTGGATAGACTAGAGCTGGGCAATCACCAACGGTATGAACAAGAGCGAGTGCTAGATTCTCCACGTGAGACAGTGTAATCGTGGTTATACATACAAACTGGGGGATGAGAGGCTGGAGAGCAGCCCCACGGAAACAGGTCTGGAGGTTTGGGTTGATGGCAAGTTGAATATGAGTCAACAGTGTGCCATGGCAGCCAAAAGGGCCAACCATGTCTTGGGGTGCATCAAGCACAGCAGAGCTAGCTGGCTGAAGGAGGTGATTGTCCCACTCTACACTGCACTGGTGAGGCCCCACCTCGAGTACTGTGTGCAGTTTTGGGTGCCTCAATATAAGGACATCAAACTATTAGAGTGTGTCCAGAGGAGGGAGACCAAATTGGTGAAAGGCCTCGAGGGCAAGACTTAGGAGGAGCGGCTGAGGTCACTTGGCTTGTTTAGCTTGGAGAAGAGAAGGCTGAGGGTGACCTCATCGCAGTCTACAATTTCCTCGAGGGGGGCAGCAGAGGGGGAGCTGCTGATCTCCTCTCTCTGGTGACCAGTGATAGGACATGAGGAAATGGAATGAAGCTGTGTCAGGGGAAGTTCAGATTGGACATTAGGAAATGGTTCTTCACTGAGAGGGTGGTCGGTCACTGCAACAGGCTCCTCAGGGAAGTAGTCACAGCACAAAACCTGTCAAGAGTTTGAGAAACATCTGGACAACGCTCTTAGTCATATAGTTTAGTTTTAGGTAGTCCTGTGAGGAGCAGGGAGTTGGACTTGAAGATCCTTATGGGTCCCTTCCAACTTGAGATATTCTATGATTCTATTATTCTATCAATCATCTTTGTGATCTCCAGTATATCCGTAACTCTCTTGGGGAGCCAGCTCTGGACACAACACCCAGATGTGCTTCACCAGGACAGAGCAGAGGGGAAGGATCACCTCCGTCGACCTGCTGGCAGTGCCCTGCCTAATGCAGCCCAGGAGTACAGGCACTGAGCAGTGCTTTCGAGCTCCATTTTGCTTCATAGTCAGAGAAAAAAATTGATATCTTCGAATGAAAAAGTCACTGCATTTGGGGTGTTTTTTGCTTTTTGCCCACTTTTTTTGTTGCCAAGTACCCATGAACTGTAGCAGAGTGGCAAGGTTTGCATCACTCGATCTCAAGACTTCATACAGATACATCATTGCAAACTTATCTTCATAAAGAGCTCTTTCAGAGCTGGTGCAGCACTTTGGGGTTGGGATTTGCCGCATGCCAGCTACAGTGCACTTACACTCTGTGTAGATGCTCTTAGTGCACAGAAAGTATGAGGTAACTCACTCGTCTTCCAAACTGTGGCTTGTAAATGCTCACCCTACCCTTCAGCCCATTAACTCCTCCAGGAGACGAGCCCTGGAGTGAAAATGCACCACACTGCACTCAGCTGAACAGTGTGAAAGCTCATTTGGTAGCAGGTACCCCACAGCAAGTGTAAACTGCGAGGTAAAACCTGCCTCTGATGAGACATCTTGCTAAAAAGCAACATGTTTTGCCCAGAAGGTCTGGCAGTCTGATATAGAGGGTGTCTGACACTTAATATTCACATCATATCCCACAAAAAGATCAACACGGAGCCTTTCAGGGTTGATAACGAACAACCCCTCTAGTAATAAAGCTCTGTGGACCTTTTGAAAAGAGTTTCAAGTCTTCTGGGATTCTTTAATTCTCACATGCGTCACCGAAGTGCAGGTTCAGTATTCCCACAGAAAGCAGCGATCCCTCTGATTTACGGACTTCCCCACCCTTGGAACCGAGACACTGACATGTTCTGCTCCAGGCACTGAAAAGCTCAGCACCGCTCTCTCTCTTTTTCTTTCTTTTTTTTTTTTTTCTTTTTCCCCTAAAGAAAGTGTTTCCTGTCAAATTAACGTTCCCAATTACAAGTGGATCTAATCCCTGGTGATTACCTACCTACCCTAATTGACTGTCTTGTTCCAAACCAAGGCAAGGTGTTTGAACAGACAAACAAAAAAAGCTTCTGATTTGCTGAGACAGAGAGAAAACACTTACCTACAGAAAATAGCAGCTAGCTTTCTCTCTCCCAATTACTACCCTTCCTTCTTTGAGCTGTCTTGAAACTGTCTTGAAAAGTTTACGGGTTCCAGAAAATTTAGTCACATACACAGTCTGCTGGTCCAGCTGGTCCCTGGGGAATTGGTACTGGGATACAACTCACAGTTTTCTGAAGTGCATTGGGAGTTGAAGCATTTCAAAAAATTACTACTTAATTCCGAGGCAATGTGCTTCCATTACTGTCTAATTCCTAATTTCAAAATATTGGGTGCTAGTTTTGTGACTGATAGAGACATAGGTTTTAACATTCACAAAATTATGCTTTCTCTCTAATATTATCCCATGTTAGTTCAGAGCTGTTTTGCAAGGAAGAAACCAGGTACCTGTTAATCACAGTAAGATTTTGTTTAACTTATATGTAAGTTATTTGCATCCATCTTATGTACTAATCAGAGCAAATATAGCAAATCAGGGAGTGCAAGATAGGTAAACTAACAGGGAATTTCTTTCTGTATATTTGGGGTTTTATCTGTTGGTATAAATTTATAGCAATAAAGGAAGGACTATTCCACTGATGTTTTAGCAGTGTCCTTCAAAGTATCAGAGGTAAATAGGAAGAGCTGTGTCTCCTAAGGAGGAGTGGAAAAGAAAGAGTGTATAAATTTTTCCCCTGCTCAATTATAGCAGCACGCAAACTGGGAACTCCTCCCCGCCCCCAGCACCACCACACACAATCCTTCCTCCTTCCAGAAAACTTATAAACATCATGGTTCATATCCAGATCTGGGGGGAGCAGATAGTTCTCTACTGACTTGAAGTAAAATGGCCCGATCAGCACTCTAAGAAGATTTTCTCTATACTGCAAAAGGGGAGAATGTAAAAGGCTTGTGAAAAGATTTCTGAACAGCCCCAGCATCCTGAGCAAAGCCCTTCACCAGCCTCACGCTTGGCAGCAGTGAATCCAAGAAGACATCTAGATGCTGTCAATACACTACAGCAGCCAAGAAGAGTGACAGGGACCTTGACATATTGKTTTTTGTTTGCATAGGAGAGTTATATGAGAGCCTGATGGCAGAAGATACCCCCACTGACTACTGGTTACAGAGTGATTTATCAGTCTTGTTTAAGTGGGAATGTAAGTTGAAGGGGAAAGGATTTACGTGTGCAAACTATTCTTAACCTTATTGTCTTATATGGGAAAGCAAAGTGGGAAAAACATGGTTAAGAAATTATAGGGTAGCATTAAAGTTACTAAATCATCAAAATATCTCCCAGGACATGCTTTTCCATGCTTAATTCAATGAATGTATACAAAAGGAAGGGGAAGTGGTGTAGGAAGAATAGTAAGGAGCCAGCAAGCACTTTGCACATGTTTCTGACACAATTCTGCATTTCAGTAGCCCATGTCCTCGCTCACCATCATGTATGCACATACCTAAATTTACCATCGCCAAACAAAAGGGCACTTTTTAGTCTGACAGATCTGAAATAAATGTGTAGATGCAGGCATATATGCAACAAGCACGCGCCTATTTGGTATGTCAATGCTCCACTGGATGCAGTTCCTTAAAAGAAAATATCCTTGATTCTAAAATGGGCATTCACCTAAATTCTGTTAAAACCAAAATGAAAAACAGCCCCAGCCAGAATAAAATGGAAGTGTGCCCTCTCCAACTTACTGTAATATTTATCTTAAATACACTTTAGCCCTTTTTTACAATTACATTTTCGAGAGTCTTTTACATTCATTGTCTAGTGGAAAACCAATGTACCCAGAGATGGTGTCTTGCAATCACCTCAAAAGCCAGTATCGACCCCGAGTATTTTGGTGAAAGTAATTTTTAATCCTGACTGATTACTAATGATGAGCAGTGTTCATTATTCTTTCTGATACTTTTTTTTATAAAGTGCATTTGTTAAAGTATAAAATTGGTCAGGATTACAAATAACTTGCCCTGACAGCTGGAGGGCAGCATTTCTCTCACAATGAATAACAGTTTGTCTTCAGTGAAGGCAAATAGCAGGCTATGCTTCAACTACAGAGGACCAATAATTCTTCAAAAGCAGTAGTCCTACAAACTGTCACCTCTGATAAGATGGAAATCTGGTTCAACACCCTGGAGAGTTTGGGGAAACAGGGATACATACAGCCCTTGATCTGAAAGCAACGTCAGAGCCAGTGGTGCATGCTTGGCATCCTGTTGCTAGAGAAGGGAAGGGGGCAGGATGGACCAGCACCCCAGACAAGATTTAGGGGTAGCACCACCATCGCAGCGCTGCTGCTCCTCTACGCTACCTGGTCCCACTGGAGACTGGCAGTGTGGAGTATCCTCTTGCAAGAAGCTCGCTCCATGCAGCTGGCAATTGCCAGCGGCTCCCTGACATGGCACAGGCTGCTGGGCAGAGCGCCTGGATCTTGAGGATCACCCAGTAGTTTGCAGTAGATGGTAAATCCTGCACTAACCATCAGTGGTATTTCATGAAGGGATTGGTGCTGTCAGATGCTTGTTTTAGTCCTTTTCTAGCCGAGCCACAGCTACATGCATACTCAAATGGCACACATCAGAGGTCATCCCTGTCTCAAATTTAACACCCATCTAAGAGAAATATGAAGGTCCTGCTGATGTCCACTCACAAGCATCAGGCTTGGCAAGTGGTTAAAAGCCTCACAGCCTAGGTTAAGTCACGCACAGCCCAGCTATGGACTTCATAGGCTAGATCAGGTGGTCCTGAGGTATGCCTTATCCACAGGACACAGCAACCTCATCTGTTAAATGGGGTCCTGGGTAGACCCCAAACCGCTAAGCTGATTAGGTTGGGGTCTCTACTGGCATTCCTGCAGTTGCTGATGGGGAGGTAGACGTGGGGTGGAAGAGAGGGAGGAGGAGGGAAGCTTCAGGGGGGCAGCGGTGGATGGCCGGTGGGAGGGCGAAGAGGCAGCGATGGGAGCCTGGAGTGCACTGACTTAACGACAGAGGTGAGCCTGAACGCACCTTTCGACCTGGGTTTGAGCTGCCTCCCTCGTGGGAGTGAGTTCACACCTCAGGCTGTTTCCACACATTATTAAAGTGTCATCAGTTTAGAGATATAACCCGGTTCGTTTTCACGCACCCATGGGTTACAACTGAAATTATCAGCGATATTTTGTAGGAGTTGTGGGTTACAGGCAAAATAAGCACACACGGCATTGTCTTCAGTATTTGTTAATTAAGTTCCAAATGGCAAATATTACAGCCAGTTTTAATTAACGTATTGCACAATGGCAAGTTTAGGTTACAGCAGTGAGGGCTGAAAAGCCCTCAGTTCACTCAAATTAAATGTCATCAGGTTTTAATCCCACTGAAGTGAGAAACATTTTAACCACTACCTAAGGCTGAATATTTCTCCCAAGATTTATTTAGTATTAACAATAGTAATTCTGAATCTTTGTTATCCATATAATTACCCAACTCCTCTCCAAAAATTACAGCCAAATTATTAGCCTGCCTCCAGTCCAAGCAGTAAGGAGAGGGAAGCACTGAGTGATCATATCGCCAGTCCCTTACGCAAGAAAACCTGAATGTATGTTAGGCTAGTGGTACCTTAGCAGGATAAACTGAAACATAGTGGGATACCCTCCACAGGACAGCATTATAATTATTGCATTACCTTTTTTTTAAGAACCATAAATGCTTTATGATATTTTTTTTTTTTTTTGCCTTCCCTGTTTTCAAACACATAGGCTATTGATATTAGGTTCCAGCCAGCTCGAGAAGCAATTTCAAAGAAGCCCCCGACATGATTTGTGTTCCTGTGGTCAATTGTTCTATTTTCTCACAGAAGGTCATTGCTCAGACAAATGCCTGACAGAAATCTGCTGTCTTTCATCATTAGATTTTTCCGAGTTGATGGATTCCTACCCAGGGAAGTTTTACACATGCTGCACTGAGAAAGGCAGAAAGACTCTACTGTGAATTTTTACCATTTGCTCTCCAAGTCGATGCTTTCCAAATTGCATCTTGGGTGGGGAGCCAGGTCTTCAGTGTACTGGGTTATCTGCCACTTCCTTTTCAAAGGGGACATCTAATGCAGGATAGATTTGCATTTTCAAATGAATCTTTACCTCTTTCTAGCTGAAAAGTTAATGCCAATCTGTGCATAAATTGAGGTTAAGCCAGTTCTTGAAGCCACCTTCAGGGCAAAAAGAATATTTCCTTATTTGTGAAGGTAGTGCAGAGGTTGGTGGAAATCCACACAGATCCAGTACTGACAGCATAGCAACGTTGATTTACACCTTCTAAGGACTTTGCTGCTTCCTACATGGAAATGCTGAGCAGTCTTTTTTTTTTTAAGGGATGTGAGCTTTTAATTATTGTATTAACATTGTCGACTGTCAAACGCTTTGAAATAATTTAATATTCCCAGTCTCCTTACAACCTGTTTATTGATATTCATGAAGTGAATCCCCTCTTGGGATGTCTAGACTGAATGTCAATATGGTTTATAGATGAAGACATGGTTTATAGATGGAAGGTATTAATAATTGAATCCTGAAATTGTTTAATTTTACTTTAATAAAAGGCCAGGCAGGACAGGAACCAATATACCCTTTTTCTAAATTGATGCACAAGTGAGTACAGCCAAATGGAATCATTTCAACTATCAATGATGAAAAAAAAAAAAGTGATTGACTTGGGAGGCATATTTTAATAAATAAAATTATTTTGTTGAAATTATTTTCCTGGGTGAAATTCCTTCTTCCCACATATGACATGAGTAGAGATACCTCTTTATAATGTCTACATGCACTAGACATAACTTATAGAAGACATATTTTAGCCTTCAACCTCTCCTTGAAAGTCATACCAGAAAGGACTAAGGAGAGACATGTTCCCAAGAATGATCACAAGAGTAATATTTAAGCTCAATGCAGGAACTGCAGGATAAATATTTTTTCTCCTGTATTATTCATAACATCACAATAGCTGGTCATAACACTCCCTTCTGTCCTTATGAAATATGTTTATCCAATAATCTAGTCAGGATGAATAAAGGTCTGGGAATATCTTGAGGGAGAAGATTACTAGCCTTTCGAATAAGAGAAGAAACTTCTTTCATGGACAAGCACATGACAAACCCAGACCTAGAGGAAGGAAGAAATATTATCCAATCTGTAAATCATGATAGTTCTACTGGAAATGTTGGAGTCCCAAAGGTGCCAGAAAGCTTCCAGGGAGACCACTCGGTCAGTGCCTCACTTGTCCATTATCTCTATAAAATTTTCTACTGTTGAGGACTTTTTGTTTAAATAGCCATAGTCTGACCCCATGCCCACTGAAGTCAGCACGACTTTCTTTCTTACTAACTTCAATGGATATTGTATCTCAGTCCTGAATAAAAGACCTATTTATATCTTTCTCAATTCCATTGGAATGTGATAAAACCAGTATTTATTGTTTATTAACACCTTAGGTTTCTACAACCTTTTTTATTTTTACTATGAATAGAATCAGAATGTTTGGTTGCTTTCATAAAGGGAACTCAGTGTATGTGTGCACATATGATAGGAAGGAAACATCACTGTAGATTTCCTGGTCTACTCAGGATCTGAGTTATCATTATGATCTCTTTGGAAAGGGCATATATTAAATCCTAACAGATATTCTACATCACTTTTGTGCCAGTGTAAAATGGCTCAGAAGTTAACTTCATCATAACTTCTGACCAGTCTGAGTATGAACAAGCTGAAAGATAATTTTAACTGAAACGGAAAACTTAAACTACAGGTAGAATTTAGCCAAGAGATAGATACTTAGTACATAGGTCTGCCTGTGAGTGACCTGCTAAGATTCAAGACTCACTAAGAGCGTCTCATTAGAAGGCTCATTAAGACCCTCTGATAGGAAAACAGCATATTACTTTTAGTCTTACACAGCACTAGAATGGTACCCACCTTTGGATAACTATGATTTAAAAAGACAGATATCCTTGTTGTCATCTTAATAACAAACAGGCAATACTTAAGCTCATGTAGAAATTTAATTCAGGTCTGTGCAAAAGTGGCCAAAAGGTTCATAACTACCAGCTTCTAAAGAATTATAAAATCATATGAAAAAACTGCAGTAAAACACAGCTTTCGTCACGAAAATGAAGCATTTTAAATATAGACTCCTTCTGTCACTTTTACGTTTGTAGGAGCATCACCTACATAGTTGACGCAACTGAGATATCTTAGTCTCTGCCTTAATAGACCCTATTTTCCAAACATCAGTCAAAGACGTTTCCTTGTTCCCTAAAAGAATGTGTGGGTGCCCTGACCTTGAACAATCTTGGGTTCAACGTTTTCCTTCAGTTCAGGCATCTTTGCGGGTCTTCTCACACCTACCAGTCCTTTACCCTCTCTCTCAGTGGAACTGAAACCCTTTTCTGTACCCTTTTGCCGGTATCCATTGGGTACCATGACAGACACTACCTAATTAGACACGTAGACTTCCTACAGTGTCCTCAGATGCCTCCTTCCCACCAGCTCTGACAACTGTGAGTTGGGCCTTGGTGTCTCTGACCCAGGACAGATCACACAAACATCCAGATGCTCATCTTGGCTGCGACTCCTAGGATGTCTTGTAAAGCAAACAGTGGTCTGTCCCACTGTATGAAGTGTCATTTCACCAACCTAACCGCTTTGCCTGAGATGTAGTGACTGTTTATTTGACTTCCACGAGTGCAAGAAAGCTTTTCAATACCCTTTCTCAAATATGAAACCCCACTACTACCAATATAAATCAGTATCAAACAATGTGGAGCACTGTTTCATTTACCTACATGTTTATATTTTAGTGGGGAAGAAAAGTCTGTTTGATTCTTTCTGTTGTGTTCAGGTGGGTGGCTCAGGGGGAAATATGTAAGAGAAGAAACAGTTATATTCTTATCTCCATGGGTAACAGAGGACTGTGGCACTGATAATTCTTTAATTTGATTGTTGAGTCTAATCTTCTCATGTCAGCAGACAAATATACGATATGCCCTAACATTCCTGCACTGCTGATCCGGAAATGTCACTGTTTATAGAGTGTAATGAATCCTGAGACTTGCTCCACTGGAGAGCTTTTTCTCCACCCACTAGATCCACTGTCCTTTTTGTTCCAGTCCCAAAATATGAGCATATTTTACCACAATGTCAAAAGTCATGTCAATTAGACAGCATGAAAGAAGCAGGAAGAACTCAACCTTGACAATTCATGATGGCCTGTGTTCATCTGAATTATAAATAGGACTTGTATTCAAGAATAAAAGAGTTAGGTCTTCTAAGCTGCACAGCCATACAATAGACAGCCCCCACTCAGATTTCAGATGTTATAATGTAGATAATTACTCATGGCATGAAATAAAGAAATGGAAAGCATGGTATTTGTATATCATTATGGGATAGCCATACGTCAGCATATAGAATCACCTGAGTAAAGTTTGCACTTCTGAATAAATTTGTTCCATTCAGAAACTGGGAACATTAAAAGATTATGTTATAGTCACTTTTGTTTCCAGTTAATTTCTATTCCCAATTCTCTCTATTTCTATTACTTATTCTTGCTCTTTTACTGGATAGTGTTCTTGTGCCTGCAGTGTGATGTGCATCAAGAAATTGATCTACTTTCAAAATAAAACAACTGCTGTTGCTTTTATAGATAATCTGAACAATGTATACACTGTAGGATCACAAAGAAGCAGAGGTAGGTACGGTGCCCAAACATCAGTTGGTATTTCAACAAAAAGCCCAGTCTCATGAAGCCCACAGATTCAATATTAACGCTGGATCTGTCCATAGATCATAATCCAAGCCAAGTTAAAGCCCCTGGAAATCTTTCTATAAGTTTCAACAGGTTTTGAACCAGGCTTATAATAAGTGAAGTGAAGCGAATCTGTGTCCTCTGATCTGTTAACAAAGCATACATTGCCTATTTTATATAATGCATAATAGTTTCTTCATCCACAAAGCATTTAAGGCAAGCATAGCAATGTGGAACATCATGAGAGGCTGAAGTAAATGAAGGTTATTTTGCCTATGGGTCTCCTTAAATTGAGACCATCTGTTGGCCTGATGAAACAGGTGCGGAGCATTTGCAACTCCACTGAAGCACAGGGAGCTTGGTGGAGTTCTGCACTAGCTGAAAATCCTCTCACTCTTTTGAGTCCACAATTAGCTATGGGCCAGTGTGTGCTGCTGTTAGATGAACCAGCCCAATACAATCTCATAAACAGAATCAGCTTCTTTACAGATTGGAAAACATTCACCTTTTCGGAACTGATTATTATTTAATCCTTTATATTTGGGGTTTATCTACCCAAGAAGTAAATGCAGCAAAATACTATTTCTTTGAGCTATGGTCATGCTAATTAACAGCAAGAAGTATAGGAAAGAATTACTGTATTGTCAGTCTAACTTTACAGACCAAATATATTGAGGCAATTAATTTTAATATGTTCCAAATTTTATTCACTGTGGCATACAAAGTGGAAACGAAATAGCACTTAACTGAAAACAAGGAATAGTTCCTCAGCTAGAGTTGAGTGATATTACTCTTTTTAATTTCAGTTGTTTTTTGCAAATTCATGTAAGCTAAAGATCTGTCACACAATGCAGATGTGACCCAGATATCTAGAAAAACAGGATTAAATCCATTAGGATACTTTAAGACAATAGATGCAAGTTGCAGGCAAAAGCGACCTTTTCCTGACATAGCTATATATTTCCATGGGATGCAAATTCCCTGGGCTCATGTCTACTAGCTAAAAAATGTTGTCACAAGCAAACGACAATTTTAACAGAATTGTTGCATGGGGCAGACAATCTGCTGAAATGGTTGAGAGGTTTAGGAAGCTTATTCCAAACCACTAGAAAATTGCTACAATAATTTCTGCAGAATTTATAGTTCCATTGTAGCCAGTTGTTCTTTATACTATCCACATTATTGATTCAGCTGTGCTAGTAATTGTAAGGGATGATGTTATAATAATGTCATTTTGGCAAGATGCAGTACTATTTAACTAATACATTATTTTCTAAAAGGATTCCTTTTAGAAACCATATGTTCTTACTATATCATTTACTCCTTTCTCCCTAGCCTTTGAATACAAACAGAAATAGAAATGGCAGGAGGTAACAAAGCTTGCCATATAATCTCTTTCCCCTTAACCTTTGTTCAGGATGATCCCTTCAACTCATGAAAAGTCTACTTTGGAGCAATGTGAAATGTTTTTTAGGAAACCCAAAGCAAAGTAAAATTCAGCTGTTCTCAGCTTTTCCTATAGATGTGGTATCCAGCCCATGTTTTGTCAAAAGGTTTCAGCCTTTTGATTAAACCTGAGGCTAGTTATGAATGAAGTGGAGCCAATTTATTGTTTTGTATCAAAAGAAAAAGATAAACCCCAGGACTTCACATGCTTCCAGCTACAGATTGACCAAAATCTGAACTGTGAAGTTCATGTTCTTGTTTCAAAGACAGAAAATGCCAGAGCTGAACCCTGGAGACAGAGGGACCATGATGAGCAGAAGAGCTGCAGGCAGAGGGTCGCAGCTCTTCTTTCACACCCTCTCTGAGGGAAACTCTCCAGATTCCTCATTTGCATCTATGCCACAAATGAAAATATGAACCAAAGAGGCTGCCCAAAGCCTAGAAGGTTGGAGCAGCCTGCAAATTTGCTCAATCTTTGCTTTCTTTTTTTTTTTTTTTTTTTCCACAGAGACTGCAAACAAACCGCCAGAGCCAATTACAACATATCTCTGTGATATGGACACTTCATCACTTTGTCCTGGACAAAGCCCACAAGCTCATTTAAGATATATAATGAATAGTTGTCATATAGCTTTGTGCTTATTACTAAAATGGGAGAGTTGCAGGGTGAATGAAGCAAAGAAAATTTCTTAAACTCCAAGGCCTTCCAACATGCTGCCATTTCAGTCCTACAACTGGCCTGCAGTAAACTGCATTGGCCTTTCACAGACAAATATGAGGTGCAGGAGGGATATTTTAAAGGCTCTCCCAGGAAGCCAGTCTGTGCAGATAGTGAGAATGGCAGCTGAAGATACAGGAAACGTAGTAAAAAGCCATCTTGGTTTTAGAAGCAAGAAGCCACCACATGTTATTGCACAGCATCTGCATTTGGCAGGTGATTAGCTGCACACCCAGCAAAGAAAGATGGGTGACTAGCAGATGGGCAAAATAGTAACTAGAAACAGGGCAAAGTAAGAATCCAGATCAATAGGAATGAAAAGCTTCCAGGTAAAAAAATATTGCAAAAGCTTTAGAGTACTGGAAAGAAGAATCCAGTCTGTATAGTGGACTGCCTAGGAAGATTAAAATTAAAAAAAAAAAAAGTAAAACTTTCATTTCACTACCTCATGGGAGGAAAACAATAAGAAATGAATGTAACTTTGTAGCTAAACAGAATAGCAGATATCACAACAGCTGTAAAAACTGAAGAGGAAGGACAGATCATCCCAAACGATCAAGTGAGAGCAGTTTAAGAAGTTACCACCTCTTCGGCTGGATTTTACCAACCCCCCAACTGAAACGTGATCATTGACTGTGTGAGAAGCCCCTTTCACCCAACATGAAGTACAACAAGAGCTCTCAAAACACCCTTCACAGCACTACGTCTCAATATGTTTTACAAAGGACTTGAAAGGGTGTCGTGCAGTTCTGGAAATATAAAAGATGTCCTCATTAGAGACAAGATCACTGGGGGACACATGATGTCTGCATAAAGCAGAGAGCTGAGAGAAACTGATCTTACTCTGGAAAAATTCCTGAGGATGATAAGGAAAGCAGATATATCCAGAAAGTAAATAAAACTGTGTCAGGCATTTAGGGTGGCAGAGAATCCTACAGCAGTCATAAGGTCCACCACAGAGGAAAGCTGGGGTGGGAGTGCAAGCAGTAGGGTCCAACAGCACAGGTGTGGAAAACAGAATAAACCGGGAAAGCAAAACACCCAACTTGTACCAGCAGTGCAAAAACCTTGGGAAACAGGACCATATAATATCTTAATGTGACAGCTAAGAAAGAAAGAAGCTGAAATACTCATGATGGTTTCTAGTGAAAGAAGAAGGCAGCTACAATGTGATGTGGCAGCCTACATACACTGCTGAAAAGGATGCCAGTTTTGTCATCGACAGCTAAGCTGTTGGATCAACAACCAGTTCAATTTGCATCTGAACTGTGGAGTCAGTGCAGCACCAGTGACAAGCATCCTTTTAGGGCAGATGCTCCAAAAAAACTATTTTCAGACCAATGACAATCAAATGTGGGATGTTACTGTTGAGAGCACACACTCAAAAACAGCAGGAAAATGCAATTCTGGCATCTGGCATCTGGAATCTGGCCATATTTACCCTCTCTTGACCAGAGGAGACAGAATTATCACTATGGAGTTTGTTCTAGCAGTTCAACAATAATTAAAAGACAATGGAGTTCGGAGGTGAATAGAGAATGGACCCTATACTACCCCACTATATTACTGAAATCATAGAATCATAGAGTAGTTTGGTTTGGAAGGGACCTTTAAAGGTCATGTAGTCCAACCCCCCTGCAATGAGCAGCGACATCTTCAACTAGATCAGAGCCCCGTCCAACCTGACCTTGAATGTTTCCAGGGATGGGACATCTACCACCTCTCTGGGCAACCTGTGCCGGTGTTTCACCATCCTCATCATAAAAAAATTCTTCCCTATATCTGGTCTAAATCTACCCTCTTTTAGTTTAAAACAATTCCCCCTTGTCCTGTCACAACAGGCCCTGCTAAAAAGCCTGTCCCCATCTTTCTTATAAGCCTCCTTTAAGTACTGAAAGGCTGCAATAAGGTCTCCCCAGAGCCTTCTCTTCTCCAGGCTGAATAACCCCAACTCTCTCAGACTTTCTTTATAGGAGAGGCGTTCCAGTGCTCTGACCATTTTTGTGGCCCTCCTCTGAACCTGCTCCAACAGGTCCATGTCTTTCCTGTGCTGAGGGCTCCAGAGCTGAACGCAGTACTGCAGGTGGGGTCTCACCAGAGCAGAGTAGAGGGGCAGGATCCCCTCCCTCGACCTGCTGGCCACACTGCTTTTGATGCAGTCCAGGATACGGTTGGCCTTCTGGGCTGCGAGCGCACATTGTCAGCTCATGTCCTGCTTTTCATCCACCAGTACCCCCAAGTCCTTCTCCACAGGGCGGCTCTCAATCCCTTCATCCCCCAGCCTGTATTGATTCCGGGGGTTGCCCTGACCCAGGTGCAGGACCCTGCATTTGGCCTTGTTGAACCTCCAGAATTCCATTTTAAAAAAGCAATTAGAAAGGCTGCAAAGATGTGAAACAATGCTGGACCTTCCTASACTAGTTAAAAGGAAGGCAATGGCCCAATAGTGGGCATAGCAACAGATAACACGGGGAGTTGCATTGTTTAATAGCAAACTGGTGCGAAATTAGTTCCTACCACTGATGACTGAAGGCAGATTTATTAAGAGCAAAAATTCTAATTGTAATGGTAAAATAATTTTTTGGCATACTGAGCTAAATGAGCCACCCAGTGAAGAGGCCAGCATTCTCCATTGACCTATTGGTCTAAAACTGAAAAGCATCAGCCTGGTTACAAAAGTGTTTATATGTAAACTGAGCCTCACCCTAGAGAGACTGTCAGGCATATGGCAGATGCTGGTGAGCATACTAATGGTAGTTTATATCCCAGTAATACCCAAAATGAAAGTGAAGACTGTCATAGGAGGTAACCTCCTATATGAGGTGGCACACGGGTGCAAGGTAGTTATGTTTAAAGCAACCCAGCAGTAGTCTCAGCAGAAGTTAGAGCAGGTGTCATAAAAAAGAAACACACCACAGTAAAAGCCAAGCTTGAGATGAGCTATAGCATGTGTTCTGCTGGCCAGGAATAAACGCCCTTAGTGAGGACATAAATGAGATAGAACAGGCTGTCTAAAAGTTTCCTGTGCTTAACCATCAAAATGGTTAACCTGAAATCCCAGACAGCTCTGGGAAAACACTGAGCAGACCTGTTCATTTCTTCTTAAGAGAGTGGCATGAAGATGGAGGATAATCATCCCAGTTTCTGGAGGCGGAGTAGCTAATGGATGTATGAGTATGGACAGTAATCAGAAAACTGAAAACATACAGGCAGACTATCATAAAAATAATTGACAAAGGAAACAAAACTTGAGGCACCTACTTAGAGAAGAACAGACCTGGATATTTTTTGTCATGGAGAGACACTAATTGCAGGCAGAAGGCAAACCTAGAGCAAGGCAAAGACAACAACAGATTCAAGAAAGCTGTGGAAATTAAGCGAAAGGCAATTGCAGGGAGCTGTCAGACAGCCTGCAGTCACGGACAGGCAGGCCCCAGGCCTGACTGAGAAGCACATGAGAGTTCCCGCTTCCAGGTTGCTTTCTGCTGGAGAGTCAGCCCAAGCCAGACCCGTGAGCAGAGCACAGGAGCAATGAGATGTCACCCAGCTGAACCAGGACAGAAGTAAATTCCCACCAGCAGCCACAATGCAAGCTGTTTCAAAGACAAGTACATTTACTGCCTGAGGACAATAGCTATTATGAAAACCCATGTCCCTGGGTGAATTATGTAGCAGTGACCTCTGCCTTCTGACCAGATGACAGCAGAAGGAGCACAGTTTGGTTGGAAGATGTAAAGGCTTTGCAGGCCTTCATCCCAGCTAACTTTAAAAGATTCAGTGCTTTTTGGAGGCACTGAAGCAGCAGTTGCTCTGCACAGGTACCCTTGGAGGGCAGTTTATTTGGTGCCTAAGGTTACCTGGGATGGATCTAGTTGAAGGAGGCTTGTGTGTTGCACACAGCTGAAAATCCGGCACTTCCTACCGAGTTGTTCTAGCAAAGAGCCAGATTTATTTTAGAAACATGCATCCTCTCATGTTAATGAAGGTGGTACATGAAACAGAGACCATTACTCTTGCCAGTGACTTCAAAGGGCTTAGATCAAGCGTCTAGTAAAACTGCACTTATGGAAAAAGTGATTGAAATTCAATGCTGAGGCCACTCTGAAGCAATTCTCTGTGCTCCTCCTCCTAAATTTTACCATTTTGGTTGAGCTGTATCAAAGCTCTTTGGGTATCTATGGTATAGTCTATATCTTGCCTGTCAATGTCCTCACATTGCATTAAAATGAACAGTGCTGTAAGAAACTACCAGCACTGCATACATCTGCTGCAGCCTTGTTTAGGCAAAATATTTGTGCTTTCTGAAAGTGCTGTACTGTACTGTTTGACTTGGCTTTCCTTGATATAGAATTGTTAGGACAGCCAGTATTTTAATCCTGTGCATTGTCATCAGATTTTTTTAAAAAAATGAATTATTATGCTGAAGAATTTATTTTTTTCAAAAGTGATAACATCCCACAGTGCTGACAGGCTTTTTTCTCTAATGATATATGAATTGGAGCTAACAGGGGGAGACAATAAATGCAGGCCCTTTGATTAATCTATTTTCTTTGGTCCTCTCTTTAAAATGATAGATTGGTCCATGAGGACAGTTTGCCATAGATATTTGCAACAGAAGTGTGAGCTCCAAACAAAATAAGGAACCAAGGGTTGTTTAATACATTGTAGACATGTGGTCCATTTTCACTAGGAAATTAGCATAGAGTTATCATCCCATTATTGTCATATGTGAAAGGCTTAAAAACAGTCCAGGTGTATCTGATGACACAGGGGTTGAAAAGAAAAAAAAATCCTGTAACATAATTTAAGAGAAGAATGTATTTTAACACTACAATTTAACTTTAAAGATCCAAATCTACTCAGATGCACAAAAGAAAATAAGCAAAGGAGAAAGTATCCCTTTCAAGTAGTAACATGCTCATGATAACTCTTTCATAACATCTCAGTTGCATTACTTTTGTCTGTTTAGAGTCAATGAGTTGCCTCACTTTGTAAAAGTAAAGACAAGCAATAGGACAAACTGTACTGGATAGACAACAGCTGTAAAATCTCTGCCTGTGATGGTGTCATACTTTATTGTGATAAAGTTAAACCAGACTCTACTCAGAACAAAATATAACAATTTCCATGTCTAACTCAGATCTGCCAAATGGCATTCTGCAAAAAGCTACAATTTATAAAGCCTCTTTGCTAAATAACCTTATTTTAAAAATTGCAAAATGCCTTTCAAAAATGATTGGAGGAGCCATGCCAATACTTGGTGAATGTAGTTCATTAGAATGGACTCAGTAATGTGTTGAAATGTTGTGTGTCTTTAACACTTCTCCAATGGCACAGTCTCCAGTATATAATACAATGTAAGATGTATTTAAGTACTTCTGAGGCGTTAGCAAACATACGCACTAAGTGAGGGGATAGAGGGAATGAGACATTGATCTGGAGCAACTTAAATTTCATGAAACAAATACACAGCCTGATTTTTGAGGCGTGCTGAACAAATAAATCCCACAGAAAGACAGGGTGGCCTGCACACAAAAGAGAGGATTTTTGATTGCTTATTGCAAAATGGATGGACACAAGCCTTCTGTGATGGCAAGATTGGATTATTACTCAACCCGTAGCTTTAATTTAGCAAGCCAGAGGTACTGAGGTAGTGTTAATGGAGGGCCAAACATTTGAAGACTTTGAAGATAAGTTAGCTAAGGAGTGATTGAACTGAAAGCTAGCCACTGAGGCTGAGATCCATCTCTCCTTACGTTAAACACTCGGGTGTTTATGTTAGAAGCCTCTCTGTTCTGTAAAAGGAGAAACAGACACCTCCTGAGAGAAGTTCAGATGTCACTGCCTCTTTCTCATCCTTGGCTATCCAGGAAGCATCTGAATGGAGCACTTTAATTTACATAAGCTGAATCTGGACCAGTGGGTTTGTATCTCCCTTTCTTGACACTAATACAGGCACAGGATTATAGGGAAGTTACTACTTACTCTTTTTTACTTATGGTATAAATAGGGTGTATGGTATAAATATGGTATATGGTATATATCATCTCTGATAGACCCAAACCCACTGTGTCATTTGCTGTTGCAGTTCTGGAAAAGGTGATGCAATAAAATGTCTCATCACATTACTTTTTTTTAAACCATTCACAAACTGTTTTGGTCAATCCGAACCTGCATTTTTAGGAAGATATAATAATTGATTAAAAAAGATACCTGATACCCATGACAATGCTATTGTAACATTTATTTTGCTAGGAAAATACATATTTACACTGAATCTTTAGATTGAGGAGCCCCTTTTATGGCCCATTTTGGGCCATGACACATGATAAAAGTAAATCACCTTTTTACTGCTTTGGATCTACAGACCTGAGTAGAGAACAGGATATAACCACAGAGGACAACTGCATCTAAGCGAGATTTTGCTTACGACAGAATAGTTTATCTCTGGTGTGTTTCCTTTTATTTCTTATACCCTTATCATTCTACTCTATTCTCTTTCTGTTTTACTTACAAGTGTATTGGGACATTCAGATGACAGAAAATCACACCACCTTGAAATGAAAGCATTTAAGTGGTGACATCCATAACATTTCACTATTGCCTTCTGGAAGTTAATGTTGCTAGTCTGAGTCATCAAGGCTTTCTTTATACTGTAGGGAGGTAGTCTCCACAGTACGGTAGAGAAGTAGTAATACTGTAGAGAAACTTCCAAGGAAAATTTCCCACCCATCTTAGGCACCTCTTCTGAGAGCTTTGCCAAATCGGGTCCCTAAAGAGGAGGCAACAAAAGAGGCTGAGTTGCTTGCTCTTACTTTTTGAATGGAATCTGTCTTTCTATAACTGAGACAGAAAATGAAAAAAAAACCCCAAGTTTTTAGAAGTAATGGAAGTAAGAAGAGGTATGGCAGCAGTATAATTCTGCCTGAAGGTAAGATATGTGTTGTAATGTGCACTGAATTTTTCACTAAATTAATTTGCATGAATATTGCACAGGGAAATGTGTATGTGCTATGCCTTTAAATGTAGATGCTCCCAGAATGTTATTTGCATATTCACAAATTATGTATCCCTATTATACTATGTGTTGAAAAACAAAAATAAATGTAGTTGCTACAATGGAGGAGGGTCTTTTTAATCTTTAATTAAAAATTAAATAGAAGTGTTCTTTGATGATGTCAATCTCTACTTCATTAAGGACCAGATCATACCCTAATCCAGTAGCTATAGTAGACTAGGATTTACTGACTAATTAAATAAAAACAGTCAGTACTGCTATATAGAATAGTCATGCAACTCTAATTAAAGTTGTAACAAATTGTTTTTACCCATTTCACGCGTTCAACAGCAACCCAAATTACATTTATTTTGCAAAAACCCAATTTTAGTCTGCCTTATTGAAAGAAGCCAAAAAATGGGCTCTTTTACACCCACACATGCACAGACACAGTCTACAAAATCTGTTTTGACAGCTTCCTATAATATTTAACCAATGACGACAGGCAAGCTTAAAGAATCAATAACTAAACCTTTGGTGCATGTTGCAATCACAAGCAATTATTTACATGTCATGTTGAGTCATTTGGATGGTGAAGTATTGTTCAGATCCATCATCTAAACAGACTACTGTATATATGTGCTTTCAATTGACTCCTTGGTCCCTTGGGACTTTAGTTGAATTATTCTGATGTGAATATTCATGAAGTTTGACGGTAGTGTTTACCACTTCATTATGGCAAAGATTTAAGAGCTGTGCTACTGTTCTTGGAAGGGAGTAGCCATGACATTTGGGAAACAAATAGCTAAGGCTACGCCACCTGCATAGCTCATATGTGGAGACGCTGCAGCTGCGCCAGGATGGCTCTGTGCAGCTGTGCACAGTGGGGTGATGGGATTTGTATGGAAAAAACCAAAGCTTTGTAGTGGTATCCAAAAGCCAATGGTTGTAGGGAATCCCATAGACTACCAGGTCTGCTTGTTGAGCAGCCACCCAGGGCAAGTCACATAATGCACGATTTCAAAGCTTACCAGTCTGTGCCTTGTGGTGCCGGGCTGATATAATGTGGGCCCCTGAGGTTGAATCTGTCTGCACTAGCTGCTTAGTGCTACCAGCTCTCGTTCAGCTGCACTTCTCACTTCTTGGCATTTTTCAACATAAAGTATTTCAAACTGAGCAAATAAAAGCTGAAGCATGGAAAATCTCCAGGTACCTTTGAAATAGCTGGATGTCTAGTTCTACTGATCATAAAATGGTCCAAGTAATTCTTGTCTCATTTATCTAACCCACAGCTACAGTCTCATTATTGATAAAGTGCAGAGGACTTTGAGCTTGGAATTCAGCAAGTCACAGTAATATTATTTGCACTCTTTTTCAACAGGTGCAGTACTTATTTTACAGGCCTCCCATGAGGCACAGAGAGAGTAAGTTCCAAGAATGGAAGAACTAAGTGCTCAGCACCTCTGCTGTGACTTAAACTGGATTAAAGTCTGAACTCCTGAGCTGGTGAATATTTACATTATTATATTTATATTGTGGCTATATATTGTGGAAGTTGCCTGACAGTGCAATAGTGGTTTACAACCACCAGTGGTTATGTCTGATTTTTGCATTGGCCACATTAAGAGATTCAAGAGCATCTTTGAAGTTTAGGAACTCACATCTCAAAAGGTGTTTTGGCTTTGCCAGTTTACTGACTGTCAATGGGACATAGCCTGCTAATTCATTTCACTACTTCTGAAAAACTGTGCCTGTATTACCTCCTAAATGGACAGAGGTATACAGTAGGAAAAAGTTGTATAGCACTGCTGATGTTGTGTGCCATATACACTGTACTGGTGTCGAGGGGTAAGTACTTAAGCTGGCTTGAAAATGTGAGGTGTCTCATTCTGAGTTTCCCAAACTTGAGGATTTCAGTCTCATCAGCCATTTTCGAAAATCTTGGCTAGATGGACTTTTTCTAACTGTGGTACCAATACCTTGGTAGTACATGAGATTCTTCAAGACAGGAAGAAACTTTACCCAAGAAGCTGATGTCCCTGTTCAATGGGTGCACAGGGTCTGGAGGTGGGAGTTAGTATTGCTGCTACAGCTGTCTTCAATGACACATGGAATCATAGAATCATAGAATCATTAAGGTTGGAAAAAACCTCTAAGATCATCAAGTCCAACCGTCAACCCAACACCACCATGCCCACTAAAACATGTCCCAAAGTGCCACGTCTACACATTTTTTGAACACCTCCAGGGATGGTGACTCCACCACTTCCCTGGGCAGCCTGTTTCAATGCTTGACAACCCTTTCAGTGAAGAAATTTTTCCTAATGTCCAATCTAAACCTTCCCTGGCACAACTTGAAGCCATTTCCTCTTGTCCTATCGCTTGTTACTTTGGAGAAGAGACCAACACCTGCCTCTCTACAGCCTCCTTTCAGGTAGTTGTAGAGAGCGATAAGGTCTCCCCTCAGCCTCCTCCAAGCTAAACAACCCCAGCTCCCTCAGCTGATCCTCATAAGACCTGTTCTCCAGACCCTTCACCAGCTTCATTGCCCTTCTCTGGACATGCTCCAGCACCTCAATGTCCTTCTTGTAGTGAGGGTCCCAAAACTGAACACAGTATTCGAGGTGTGGCCTCACCAGTGCCGAGTACAGGGGCACGATCACCTCCCTACTCCTGCTGGTCACACTATTCCTGATACAGGCCAGGATGCTGTTGGCCTTCTTGGCCACCTGGGCACACTGCCGGCTCATGTTCAGCCAGCTGTCGACCAGCACCCCAAGGTCCTTTTCTGCCGGGCAGCTTTCCAGCCACTCTTCCCCAAGCCTGTAGCATTGCCTGGGGTTGTTGTGACTGAAGTGCAGGACCTGGCACTTGGTCTTGTTGAACCTCATACAATTGGCCTCGGCCCATCGATGCAGCCTGTCCAGATCCCTCTGTAGAGCCTTCCTACCCTCAGGCAGATCAACACTGTCACCCAACTTGGTGTCATCTGCAAACTTTCTGAGGGAGCACTCGATCCCCTCATCCAGATCATTGATAAAAATATTAAACAAGACAGGCCCCAAAACGGAACCCTGGGGAACACCGCTCGTGACCGGCCGCCAACTGGATTTAACTCCGTTCACCACAAGTCTCTGGGCTCGGCCGTCCAGCCAGTTTTTTACCCAGCGAAGAGTACTCCCGTCTAAGCCATGTGCCGCCAGCTTCTCTAGGAGAATGCTGTGGGAGACAGTGTCAAAGGCTTTACTAAAGTCCAGGTAGACCACATCCACAGCCTTCCCCTCGTCTACTAGGCACATCACCTGGTTATAGAAGGAGATTAGGATGGTCAAGCAGGACCTGCCTTTCATGAACCCGTGCTGAGTGGGCCTGATCCCCTGGTTGTCCTGCACCTGCCTTGTGAGCGCCCTCAAGACGAAGCGCTCCATAATCTTCCCCAATACTGAGGTCAGGCTGACAGGCCTGTAGTTCCCCGGATCCTCCTTCCAGCCCTTCTTGTAGATGGGTGTCACATTGGCAAGCCTCCAGTCATCTAGGACCTCTCCTGTTGACCAGGACTGCTGATAAATGATGGAGAGTGTCTTGGCAAGCTCCCCTGCCAGCTCCCTCAGTACTCTCGGGTGGATCCCATCTGGCCCCATAGACTTGTGAGTGTCCAGGTGGCATAGCAGGTCGTTAACTGCTTCCTCTTGGATTATGGGGGGTGTATTCTGCTCTCCGTCCCTGTCTTCCAGCTCAGGGGGCTGAATACCCTGAGGATCACTGCTCTGACTACTAAAGACTGAGGCAAAGAAGGCATTAAGCACCTCCACCTTTTCCTCATCCTTGGTGGCAATGTTCCCCCCCGCATCCAATAAAGCATGGAGGATAAACCAGGTCCTACCAGCACAAATCCTTCTTAGTATCTCTCCCTTCCTTTTCTAAATAGGATCTTCTGAACACTTTAAAAAAAAAAAAAGACCAGCAAGTGGCTAGGCTTACAAAGGCTGATAAAGAGGTCTCTAAACAGCATAGTGTTTCAAGGAGTAATGGCTTTTTCATGCTGGTTAAATCAGAAAAAATACACCAAAAACCTCTCTTAACAGTCCATACGATACAGGATTCACTTGTCTGCAAACTAGAAGGTCAGGAAACTCAAGTGAAGAGCCTGTGGAACCTCACCCATTGAAAACCTATTAATAATAGAAGAGATTATTCACTGTTATCAAATATAATTACAGGCATCAAACACCCTGGAGCTGAAAGACAATTTATTTAACAGACAGAATAAGCAGATGTAGCTGTGTGATGCGCTGCTCTGCAGGATTTTAACACAAGGCTTCAGGTGGCAAAATAAACCACTACTAGAGCTATAACAGTCATCACGTGCATGGATTTTATGTGACACAACATAGACAAGAAAAAAATTACCATCTTTTACTTCTGTGTAATTTTAATACATTTCAATGTGTATCTTATCTATCCATCCACCCATTTTATGTCTGCAACTTCAGACCCAGGGACTGAAATATTCTGCAAGTTATTTTTAAGGATTCCTTGTGTACTCAGTGAATGAATCACACAAGCACCTGGACTGGACTTGTGTCTCTTAATCTGGAAGTTAAGCTACAGCTACAGCTCAATGCCTGGGCCCAAACACAGTGATCACTGGATTTAACTGAAAGATTACTACTGACAGGTTTGAAGCAGATCTTTTATATCAGAGGAGTATCTCCATAGCCAGACTAAAGCACCAACGCAGATGGAAAACACATGGTTCACAGGGTGTGTCTATTTCTGTCAAATATTTTATCTGACTGGTTCAATCTTAGGTCTTGGCATCCTCACCACCTACACTAAACATACATTAGTTCATTCTTGAGTAAACTAACTCGTTCCCACCAGAATAAATCTCTGGTGTGTAGTGGAAAGTTCAATCCCAGCACTGCTCTTCAGTGGTGGGGAGGACAGGAATTGGCAAGGTTTGGCCCCTTCCAACTTACAAAGGTTTCCAACCCCCCCTTACAAGGGTTAGTATATAGGTATACCCATTTCTTGCTCCACTTATGCCACCTTTTGGGCCCACTCTTCCCTTGATGACGTGTTCACGACTGAAGTGTGCTCACATCATGCCCCTGGCCTCGGTGGCAGGCACAGGGAAGGACGGACTCATATGAAAACGCACGAGATCCCCTTGGCGAGGCATATGTTATCCAGGCCACGCTAGGTAGAGACATGGACATATGCCATAACATGGCATATGTTATCCACGCCAAGCCAGACCTTTTTCCCGTGTTTCCATTTTCATTGTCGTTGGTCCCGAAGATATAGATACACAAAAAGCTTAATAAGCAACACAGAAAGGCAGAAAACACATAAGACACCTTAATGGGTTTGAGAAAAAAAATCCAAACATGCTGATGTTTATATTTGCAGAAGCAGGGCAGCATGTCTTTAAATGACATAACGGACTTCATTTGTTAGGGTCTTTGATTAAAGGTCTGCCATGATTTATAAACCAACAAAAGCCTCATGGGGCACTAAAGAAAATTATTATTATTGTTATTTTTTTATTATTATGTATTTATACTGCAGTCACACTTAAGAGACCCAGACAAGGAATAACAGCTATACAAGAAACAAAAAGAACAAAATAGAACAACTTTATTAGCAAAAGTCTCAGTCACAAATAGCTTAAAAATGAGGTAATTCATTACATTACTTCTGCCAGATGCCACCCTTATATACACATCTAAATATATATATATAAAAAAAATATATGTGAAAGTTCCTYCATTAGAGAGAGCAAAACAACTTTTTTTTCTAATTATCGGGATAAGGAATATGTCACAATTACCTTGTTTGCCTGAAATACATGCATATTGTTATTATCACTTACTACTTCCAAAGCTAGAACTTCTAGATGAACTAAAGTGTACATGTGGGACACGCAGAATTATACAGTATCTAGCTATTAATTTTGTACAAATTTTATGAAGTGTTGCAAAAAAACATTGTCAGTTCCTTTAGAATTTTTTGGTATTAACAATCATTAAAGCTAAAATAAAACCTGACCCTTTTTAGAAAAGACTTCATGCAACAATATTAACATTATAATTTTTTCATTTTGACTTACACAGTCAATTTTTCCCAGCACCTCTTTACAGCATCTGGCAGATGTCATTGTGCAGTATTTTTATTCCACCAGTTTTATTTATTCTGCTTCCTATGGGTTTTTAGGAACTGCAGCATGCAGGGGTGATGCAATGACTATGACACCTACACCAATATAGGCCAAGAATGATATAGGGACTTGAAAGAGAAAAGATATTTTTAGGGGATCTGAAAAGGCTGAAACCACTGCTAAGCATTCAGTCTAAAGGCATTCCATAAACGTAGTAGCTGAGTAGCCAAAAGTTTGACCTTCACCAGCAGAGTTGATAGTATCCCAAAGCAAGATGGATGAAATGGCAAATAAGGAAATCAGAATTTTCAGGTTGTGAAAGCATTTTAAAGCCAGTGAACAGGTTAGGATATTCCATTTCCTCAGGATCTTATACATATTTGTCCTGAGTTAAAGGACAAGTTTACTCACTAACTGTGTGAGTAAACCGAGAGACAGATATATCCTTCAAGGGGAATAAAATATAAAAAGACAGGTCCTTTGCTTACAACAACATCAGTGCTACTGACTCCAGCGGACTCACTCTGACTTACACAGGCTGAGCATTTGGCCTAAACTTAGGGTAACTTTTGAATTAAGAGATGTTAAGTCAACAATCAAAATGTCCAAAGAGAAAAGCAAACAGAGAATGAGAGGTGATATGAGAAGGGGAGAAAGAAGTGAACATGAAGAAGTTCCTGCAGAAGACAAAGGAGAGGAGAATACGACACCAGAAATAAGTGATTGGGTGAGGCAACTAGCAAATGGTTAGATAACTAGAAACAGGACGAGGCTTTGTAACCCCACCTGCTGTGATGGACTACATCCCTGGCCATGCCTACCTTCTTCATCTCCACTTTGAATCATCCTACATCCCAGAAAAGACAGATGAAATCCCAAGTCAGGATCATCTCAAATGCACACAGAGGTACCTCAACACGAGGCAGAATTATTTAATATAGAGTGTGCTTCCTACCCCAAAATTGTGCAACCACACCAATGCAGGAAACAACCTGGATGAGAGAGTCCAAAATGCATCTATTTCACTAAGTATTAAAGGTGGACGAAGCCTAAAAGCAAGTAAGGTGCGTGTTTGTCTAAAGATGCAGATAGGATGAGGAGTAAAATTAGAGGTGAAATCCTAACCCATGATGTAGACAACATCAAGATCTCTGAAAGAGAAATTAGAACAGTGAAGGAATATCTGAGGTAAGCCAGGGCTGTAACAGAATGGGAAGAATAGGAACTGCTATAGGAAGTCACTGTGCAGAGCCTATAGCGTGTGTAACAGGAGACTGTGGAAGCTGATGGATTGACACTTCACAGCTGCTGAGAAAGAGGAAATCTGGAGTCTAGCATCAGAAAAGATATTGAACTGAATCTCAATGCCCGTGATAGTTACATATTTGGAAGAATGAGACCAAGAGCGGGGGCATATCCGGTATTAGCTGTATTGGGTTGCACATAAAGAACAGGGCTGTGGCTTCCAAGGCATCAACATTAAAAACAATAATACAACACAACGTAACTAAAAGCCCACGAGAGTTACCTCTTTTACATAATGTGTCTGTTTTCTGGTGAATTCTTTTGAGAGATTTGCTTCATTACCAGGGAAAAATAAATATTCAAGGAGAGAAAAAAAGTGTTCTTAATGAATTAGTTTGATTACTTTAATTACATTTGCAATCTGTTTCTTTCAGTGCATGCTTTCAAAAAATTGCATATTTGATCAAGGATTGTGCTCTGCTGTTGAGTGTGGGTAGGAGAGTCTGACAGAAAACACCTATAAGCAGTGTGTTAGTGCAAACATATTGGTTCTATATGTATGCACATATTGCTCATTGTCAATTCATTAAAGTCGTTGGTTTTACTCTGTGAATTAGAGTCCCTGAAATCATCTTTTAGCTGCTGAGACTCAATACCAGAAAATGGTGGTTGTCACTGGAGACAGACAAAATTTTCAGAAATGTAACAATGAAGTGTGTAATATCTAAGAAATAAGGCAACACAATTTGTTTGGGATGTATGTATAGAGCACAGTCCAGCTACTGAAAAATTGTGAAAAACTGTTATAAACTTTGTTGAATTAGATTCTTTCTTTAAAGTTATTTTTAACATGGTGGGTTTTATATTTTTTTTAAATAATCCTTTTAATTTTTATGAATGTGCACTTCCAAATAAAAGTTTGAAGTAACATCTTTTTACTCTAGAGAATCCCTGGAAATTGTTCTCCACTGCTGGTGCTAGGAACATTTACCTGGGGAAGATAAAGCCTGGGTTAGCTAAAGGCATGTAATATGTAGTAACAGGAGCCCACGATGGGCTCTGCTTCCCAGTTTAGGAGCTAACAGATGTGCTGTGTGCCCCTTCCAGCCTGCATGATTCCCTTCCCATGGGAACCAAGTTTTGGAAGAGGGATGACAAGTTTCCAAATATCTATGTCTCATCCCAACATGGAGCCTTGAAAAACACTTTTTCCACCAGGATCCGGAAAGATTTCCCAGATCCCGCTGTGGAGACAAACCTCCAGCAGCTTCTGGTTCAGGCACATAAGCACCGTGACATTGCATACATTCCCTAGGTGGATTTCTTCTTACCTACTCTACACCTTCAAGGTGGCCATGTGAAAACTTCTAATGTAAATATTCTAGGCGCGCACACACACACACCCACACACATGCCTGCAAATATTTTTCATGCCTTCTTTCCAAGAATATTTCTGTGAATGAAACCTCACTGCAGCAAATATTCACAAAAAGAAAACAAAAGTGGTCACAGTCATTGTCTGAGTGAATTCTCTGATGCTAAAGCAAACTTTAACTAGCATTGTTCAGCTCTTTACCCCAAGGTCCTTTGAGACTACAGGAGTTTTGTTCGTACATGGGCTACTGAATTTGGCCCATAACTCTCCCTCCAGGAACTCCAGATGAATCCAAAACTCTAAAACAAATTATTTTAGCTGTGAAGTACGATTATTTCATTAGAATTTCCAAAGAGGTCACTTTGCAGAAGAAGAAAAAAGGCTTTGAAAAGCTACTGCCAGAAAGGTTAAAATTTACATAAGTCTAGCATTATTATCATTATTAATACCTACACATACCCCTACCAAGCCTCAAGGTGCTTCACAGAATTAAATTATACCCATTTTCAAGGAACTGGGAAAAGTCCTGTCACCTACATGATTTGAAATGAGATTTTTCAAATCCCTTGGAAACATTCAGATGGAAACATTTTTGCTCTACTGCAGGCACAGAGAAGAGGAGCTCATCATTTTTATCGACCTTCATCTTCCCTGCCTGTGCTCTGGAGAGACCCAAGCTAATTGTACTGATCCCTGTTCACTTTTTCTTATGCTCCCCTCAGAGATGAAGTTCCAGCTAAGCTGATTTGGGGGAAGACATTCATGGTGCAGGGTCTGGCGTCCTACATTCTGGGATCAGGTCAAGCATAGATGGACTTTTTGAAGGTGGTCTGCAACACTGGGTGTCTGTTGGTATCTGGTAGTGAATCTTTGACCTCTTAGTTTTCCCCATTTCTCACTTTTGGAAGTGTGGTTGGGGACAGATTTTATTTTTCTTTGTTTTTATGGCTGGATTTTTGCAAACACATGAATTCCTAATGTCTAAATTCTGCATTTGTTTTGATACTTAATCTAGTGTAATGCTTTTAAAAGAGATCAGGCTAAAAGAGGTCACCAGCAGGAACATTCTCTGAATGAAGGTGGAATAAAAACTGGGTGAAAACAGAAGGGTCTGGATTTTCTGAATAAATAAATACCTTAAATGCAATGTTGAAAGCTAACCATGCTATCACACAGAGCTATCAGTTAGTGGAGCTGAACTCTCTGTGGAACCAGAAAACATGTTTAACCGAATTGTAGCCCATGCAAATCACTTTACATAGCTTTGAACTTAACTCCCCTTTATTCCTTACCCTGGTTTCCAAGGAATTTTCTTTCTCTTCTTTATTATTTGCTTTTGTTTGGTTTTATTCCGTATCATGGCATGATCTCTGCTGTAGGAGGGGCAAGTTCCACATCAGACAGCTGTTCCAACCAAAAAAAAAAAAACCCCAGATAAACAAGCATCTAATCTGGAGGCATATGAAAGTTCTCCAGACAAGGTCTGCTCCCTGCTTGGGGTTCGTTTTGCTTTCTGGTTCTCATATACAGAGGCCTGCTTGGGAAAATCAGACAGACTGTGTCTGCTTTGAATTTATCAGGCGAACACACACAGAAAACAAGAGTGTTTAGACTCCAGGCTGCTGGTGAATGCTCAGAATTCCCCACTGTCCCAATGACTGTAGAACTAGTTGGCACATCTTCAATAAAAAATTACATCAGTGATGCTCTGGAAACTCAATCGAGTTATAGGAATGACAAGAAAATAAGCAAATCCTCAGTGTAAGCTTTGGCAAAAATTCTCTACTTCATTTCAAATGTAATAGCAATCCTTGCCTCTAATTTCTTTTATTTTTAGTGACAAATGAATTACTAGTACAGCTCCTCATAATCTATTTTTTTCCATTTCTCAGACTTTTTTGGGGAGTGGTATAATTTTAGACTATAAAAATATAAGCCATCTGGTTTATATATAATTGAGCCACACATACACACATTTTTTAGATGTAAAGCCATGCCTTAGACAGAACTTGAGAAAGGCTGTGAGAAGTTATGCATTGTTGAGAGCCATTCTGACTTCACTTCATTGCCTCTCTAGGCATGCCTCCCAACTGACCGTGGTGTAGACTCACTGGATAGTGTCACCTTGGGTGAGAAGTGACACAGAGGCAGAGGGGACATCCATGCTGTGCATGGAAATTACTATGGTGTCAAGACAGACACTTAAAGAAGCCCTTTTTGGGCTATCAGCCAATCTATGAGATTAAGCATTTGAGTGGAACAACTAATTTTATTGTGCCCTGAGTGCTCCAAAGCAGAGGGGAAGGTAATACTGTCTTGATTCTTTTCTGTCCCATCAATTCATGGTCAGTAAGCTGGTCGGTATGACCAGCTGGTCAGTAAGTCTAGTATTTGGGATTGGTAAGAATTGTGATATGCATGATTAAACGGGGCACGTGAAAGAGCCAGCCACTCATTTTTCCTGCTGCTTTCTCCCATTTGCGTAGCTCAGTGCAAAGGTCCTTCCTGCTTGTGGGTGACAATGCAGCTGTATCACGTACTGGTTTGGATTTACATCTCTGGCTCAGCATCCCTATAAAATGCAGTGGGATCTATTCAGTGAGTAAAGTATCCATTCCCTACATTTGTTTCCCTGCACACCCGGAAGGGAGTGATGCCAAAGGTATTTGCTTTTCCTCAACCGATACCCTAATGATGATGTTAATTGTTATGCTACTGTCAGTAGCAAAGGACAAAGCTGTGAAGTTTGGACCTAGTTCCCACTTTGATCCCAAAGATCATAGCAAGCAAGCGATCAAGGCAGGAACGAACAGCACAGTCAAAACAGTGAGCAAATGTGCTGAGTGTTAGTAGTTAATGAAATACAGTTGGCTGCCACCGCCATTGGGCAAACACAGACTGGAGGCTTTCAGCACAGCAATACTATATTTGCTCTAAATGGCTTTACAGCAATAATTGAAACACAATATGCAATTAAAGCATATTTACTGCATCCACTTGAAACCTGTGAAACCGATTCATTCAGTAAACCTATCTCACTCTATTTGCACTGCTAGCTGGGCTGGAAGAGACACAGACAGGCAAATTGCTCTGAAGAAAACAGCTCTGCCACTGAAAAATGCATATTCCATCATCCTAAAATGCCTACTAATGCAATCACCAGGACAGGATCCAATGAAACATCAAACTGATACTGGCTTCACACAGGTTTTTACATCTGCTACCAATCTGTTGTCCATTTATGCCCTGGTTATGGCCCAAGGGAGCAATTTCTGTGTGCAGGCTTTACTCCGCAAGACTACTGCTTTGGAGAATGGCACTCTAAGGGTGTGCATTACTTGGTACAGGATTATTTATATTCAGCTCAGAAACAATCTAATTCACCAAAAGGGCTGTCAAGCATTGGAACAGGCTGCCCAGGGAAGTGGTGGAGTCACCATCCCTGGAGGTATTTAAAAGACGTGTAGATGTGGTGCTTAGGGATATGGTTTAGTGGTGGACTTGGCAGTGCTAGTTTTACGGTTGGACTCAAGGATCTTAATGGTCTTTTCCAACCTAAACGATTCTATGGTTTTATGATTCTAATTCAAGGCTCTGGAAAGATAGCTACAGTCATAAACGAGCATTAGATCAAACCCTAGCCAACCTACATATTGCCTAGATGCTGGCAAATAACTGGGAGAACTCCTGCAACTGTTTTCAGAATTTATAATCCTTTCATTTCACATTCTCTCCTGCCTTTGTATTTCCACTTCCAGTCAGTGATCATGCACTTCACCTTAACAGTTGGAACGTATATAGAAAGCTGACTTGGAGTTGGAGTGCTCACACTTGCTGAGAATATGCACAACGTGCTTTCCATGGACATTTGTGACAGATCTCTGATGATTCCAGGCATGCATTCCTCGCCTAATCAGCAACAGGCACACTTGCCATTTTGCCAAGTAGCAATAATCAATATGGGAGACACTTGACAAAATTTAGAGCTGCTCGTGGCTCCAGAGATATATGAAGCCTGAAATAGAGAAACTTCTTTGTTAGTACAGTGCTCTCTGTTCTGCCTCTCTCTAGCACCATTTCTCAGGAGCCTGGCAGGAGATCTTTGTGGAATAACAAAGCCTGGGAACTTCTTGCCTAGATGTCCATCCCCTGGATTCCCAGGCCCCAGTCACTACAAAGGATAGGAGCTGAGGTGAGGAGGCATCACGGAACATTTAATGTGCAATGCCACCACATGCGTGATGGACAGGGATGTTTAAAACTCCTCTCTGGTGGAAAATTCCTAAATACTAGATCCTTGGATGATTAAATTACTTACTCCACCTTTTCCCATCATTGTCTACAGTCAATTGCAGACTGAATAATGACTTAATCAACCACAGAACAAGCCAATATGGCAAGAAGTCCTGTCCCTTATCAAGTTACATTGCAACAAAAAAGAACAGTGGAAGGTCATCTTGACACTGCTGGCCAACTTAAAGGGATGCAGAAACATATAAATAAGCTCCACCATCTTGGGGACAATTTCAATTACGCACCATCTCCACTAAGCACAGCCTCATCAGTTGTTAAGTAAAATCAACAACATATAAAACCCTTACGTAAACCTATTTCTCCTTCAAGTCTGGCACAAAATTCCTCCCACTGTAATACTAGACTAAGCACTAACAATGAATATCATTAATTAAATTGTCTTTTAATGGCCCAGGAGGTGAACTCTGTAAAGAGGAGGAAATTGACAGAAACTTGGATTCAGACAATAAAAGAAGGATTGATTTCACCTCATTTTAACCATCTAAAGAAGAGCATCTGGTCTAAGCTCACCGTTTGTGTTTCTATCCGCMCTTTTCAAACAAAGGAGAGAAGCAGATGCTTACAGAAGATAAAGTCAGATTACCTTTAGTGAGAAGTGATTTTGAAACACTTAAATATGACAAGACAAGGACAGACTATAAGAAGAACTATGTGGAGAGCGAAGAAATTTAATTTTTCCCTTTACGGAAATCCAAGTGAGAACAGAATAACTTCTCAAGGCTCCTGCCTTCCTCAGGATCTTGCTTGCCAGAATTCGAAGGTGACTCCAACAGTTGCAGATGTGACATGCAGTTCATTGAAAGTTGGAAATAATAAGATACACTTCTTTATTCTAATCTGAAGAAAGAGCTCACCTAGACACTTGTTCCTGGAAGCTAGGAGCAGAACTAAAGTTCTGCTTTGTAAGCGGAACTAAAAATGTGTATAACATGGCAGAGCAGAAGCCACAGCATAGTACTCCTTTGGAGTCTGGACCTTGTACAATTAGGACTCATACAGTTGCCTTACTTGACTGAGCTTCACATCTGTTCACCCGAAAGATCACTTGTTCAGACTCCCCTATCAAGTCTGTGTGATGCTTTTTAAAATCTATGAATTCCTGCCAGGACTTGAGTGCATTTTTTAAATCATCTCTGAAAGTCTTTTGGAAACAAGATTTTCACTGACATCATAACCTGTGGTTAATTTATTAAATTCTAGGCTGAGAAACATTACAGAATGTGAAATGAACGATTTAGCTAATAAGGAAGAGTTTAGACTATATGATATGAATTAACAGATCATCAAAAGTGCATAGGTATGTGATGATTTCGGTACTAATGTGATTTTTATTTGAAAACTGTGATTCTCTGGCTGTCTGAGAAAATAAATTGTAAGAAGTCTTTATGACTTCTTTCTGCATCTTTCTGCCCACATACCAGCTGCTTCTGTGACATCTGATACAGGGAGGGTGAACACACTTTTTAAACCCATCTTCCATTAGCACATCTCACTATGTAGTTGCTTATTCACAAATACAGCAACTTGATGGGGCCTGTGAAACCATTAAGAGAAGAGATGTCTGGCAAAACTGCCGAAAGCGTAATAAGAGCAGACAATCTAAAAGATAACTAAGAAGTAGTAGGGGAATGACCAGGAGTGTGTATTGATGCTGCTGTGAGTCTGAAATAGAGCATTTTCACTGCATGTAAGAAATACTCTCTTGTTTGTTTAGACCCTTATGCCTTTGCATAAGACCTTTTGAAGGAATAAATAAAAAGCATTCCTGCTTACATTAAGAGGTCTGCTAGCTGGAGGCAGAAACAAAGTCAAAACCTTTTATGTGGTCCAGTCAGTAGAGGTGGAAACATGGTTCCATCCGTGGTTAATATTAGTGTTAAGAAAAAATGTCTCTCAGACTATTTTTTTTTACAGTTTTAGCCTTTCTTTTGTGATGTGTAATGAGACTTTTGAAATGATTATGCGAAAGAGAGTTCAAGACAAAGAATTCATGGAAGAGAAGGAGCCCAAGCAATAGGATCCTTGGGATAGTCAGGCTCCTCGTTAAATAGGAAACCTGGGTTCAAAGCCCTGACACAAATTTACATCTGCCTAACTATCGGGGATGGAAGTCAGTCCTCTCCCTTCACCTCATCCATACCTGAAACTTCCTGGTGGACCTAAAATCTCCTATAAATGACATTTATGCGAAGTCTAATACTCCCCTGTAAAGCATTATGCCATTTACAAAGCAATGTTTTTCAACGGAAAAGATCAGTTTGGAGAAACGAATGGGGAGGGGTTATTTTGCACTTCTTTGGAAGGGTCTTTCCAGGATTCCTCACAGTTCATTTTCCCAGCTGAATTGGATGGCTCCTCTGATCTCATCAGAGATGTGGTGAATAACAAAACCCTCCTCAGGTTACCCAATTGAAAGAGGAATGCCTAGAGGTAGAAATAATGGAGAGTTAGGGCTTGCAGTTCCTTTCCCAGCTTGGGATGAACTTCTGGCTGCATCTCTATCTCCACCACACCTGGACTCACCTTCCCATAAGTTCCTTTTACCTTGTCTGCATGTCGTGAGACGCTGTTCTTCAAGGTTTGTAGTGCAGGCTCCTTTGCCCTATGGAGAAGTGAAGCATTATATATTGTGACTCCGTTTTTCAGTGGAAATAGTTTGGCAGACATCTCTTCAAGGACAGCAACGATGTCTGTGTTAAGTTACCATTCTTTATCTTTAACTTGTCCTGTCAGTTTTCTGGCAGACCACAGTAAATCTGAAACATTTGGAGTTGCACAAATTATTTTCCAGACTGTCCTGTCGCATTTCAGGGCTGGAGCATAGTAAGTAAACAGATGTGATTTGGAACTAGAGTTGTACTGTTGGACCAGCAACCTGAGATTTAACATTCATAAATATGCTATATGCACTTGCTTTGTAATTTTGTCCTTATGCTGTGTAAAAGCCAAGGCGACAGTGTGCTGGTCTGTGAAGATACTGCTCAAGTGAATAGAAGGACCCTTATTTACATCATCTGACCAATGTGCCTTGTGCAATTACTTTCCTATCCAAATAAACAAAGATGTTTAATCAGATGTTCTACAGGTTTGCTTCTGAAGATTATTTGGCACCTTCAAACAGGCAAGATTACCATAAATAAAACAGGAATCTGAAGCAATGAGAAGCAATTATTTATTTTCCCAATGGAAGCAAATTATAAACAGGGAGTTAGGATTATTTTATCATTCATAAATTGTAACAAAATGGATTACTGTGTCTAGGGAAGACCTGTGGATTTTAGGTATAAACAGGCATTGAGTAGGTCACTTGTTATTTCTTTTGTTGTCTCTTTGAGAAGTAAGTTACTAGAGAGTAATAACTCATTGCTAGTGAATATAAAATGACAACATATTGAAGACTGGTGATTTTCTTATTTAAGGACTGGCTATCCTCCCATTTTCCAGTACGCAAAAACAAAAAACAAAAAAAAAAAAAAAAAGAGAGGACGCATACAGTTGTGGGGTTTTGCCTTAAAAACAAAACTTCTGGGAAAAAAATCACATTCCCAGGCTGTATACCCTCTGCTAAACTCCTGAGAAATTTTTAAATAAAGGGTAGTTCAGTTCAGCTTAAAAAAAACCCAACAGTGGTCTGGGTGAGTAGCCACCAAGGAGTTCTCATTTCAAATCAACTAGAAGGGAAAAATTGAAATTAAGAGCATGGAGCTGAAGAGCTGAGCTGCCTCTGAGCCAGGACACAAGTTCCTCTGTGAAAATCAAGAGCAAACAGCCCAGTGGTGCTTTGTCTAAGATTTGCTCAGCAACTCTTTTCTGCTGTCAGCCCCTGCCCACTGCTTCAGAAAGAAATTCTGAGAGAAGGTGGTGGAGGTTATGAAGACATGATGCTGGAAAGAGATTATGAAGGATACTCAGTGAGTTTCTAGAGGCTTTTGGTTTGTCTGGATAGACATGCAGCTGGGTGACCCTCATTCAAAGTTAATTAAGTTCTGTGTGAAATAATCAGTATAGCAAAGATATTGCATGATCATGTAGGTTGGACATAAGTCTCTGCACTCCACAGCTACATCTAGGACCATTCCTGAGTATCAAGCCTTCCTGGCACTGGGGAGTCTGTGTCCATACTGTCAAATTCCCTTCCGTACCAATATCTGGTGGCTACATGCAAACAGTCTGTCGGGAATGACCTCTGACCTGTGCTAACATCCAAATTGTGTGTAAGACCTGTTTGGGAGTTGGCAGTTTTGGGGCAAATCGTGCCAGGGGCCATTCTAACAATTTAACAGTAACAACAATAAAGTTCTAATGGCCAGAAAACACCCTTGGGCACTGAATTTCAGGGTAGGGCTATACGCCATGAAAACCAGATTATTCTGTGCTTTTCAAAACCATAAATCCATGCCACAGTCCTCACCTTTCCTAACCCCATGATTTCTGTGGGAGATTTTTCTGCACTCACTCATCTGTAGCCTTTGAAAGCTGCTCTGACCATGCTCCAGTATTCTTGAACTGGTCAGTAGCTACAACAAGATAAGAAATAAAAACACTGGGAAGAAAATAGAAAGGAGGGCATGATGCCAGCATAGCACAGTAAGAATCATGGAATTTTTCTTCAGTAGGGCTTCAGTCTTTGTTCCACAAGTCAAAAACAGTGAACACCTCATGACTTTTACCCTCATGAAGAGACTGGGGAATGGGATCCTCAACCTAGTGAAGAATCAGCCTCTCTCTTTGTCCTAATTTCACCTGCTTCAAGTGGCTACGAGCCAGAGTGCTGCACCTGAATGTTGTCTAATGCTGCCATTCCAGTCCACTTCCAGCACAATCTGCAATAATAATTCACAGTATAAACCAGACATCATAGTAGAGGTATCCGTCAAAATGCTAAAACACACAGACAGCAACAAAATATTTTTGATATCTTTCTATTTTTGATATCTTTCTACCAACATTCAAAATAATTTTGAGCATTTAATGCATTTAAGGAAAGTTACGGAAATCTTGCTCAATGTCCTTTATGTTTTCCCAGTCTTTTTTTTTTTCCTTTAATTGATGGAGTTCATCTATGTTTTTGTAAACTCAGTGCTGCTTTAGGAATGAGGTTTCACACACTTCTTAATAACTTAGTAATGAGGTTTATATAAAAGCCTGAAACTTTCTCCTTACAAAGAAAAAAATGCATCTAATTGATGGACAAAGCAAATGGAATACAGAAAAATACCCACTCCAGGAAAAACTATTTCTAGGATTAGTCCTTTTCCTAACAGCTTGAGGTCAAGGTAGGAAAACAAATACATTTCTAAAAGCCAACTGCTCAGCTGGTACGTACTGGCACAACTTGGCTAATGTTGGCAGAGCTACATCAGAGTTTATAGAAGTGAAAAAGCTGACCTATACCACCAACTTTGACTGATGAGCAGGCTTATTTCTTAACAAAACCTGAAAATATTGATAATCTTGGAATAGTGTTTAACTATTTATGTGCATATATTAGGGTTTGCTTGTCTTGCTTTCTGAAGTGATGCAAGAACTGTGTCCCTCATTGAACATTGGCACTTCTAATGTAGCTAGAACAGAAATCTCTACAAATATGCACACATGAATGTGTATATCACGTATGTAACATGCAAAATTATGGATATAGATAGACACTTAACAATTTGACCCCTATTTGTAGCATGAAAAAAGATCCAGGTAAGACCCTGAGAGGCAACTTCATCAATTTTGTGTTGTTTATAATGTTACAAGTAACATTGTTACTCTCATGCAAATCATTAACTGTTTGGGAATTTTCCTCCTGTCAAAACCCCCAACAGTAAAGGCAGGCTAAAATGAACTAGTTTCTTTGCCCCATGCTCTGCTGATGCCCTGCAGAGGCATTTCAGCCGAGAACAACCCTGTTGATGTTGATGTAATCCAGAGAGTTTACTGTGAGTGAGGACAGACACTGCAGAACACACTTTGGCCAGAAATGAGCTTGAGTTAAAAAGTTTTGCCATGTTTTGGGCAGGTTAGGAGACTYGCTGGTTACGTTTCCCAGAAACAGTAGTTCTGGACAAAGTTCCTTTGCATGTGAGCTACAAGGACTTGATTACAACAAAGCAGTAGTGTGCTGAGGTGTGTGGCTCTGCATCTGTCCAGGTAAGTATATATGTATGTATGTGTATATTCAAATGTATATAAAACTCTTAACATACCTAATTACTCTTCTGAATGCTGCCATTTATACAGCAAATATCTACATTGACCTGCCTAATCGTATTTTCTTAAGAAGGGACCTAGGCAGATCACTTAGTCCCTCCCCAGGCTTTGAATTGGGATCAAGTAATTTTCAAGAGAAATTTCTCATATATGATCTTAAATATCTGCAAAGGCAGAGATTCTGCAGTCATTGTCACAATCACTTCTAGAGTCTAAGGTCATAAAAGTCTCATTCCTGAATGTGTAAGAACCTCACAGCACACAGTTCAAATTATTTCTCCCAGAGTACATTAACTTTGCATTTGCTAAAGCACAGAAACTCTTTGGCCATCATAACGACTACTCATTTGGTTTTATTACATCCCTATAAAGCTCTGTGGTGCTAGCCAGTAACACAACTTATGTAAATACTTGCATAACCTTCCTGGTTTTGCTACTTCACTGTTCACTACTGGCTGCTTCTTTCAAATTTCCAATACACCTAACAAATACTGTGAGTGTAAGGTAGTCCTTTAGGCTATCTAGTGCTTAACTTTGTGCTGTACTGGAAAAATAAGTCTTTATTCTTTGTTTCCAACTTTTTTGACAGTTCCAAATTCATGAAGGAGCCTGACATCTCATGCATAACTATTTCAATTCTTTAAAAAGTCTCCTGCAAAGATTCTTCTGAGACCTTTAGAAAGTCTGATAAATTGTAACTACTGCTGTTCCTTTATCCACTCTTTAGCTGATATGTTAAAAAGATGTACCTGTCACTATTTCTTTTTGCAGAAACTGCTTGTATTAATCTAGATCATATGAAGTTCATGCAGGTGCTTGAAATTCAATTTTTCATTTTTGTCTCAACCAGTTCATTTTCCAGTCATTTTTTGATCAACTTTTAAAAATAGTGACCTCTGAACGAATATAAATAGCTTCGATTTGTATTCTGCTTTCTTACTAAAACGTATATATGAAAACAAGTGAAAATGTTGTTCTTCTCTTTGAACACATCTGCTTCATTTTAAATTAGATATCTTGTCTGGATAACAAAGATTATAAACTTGTCTACACAACATTTCATAAAAGATTCAAAACAGAAGAACAAATAATAAAGGCCTGTTCCAGTGTTTATTAATTCACATAAAAGTATTCATGTTTAATTCAGATATCTGACCAAGGACTGGGAAAAGGGGATTCTGTGAAACAGTCACATCCCCAGCTTAGCAACTAAAAGCTCAGAAATCACCATCCATTGCTTAAATAAGACTTGATATCATAGACAAATCAAATGAAAGAAAAAAAATCCCCCAAGCACAAGACTTCTTAAAGGGAAAAAGTGGAGGGTGGTGAGTTTTAGGCCTTCTGGTAATGAAGTGAAAAAGAGCAATCATCTTCATTTGCCTCTTTCCGGGTCACCTCCAGCATTCATTCCTCTTGTGTGGGCAGGGTACAGATGTTTCACCCAGAGTTTGGAGCTGCAGTTTGGCACTGCCAGAGATATGCAAAACATCTCAGGGGCTGCAGGCCTTCGGAAGTTCACTCCGTGCTGCTCACGTGGTAAATCACTGGCTTTTGCATGTCAGAGGAATTGCCTGACAGCCGGCGTTTCTCCCCTCCAGGCTGCTGCCGGAATTCTTCTGCTTGCTTACGAGAACATATGCTTAAAAAAAAAAAAAAACCACCCTTCTCTGCTATTTGGCACCTAAAGCCTTATTTTAATTTCTGGGTGCAGCTTTTTCTCTGAACATATTGCGAAATACCAGCACATTACCCATCTGTTCCAACTTGGTGTCTTCAGGGCTGAGTCCTGTAGAGGAAAGGTTATCATTAACTTGCCTTAAAAAACTCGATTTGCTTACAAAAACAGTAAGTGGGGAAATTCATTGTATTCTCTTCACAGTGCAAGATATTACTCCTCGTTTTAACAAAAAGGGCTCAGGGACAAAATCCTCACTGCAGCCTGATGAGTTTGAGCAATCCAGACCAAATCTGAGAAATATTTCCTTCCATTTTGGTTCAGGTTTATCCTCGATGCAGGCTCCGAGGAACCCCAAAAGCCAGACCGACCTGGGTTTTGCAGAGTGATTATACGCACACAAGCTGACTGAGGAGTCTTTGACTTCAGTGAGCCTAACATAACCGAGTGTGAGCTTGTAAAACTGGTGACGTCCAAACCAAATCAGCACGGCACAGGATTCTCAGAACAATTCCTGATACAGCTAATACAGAGAAAGTCATGGTAAATGGGCCAACTGAGTTTCAAGTGGTTTAGCTCACTTATCTCATTGGCTCTCTGGGATATTAAGTTCCTGCTTTTTCTACAGGCATGGCATCCATGCCTGGTTTGGGGTCTGTAAACATTATCCTGTTATTTTTACAGCCCTGTATGAACTTGCACAGCCTAAATGAGGCATATGACATTGCCCTGGGCTCCTCCCGGCTGCTGGTGAATCACCTGACAGCGTAGAGCTCTCTAGACAGGGCTCTCTGCACCACCCAGGCCACGTGCTCAGATCCACCAGGGACCCTGACACGGGTGCTTAGCCCAAAAGCATTCACAGCAATGGCTCCTCCAGCTCCAAACAGCACAAGCCAAGACTCCGACATACTACACCAGTCAGGGGACCAAGAGTTTCAGTGTGTCCCAGCAATGTCTGGGATGATTTAAAAATTTGTTAAATAGAAAAGTCAGGCTGATCCTAGGAAACAAACCTCATCTCCTACTTTAAAAAAGGACAAAACTTCCCCTGAAATACTGTCAATCACTGCCCTTGTGACTTGGGAAATTCTTTCTTAACCACATATGTACAGGGAGCTGTGATAAGATTTTGCAAGTTTTTGCAAGACTTCATAGAAAAGAAATGACATTTACATGTTCCAATTCTTTAAATGCATGGATATGTTTAAGTATGTGCATTTATAGGTGTGTATGTTTTATGTATGTAGGTTTTACATATGTAAGTGTGTATGGGTGTGTGCATGTGCTGGTGGGTAGGTGCTTAGGGATGTGGGTGCACATCTTTCTACCAGTCAGTTCAATTCAGTATAACAAAAACAGGATCATTTCAAAGACATTATATTCTCACAAATGTTATGAAAATCAGAAACTGGGTGGAGCAAAAATAGACTATGGCTACATCTACAGTAGTGAATTAAACATGCCTCATACTGTTCTCTGCTCCTGAAGCCAATTGGCACAGAACAAACCATTTCCATACTGTTAAATTCTCTTACCCTCCTAAAAAGGTGACTGTGTCCAAGTGCCTATTCTGGTGGACCATGGCCTTTTCTAACTCCTAAGCAGTTCCTGGGAACTGTTTAAGAGAGTGCTAGTTTTCTCTGGTCAAAACTATGCCAGCCAATATTCTCACAATTTAACAGCATAGTTGGTCAAGTTCCAGTGCTTGGGAACATTCCCTAGTATTGTTTAATTTATTAGTATAGATGCAGCTTATGTGTGCACCCAACTGAGACGCAGGCTGTTCTGTTAATTTAGGCTTTATTAGACACCAGATTATGCCCAGAAGAGTGATGTTGTGAGCGCCCCAGCAGTGGGGAACAGCTAGGATCCAAGCTCAGACTTTGCTAGATGTCAGAGGAGACAACTAGGTGGTACAAATCGGTGGGAAACTGTGCTGTATTAGTTCCACTGCTCACAGACCTGCTTGTTCCTTCATGTAACCAGGCACTGCATTTGCTGCAGGGAAGGCATGCAATCAAGGTTGAGAGAGGTTGTCAGATGGGCTCTGAGAAGCGCTCACACTGAAATGATTTGTGATTTCCCAGGGATAACAGAATCTCCTTCTTTGTGCAGAGGCTGCCTGGAAGTTGGCAGCACAGACATCTGGGGTTTTTGGGTGCCATGGCTTCTTTTTCAATGACTGCTATAGGTAGTGCTACAGAGCAGCTGAAAGTGCCTGTTCCTGGAGCACTATGCACAGGGTGGCAGCGAAGTAGGAAAACATATCTACAGAAAAAGCTGAATGAAGGGACTGGTTAGAAGCTGGGAAAATAATGGGTTGGCAGGGATACCAGAGAAGGAGCGATAACCTATCATTTCTCAGGGAATGAGGATGCCCCTGTTGTCCCATCGGTCCTGAGAGCACTCCCTCTCCTTGTAGTTCTCCAGTACTGGCTGCATGTGGGAGCTGCTGTTTGCACGGAGGGGGTACCCACAGACACCAATATAGCCTTACCAGACTGATGTATTCACTGGTCAAAATGGGAAAAAAAATGAAGAAAAAGCTTAAGTTATCATCTAAATAATATCATGAGAAGCTTAAAGTGTAGTAAGTCTAGAGACAAGTGCTGCCAGGAGCAGAACACTGGGAAGAGATCAGTCAAAATACACATAGTTATTTGTAGGACAATGGTGGTAAGAGGCCAAAACAAGACTGTTGTCCCCATCTATAGGCCAGGAAACTATTGGGCAACAAAGGAAAGGCCCCGTGCTGAAAAGCTTGAGATCTAAACAAACAGCTCATGCAATGGTTTGCAGGGAAATGTGTGACAGCCAAAATTATATGGCAAGTCAGTGACAAAACCAAAACTTTGGTTTCCTGACTGTCTATCTAATAACTAACCCACTTGTTTAGGATGCCTATCAAATGGACAGATCTAGACATAGAGGCAAATATGAGTGTACATACAAAGGAAATATTGCTGTACGTGAGCTGGACACTGAACTTACTGCTATTGGGACTAATGGAAAACTTTCCGAAAGAGGAGATTTCCATGGGAAAATGCACTGCAAGATCAGAAGTTTCTGGGAAAACATCAACTTATTTCAAATGTGATAGGAAATCATAAAAATGCAGTGTTTCAACTTTTTAACCTCCTGTCATAGGTTTTAGCTTTTAGGATGGTAGTGATAAATCTGAACGGTTAGAACATTGCAGTGAAATAGTTTCAGAACATTTAATTTTGRGAAAAGTTCCTGGAATACTCTCTACCTGAGTCAGGACAACAGTGAACTGAGGCTCCAGGGATGTCTTGGGATTTTTTTCATCAGTCAGTTCTAGTATAACAAGGGGAAATGTACAGCCAGGGTGCGCCAATAAACCAAACGATCAAACGAGCTGCACAGGGATATGTGGCCATACCCTTTGCAAACAAGGCCATGCATGTATATGCCAACACAATTACTTTGCTTGGATTTGCCAGGAGAAAATGGAAATTAAAGTAGTCTGTAAATAGCCAATAAATCTTTCTCCCAGTGTTTTATGTGTTTCTACCTTAGTCAGGAAGGAACTTGGGTTTTTTTAAAAATCTGAAGTTAATGCAAGTAGCTCAAATGTGGTGTTTTAGTAGAAGAAAGAATGGAAAAGGTTTTGATAGTTCTGCCATTCCCTAGAGGGCGTCTTATCTCCAAATAAACCTTTTTCAGAGCTTCAACCTTATTTCTAAAGAAAAACAAATCCTCCAGAAACTTATGTGGTCTCTTTCCCATTTAGTATGGCAACACTCCTAAAAGGTAACATCAACAGAAAAAAGGGACTGTGGCAGGTGATTCAAGCAATCGGTCCTACAGCTCCTCTCTCTAACTCCATACACTGAGCAAGCTAGAGATAAACCCCTCTGTACACCTACAATGAACCACGTGATGCAAAGACTAATTGTTATTTTTAACAGAAAAAGAGACTACAGTTAGACTGTACATTCTTCAAGGTTTGGGGCAAATTTGGGGATAAAACTTCCTTCCCCACCTTCATCCTTACCCCCTGCAAAATAGCTCCTGGGTTTTCACTGAGACTTGTAGCACTGAGTCCAGATATGTCATAATTCTGGTGAATATGCTGTCTGCTCAGAACAGTTTGTTCAGCTGTGGGTCTAATTCTGTATTGCAGTTGCAGCACAGTCAAAAATTGCCAGAGTGGTTTGTAGGGAAACTCTGCTAATATTGAAGGGCTTTTTTTTTCCCCTTGCCTTGTGAGGGGAAAATATGACATTGCTAAAAGAATGATTGCACTATGCAGCCTTAAAGGCTGAATTGACTGTAATGTATAGTTGACTTCAGAAGCCTAAACAGTTGGTGCTTCATCTTTCTGCCAGGACATTCGTCTTCTCCAAAAACACTATCAGTCTCCGTTTGAATGTGTGCACAGCTGTAACGTTTGAAGACACTGAGTGAAGTGTCGTGTATTAAACATTTGTAATTGTTTTTCACTGGACTGTGACCTGAATTTAGTAACATCTGACTGACGGCTACTACCAACAGGATATCCCAGTGTGTGAGAGGAAGATCCTGTGTCAGTGCATTTGCTGGAGTTAGACCAGCTGGGTTTCTCTTTTGTTTAATATGTTCAGAAGTCTGCAAGGAAATAATCTGTAATGGGGAGAGTGCCAGAGCTTATCAGAGAGATAASAAAGCTGCCTAAGTTTCCTGGACCTCTTTGTACTTGGGAACACTTATTGAGTGATTACGGTACGCTCTGGCAAAGTTGGGACAGTAAAAGCAACCGAATCTTCAAATCTGTCCTGTTGGACACTGTGCAGTCCACATGTTTCCTATTTCTCTGGCACAATTGACCCTTCAGTCAGGATCAAGATATAGTGTGAAGTGAAATTCCTGTATTATTTTTATCTCTGCTCCTTTTCTGCAGGTTGACTTGTCTTTTTAGAGAATCCTGTTACTATCAGGCAGTCTTCTCCAAGACTCATACTCATTTTCTGATGAGCTGAGAACTGGAATGTAATAGCCATTAATTAGTCTTTTTCTTCAAAGTGCTAATGGTCAGCTCCATTGGCCATTTCTCTACCACAATGACCTCAGAGAAATGTTATATGACAGGGAGTACAAAGAACTTATGCTTGATCTTGACCTGAGGACTTTGGAAAATACTTTAGGAAAGACATACGGTGTGGCTCTTTGCAATAGCAAGATACTGGACTCATAACCCAAAGGGCACTGACCTGCTTTGTATTCCTAAAAAAGCAAGAGCAGATCTGCCCCAGTTGGAAACCTTCTTCGGTAGCAACACTGATGTCTTCCTACAAGGCCTCTAGCCATGTGAGGGCAAAACAATTGCAACAGGACTGTGTGAAAGTGAAGGACCTTTTAATGAACTCTTGGTTTTGGACTGTGCACAGGGCTTGATTCACATCCATGTATTAAAAAAGGTCACCAAATTTGTTAGGAAAGAAGTGAAATGTACATCTGTGCTCTACTTAATTGTAAAGCCAAGAGCTGTTGAAAGGGACAAAGCTGCATCAATTTACTATTTTGTCAGACTGGTAAATTAACACTATAGACTAAAAGATGACGAGAAAAAGAGATGGATCCTCCAAAATATAAATATTTCATCAGTATGATTACTTCAATTCTACCTAGAAAGCTTTGACAGGTTAAAGAACCCCAAAAAATAAACAAAATGTTTTCCACCCTGAAATGTTTTATTCTACCTGAATTCCTTTTCTTACTGTTTTCAGAGCAGTCACCATACCAAAAAAATGGTGAAGCACACCACACTTTTCTAGATGTTGACTTCCTTCATGTGTTTGCTTGAAGTATTCTTATGGCATTGCTCTTCCTTCTTCCAAGTGATGAGCATTTAGCGAGCAAACAAAGAAATACCTTGACCAAAGCGCACTCAGATCAGGGGGCAACATAATCAATCAGTCAGATGGCAGATCCAGAAATAAGCGCTAGCCACAAGACAAGGTGATATGGCGTCTCAGCACAAGATAAATTTTGTGCTTAGAGACCTCAGCATTTTAGTCTACAACAGCAATGCACTTTCAAAATGAATCTTCCAATTGCTTCCAGTTGATGCACTTTTGTTTAGCATTGCAGATTGGTCTCAGAACACATGATCTGCATTTCTTTTGGCCAAAACAAAACCAGAAGATTCAGCTGCAAATGTATCTCATGTTCTCCAATTGCAAATGGTTGTTCAACCAACAGGGCAAGAAAAGGGTTAATTTGATATAAGATCTGTGAAGTATATGTGAATGCAGGCTTTGAGAACTCAGCATCCAATGTTTCTCTGTACAGATCTGCTAAATTTCATCTGAATCTGCACTGGTCCCACTAAGCTCTCTTGGTAGTCAAAGGAAAGAAATAGGAACTTCTAGGACGTGAGCCATCTGACCTGATTGTTTTGTCATCTCACGTATTAAATGAATTATGCTACAGAAACACTCATTTCTCTCCACTGAATCTAGACAACAGGCTCAGAGGTAGCTATTCTTGGTCCTTCTTGGAAGGACCTTCTTGGAAGACACAGTGGGAAAATGCTGAGGGGGATGTACTAGTCTTCCCTAGCACAACTGAAATATGTGTAAAACTGTATTGTCCTACTGGTACATTTATACTTTTTGTAGTTGTGATCCTTGTCTTCCCTAGGAGAACCTGTCCTCCTTTTCATCAAAGTCTGTCCCCTCTCACCCTCCCATCATCCATTAACTCCATTACTGCTGCCCTTCACCAGTCAGATGGTGTCACTGTTGAGCAACGCAAAGCTGCTCTTCCTTTCTGAGAGAGGAGCACACTGATAACCAAAGTGTTTTACTCATAGCACCCGAAGTAAAAGACTAAACCCTGTAGTGTCACCTCTGTGTTGGTAGTGCCAGAGCACTTATCCTGCTGATATGGCCTGCTTCTTTTTCAGCTGTGATTGATACTGAGAAATAAGATCCATCTCAAACAAGTACTGCAAAACACCTGTTAATAACTCAGGAACTGATTTGACTGTAGGCCAGAGCTACAGGAGAGCACTTCTCGGGTTGAGGTCAAATGGGTTCCTTTCTCTGTGGACAATTGGCCCATCACCATGACAACCATAAAAGAATCACTGAAAGGCATGCTTGGAAAATGGTTTTAGATGAATTAGTACATTTTAGAATCAGAGGTACAGTTTTATGCACAGCAGTATGGGCAGAAGGAACTTACCCAGGTTGATCACATCAAACATTTACTAGGGGTTCTGCCTTCCACAGACGCATTTTAGTGTTGGGTCTTAACCACAGGTGAGCCCAGGAGAGAACTCTGTTCAATTAGATAATAGTGACCAACTAATGAATCGGGCTACTAAGGACAGATGGGGATTGCTAGATCCTCTTACCTGGCATCTCAGACTCTCATCTCCCTGGCTACAGATTGTTCCCTTCTAGGCACAATATCTGGCCAGGATAATTGCCTTCTACCACAGCACCGAACATGAAGTGCCTTAATGGACTCTAGCCACCTTCTGTATGGTACTAAACTTCACCTCCTACTACTGATGCCTGTGGTTTCACAATTACATTTCTAAGCCCAACAATTTCTATCACCTGTCAGCTAGTCTTGTTACAGCTCAACCATGTTGTACTTGTTTGATGCCTCTGCCAGTGGCTGGCATTTTCCTCAGATGCCTCCTGTTCCTCAAACTCGCTTTCCTTTTTCATACTGTTTCTATTGTAGGCCTCCATTTTGAGTACTTTTTTGACTGAAAGTGAAATATAGCAGAAGCATCAAATTCTGCCTCTCAAAACTGCATTTTTCCAGTTATTGCCTTACTTTGTCATATCTAATTTAGACAGGTGTTTCAGGGTAAGAACTGCATATTTTATGGTCATATTCAAGAAAACATACCTTTGGAGTCAGGGAGATGAGGTACTGCAGATCTGATAAAAACATACACGAACTTTGTCATGATAATCCCTAATTAAAGAGTGAAATGTCTCATACGCTTTAATTAGCCTAAAAGGTTTTTACATGACCATGCAATCTGCACTGGCCCTCCACATTGACAGTATAGTTACAGCAAGAGGGGTTCACGGTTGTTGCCATTTGACACAGTGACTGACCACGACTCAATGAAGAGTGAGTCAAAACATCAACATCCCTGCGCAAGGAACAGAGGCCTTCTTCACCCTGAAGGAGTATAGCCAGATAGACTTGGTCTCAACAGTTTCTGGGGTTAAAGCCAAACTGTTTCACAGGTTAAGTTCAGGTGGAGGAGGAAAAGTGAGAAAGGAAGAGAGAGACTGATGTTAAGTGACAGGCCAGTGCTTAGGGCACTCACTTCAGCTGGAGAAGACCACAGTTCACATCCCTTCTTCAAATCAAGCTAAGGTGACACCTGAATCTCTGCTGTCATAGCTGAATGCCCCAATGAATGTTTATGCCTAGTCTTGGTTCTTGTCCTCATGAACATTTGGGGGAAAAAAATTGTGGGTTTTTGTTTCTTTTTCCTACTTTCAGTGCAGAATGAAAACTGCTTTTGAAGCCTTGTCATTTTTTTTTTCCTTCTTTTTTCCTCTCTATTTTGTGAAAGAGAATTCTTGTTTTGGGGCCAACCCCACCTCCAGTTAGCTCCAGTTAACACCATAGACCATTTGACTTGCGATGGAGTGGAACTGATTGTGTCCCATAGAAAGCAGCATTGCACAGACACACTGGTCTGCTCCTGCTTACAGGATCCAGGGGGCTGATCCTCTGGGTGATAAAGGCCACTTCTTTCTCAAACTTCCCTTTCCTCTCTGCTGCGTGAAACAGCACTGTCCTTGAGGGAAGTGAAGCCTCAGATTACCACTCAGTAGCATCTGATCCCTGCCTAAAAAAACACTGTTATATATTTTCTTGTGGCATTACTATTGCCCAGGCCTCTAATTAGCTGCACCCCTGGACTGTTTTGTTGGTTATTCTACCGTAATGGGCCTTAGCTGAGGCCACAGGTCTATTGAAACAGGCACCATACAAACAGATCACAAATTGCATGTTTTTGCCCCAAACAGTGACTTGCCAAAGGTCACGCAAGAAATTACAGGCAAAGGACATAACCCAAATCTCCTGTATCGTCAGTCCACTCCATTAACCAAAAGACCTTCTCCATCTCGCAGTAATTCCTATGGCTTAGGGATAGTTTTTTCAAAACTCTAGATGCAATAAATTACACGTGAGATGGAAAATATGCATTAGCAAGGAACAGAGCTGGGAGTACAACTACGTATGTTGGTAGGAAGGTTGTTTTTGTTTTTTGCTGACACAGACGAAATGCAAAATAGGACAAATCTGGTTAGATTAAGATGTCACCTGATGATACACTGAGAGAAGCAGATCAATAAAAATCTTTATGTTAGACCTTGCATGCCAAGACAGTAGCTATGAAAAGACAGTGGGATATCATGAGAAAAATAAACACGTGGTTAAATGGGTGACTGGAAAAAAGAACTTCATGAAGGTTATTGGAAAACTGAGGAGGATTTTACTGGGAGATGTAAAAGAAATACATTCCAAAGGAAAACAATTTGGAGACATCTTTACTGAAATAAAAAAGAAAACCTTCAAATAAAAACCTTCCTTTCTGCCCAGAGAAAGAATCAGCTTCATGCTCTCAGGCAGAAACAGACAAGAAAAGTATTTAGATCAATGACATCTTCATCAGGCAAAAGGTTAATAAAGGTGATAGCCTTTTAAATTCATCTCTGGGCCTTGCACAGGTGGGAGATAGTAAATTCTAGACCATCTCAATGGAGTTTGCATACACACTTCTTCAGACTGAAAGGGGTTTCCCCCTCTTCCGTGAAAAGTAATTGCGAATCGCACACATGAGATTCTGAAATGTCAATCCCATGAACAGGCAAGGGCGAGATTAACAGAGCTATCGTAGAGAGGGTACTTGTTGATAAAACTGGCTTGAAAACCATGGGGAAGACAGAGAAAGTGGCACCTTTCAAGCAGTGATCCAAATTAGAGGAGAAGCGTTTGAGCCAGTATTTTCAAAGAAAATGTTACCATCATCCCATTACAAGTTCCCCTAGGATGATGACTGCAGTATTTTGTCCCAGCCCACATTCAGAGCACATTCTGTCTCTCAGTGCCACTCAGAGATGGAGAAGTGATAGTATTCCTGTTCAGTGGATGAGGAAACTGAGACAGAGAGAGACTACATGAGCTGTGCAAAGTCACACAGGCAGCCTAGGGTCATTCCAGGGATAGTAGTCGGAATACAGGACTCCTGACCTTCCATCCAGAGGTTAAAACCAGGCGTGTTATTTAACCAAGGTTAATTTTTAGGGTCACAAGAGCAGATAACCCATTGTCCACCAGCCTCAAATTACGAGGCTTCTAGTATTGAGTCACATAACGAGGCACGCACTGGAGGGTACAGTCATGGCATATAGGGTCACATGCTGCAGAGAAGAAGGGGTGAGAAGTTGCTATCCCAAAATCTGTCTAATATCGTGGTCCTCAGCTGGTGTAGAGAGCACCACCACAAACCTTTGAGATGAAACTGAAGGGCTGTGTCGTGAGCCGTGTCTGGCAGGTGGGCCTTACACAGAAGAGGTGTCTCCATGTCCTGCTGTTGAGTGCGTAGCTGCTGCAGCGATGGTGCTGGGGACGGGAGCAGCTCAGTGAAACTCATATATAACTTGTGACATTTGTCTGTTCTCAACAGTAGCAGAACTGTAAGCCATATAAATGCTTAGGAGTACAGATCTAGCTAGAAAGAATAAAGGCTTGCCAGGAACCTGTGACGGTTTCCCATCACATTTTCATTTCTGAAAGCAGTGAACAAAGCATCTTTTTGATTCTTAAACAGGATTCCTCCAGAAATAAAGTGTGTCTTTATGTTACAGGAATAACAGGTTCTCAGATGAGATTTGTAGCTTATATCAGGCCTAACAGAGAGGTGCATGAAATCTTGAATTACTCTTGAAAATTTTCTCATCCTCTGCTGGTGATAGTAGTATAAGGCAGAAACCCAGCCAGCAGCATAACTGAGGAGCAAGGGATATCAGTGTATGCTAACAGCATATTGGCACTGTCGAATGTGCATTTATAGCTGGGAGCCAGAGCATTCACCAACACTCACTAGGCAAACCATGCTTTTATACCATGCAATGCATTGCATCCTTTCAGCTGTGCAGACAACTATGGGGACAGGGCTGCGTCCGCCCCAGCTTGTTATGGTATGACACCAAACATTATCCTCCCTTTTCCAACCTCATTCACTTTGTCTGCCTAATCAGGGAAACACTGCACATCTCTACTGACATGGATATGGTTATGTTTGCAGTTTTAGGGCTGACTTGGTAAGTGTGTTCCCAGTAGCATCACTTAGTCCCTTTCTATTCCTTAGGGAAGCAAAGGCCATAAGGGAATGCATGAAACAATGCTAAAGAGGTGTGAGCATAAACCAGGAAGGACTAATCAGAAGGGGAAAGACCGAGCTGAATGCTGCTTCAGAATCTCACTCTGCTAACTGTCTCTTTCAAAATCTTGCACTCTCTTTCAAAAGCCTGACCTGGGGAAACCACTTTATCATACTCTCCTTGAGGCTGTATTATAACTTTGCATCAATCCCTTAGGATAAGAGGATACAAGTCTCCCAGATATCTGCCTGAGCTACCTATATATTGGTTGCCAGCACAGATGGCAGTAACGTAGTGTGTGCTGCACAATCTTTTGCCATTTGTCTATGTTCCAAAACAAGGGAGGGAGGAGAGGAAGGAGTGACAGTCAGACCCCTGGCTCCAGTGCTTTCCTGTGCCTTGTCAAGGTCAGAAGGGCACTGGTCCCTCCCAAGTGGGGGAGAAATGATACACAGCTTCACAGAACTGCTCTTGGAAACGGCATTTCATGCTCAAGGGCATGAACAACAGAAGTGCAGAACAACACCCTTCCCTTCTGCAATGTGCCCATGGGCTTCCGCTAGTTCCTACCAGCAGCCCCTTTATCTTTTTTCCCTTTCCTTGAGCATGTGTGACAGAACACAGTGTTTCCCCCCCCAGCATCAGGGCTGCCACTGGTGATGCTCAAAACTATTGATTTCAACTACACTTCAGAGCTCTTCAGCCAACAAGGAGTTTTACTCATTTCACAGGGTGGCAGGACCACAAAAGAACAAAGAGGAAAATGGGTTTCCATGTAATTGTGGAAGGAATGGGGAATGCAGAGTTTGAAAAGCAAAATTACAGCCCAAGGCTGTTGTAAGCATTGTTATGCAAATCAGCATGAAGGCAGCTACGATTTCTCCTCCAAGTTCCTAGCAATGCCCACAGGCACCAATTTTTAATTAGAAATTATCTGAAATGTTCAACATGCCCATACGTGCACTGAAATACCTGTGAGAGTCCGAGTTCCTCCAGTGGGTGTGACAATTCACAGACCAGTGCCGAGTTCCAACATGGAGAAGTCCTACTGTGAAAAGTCCTACCATGGTAAGAATGAGAGAAGGGTTTGGAGGAGTAGAAGTCACTTGCTGAGGGAGTGTTGGATCACACATGAAGGCCAGATTCGTTCCCTGTAGAACACACTCCTTGCACATGCTAGGCCTGAAAGAAATTTTTTCTTCAAGAAAGCAACAGTGACATCAATGCCTTAAAAAAGCTCCAAGAAGCTTGTTCAGCAAAATGGTTAAAGTAAGCTCAACTTCATGTGTATGTACTGGCCAGGCTGAAGGCAGGATGGTCAGTTGTGCTGCTCCTCGAAGCTTCTGCTACACTGAGGATCAACAGTTGTGATTCCTCTCACAGACAAGTAAATATTCCAAGATCTTACATCTACCAGCATTTTCATCCTTATCATGTGCTGGAGCATTTAAGGCATGCTGAAACCTGATGGTGCAGGTTTCAGCAAAATATAGAAAAGCTGTAAGCATCTATATGCTTTCAACATATCTTTTAATACCAGAAGGGTATTTCACCTAAAAAACTCTACCAGATGAACTCTCTCTCCCCCTGACATTAAATTTGGTACTTCAAACATAGTTCGTTCTTGTTCATTCTCACAGGAACCCTGGGCCCATCCTTGAGCCATAACAGAGAGGTTGTACCCACAGGCAAAGAAATGATGCTTCAGCTTTTTTTTCCCTACAAGATGCTTCCATCTGGAGTTTTTTCTGGAACTGAGCATGCACTCAAACCCACTGATCCTGCTGTACCTTGTAGAAGGATTCCCACATGAATATCCCATGCGTTTCTGTAGCAGAGGAAAATTATGGCTGTCATGCACAGATACTTTAGCCAGCTTTGGATACGGATAGTGCATTCATCCCTAAATACAGGAAACAATCAGATGACAGGTACAGGATTCAAAGTTAGCCGGTTGGTAGAAAAGCATAAATTGCATAAGGCTGAAGTCATCCTGTATTCACAGTGAGTTGTACCTGACTTGCACTGGCAGGAATGCATTGTACGTGGAGTAAAATAGGTGATTAGGGAAAACAGAAAGGGTGGAAGCTGACTATGAATTTGGATCAAGGTATAGGTTTCTGTATGACGTTCCCAATTCCAAAGCTGTTTCTAGATACCTAAGCAATTACTTGGACCTCATTATTATGAATTTTATCTCCATTACATCCCTCTAGGGCAAGCGGTATTCAGTTTCCTCTCCCAGATGGCAAATAACTACATTAGATACGTAGTAAGTGACCCAAGTAGAGGAGCATAAAATATCTGTGGGTCTAGGCTTCCTGCAGGTCCTTGTGCTGTCCTTCCCTCTATTCCTTGCTTCTTCCACAAGCAGAGTCAGAGCTGCAGCCTGAGCCGTCCCTATCAAAACATCACAGATGTGTTTGCAGACTCAGCTGCACAGTGATACTGCCAGGGTGGCAAGGAAGGTGACATGCAGCTCGCTATCTGCCGCGCTGAGAAGCAGCAACCTCTCGTGCAACACAGTGGTGCTCGGTAGCGTGAAGAGCTGGCTGCATGCAGAGAGGCAGCCCCGTCTGTCAGCTCCTTCTCTGACTGCCTTGATAAACTCTGTCAATTACACTAATGGAAAAATTGCATCAAAGTTCTGCCAGTGCTTTTGCTTTCCCGTGCTTTGCACCCCTTCACTTCAAAAGTAAATGCTAGGAGGTCACCCTAGCCTGATGAAATCACAGGAATATACAGTGTCTGTTTTCAAAATTCTGTGACTACTAATTAATTTATGTCTTCCAACAATTATTTTCTACCTCATTAGCCCATGAAATGTGAAGATTGTGTCAGCGCTTTTGCTGGCAGTCTTGCGCTCATTAGTTTGTAACCTTGGCCAAAAAGAGAGGGAGAGTGACTGCTATTCGACAACTTGCAATGTGTGTTTGAAGCAACAGGTGCTGCAAACTGGAGTAATTTTCACATTCGCCTTGGTGCTAGATGACTGAAATACCGCAACATGGAAATTTCTCTCACTCATGATTTGACGACTAAAACATCATGAAAAGGAAGAGTGGGGAAGTGGAGCAAAGAACAGTGAGGAGGGCTGTTCTAGTGCACACATACCACAACAGAGTGTCATCATGTGCTCCTCCTGGTCTTATTTCTCAACCTGAACAGCAGAACTCACACAAGGTATTTGGGTCAGGTGATGGGGGTTTCACTTCTCGGATTATATTACAAGGATCTGAAACAACTCTTCGCATGGGAAATTGTGGGACACCACAGTCAGGGTAGCAAGTAGAAGTGCAAAGGAAGGTAAACTTGAACTACCTGGCCCAACAAGGCCCTGCCAACACCCACATACTTCCAAGGAAGTTTCCCACGTTAAGTATATATAAAAATAGCAAACGGTCTTAATGATCAGCTAAATGTACGTGAGTAGGAGTCAAAACTCCTTTGTCCTTGACTGTTTCTAACTTTCAATATGTTAGTTGCTCACCTGATTTATTTTTTCATGTTTCCCTCCCCAGTTTTTTTTTACTTAATCTGTGTTAAGATTAATGTTTCTTAACATTTTAATGTTGAAGAAGCATTGTTCAGCACTGGCCTTTTAGTCAGTGCAGTGCAGAATTTTGCAAGGAAAATAGTTTCCTTAGAAAAGATCATTCTTAAAAAAAATCTGTGATGGACATTTCTTTGTCAAGCAAATTGAAACATTTGGGCCAGGACACAATTTTTCTCCTTGCTGCTGCGCTTGAGATCAATTGTTTGAGTCCGAGTTCCCATAGCCCCRTTTAGGATGATCATTCTTGCTGGACTGAATCTTTCCACTGTTCAGGAGCCCTCAGTCATGCAAGATAAAGCCTATCCAAGAAAGGAAAACTAAAGTACAATGTACACAAACTACATTTCTTATTGATCATCTCAGACCAAATGATACTTCTGTCAACAGAGTTTTTCCAGACTTAGCTACAAAGCCACAGCTGACCTGCTCTCATGCTGGTGACTGTCCTACTTCAAGCAGAAGGTTGGACAGATGACTTCCAGAGTCCCCTCCAACACAGCTTTCATGGTCGTACAAATGTCTAAGTGGTACTGAAGTAACATGTCACCATACTTCATTCCATTTGCTGTTTTGTTTTACCCTAATTTGTTTTACCCTAAATATTGACCTATTAGAATTCCCAGAAAGCAGAACTTCTGAGCTTCTATCAGAATTACTCAGGTTGTAAACAGGAATTTGACTTGTTCTTAACTACCTCTTAATGGCCATGCCTGGTGGCTAAGAATTCCAGTAAAAGTAACAATTTGAGGGGAAAGAAGGTCATGAGTTCAAGGTAGCAGATGAGGCTTCAGGAGAACTGCCTTTGGCACAATCTGGGCAATCCTGACAGATTTACTCATACTTTACTTATACCCTGTGCCCCTCAAAAGTAAAAAAGGTGAGTAGCCAAATAATGTAATTAGATGCCTAAGGTCAGTGATATGAACACTCTTCACTGTGACATTAAAAGACACTGGAACATTTTCAGTCAAATGAAATTTCTTCCAAATACTCATTGAAGACAAAACACTACAGAAGGGTTTCCAGTGCATAAAGCCATTATTAAAGCTCAGGACAATCTGGCTGTGTCTGATCTGAAGGAGAAAAAGACCATTTTTTTCCAATGTTTTTTGGGACTTTTCCATTCTATAAAAGTTCTCCGGGCTTTTTGTCCTAAAATCAGTGCCAAATAAATACGAGTTTTGAGGCTTGATAACTGGCAGAGAATAGATTGGAGAGTGTCAAAACATAATTCTGAAATTGAAATATCAAGTTTTCTTAATTACCTACAGAGGAAAATTCCCTGGTTTAGTAGCTTAAAATTTAGAGAGATGTGAAACTCAGCAGTTTCAGTTCACAGAACGTATTGAAAACATTCTTAGGTTTTGATTTGCATGGGGTCACATTTAGAAAGCTTCTCTAGAGTTTCATATTCAAAGAAATTACACATTCAGGTATCAAAACCAGGGTAAAGTATTAGCTCCACTTAACCCAGTGGTAGCTTTGAAACTCATTGTTTGGTTGGCTAAAATTTGCTGAGACTGGTAAATTCACATTGGTGAATTTCCCTGCAAGTCTTTTGATATTACTGATGAAATGTCAAATGATCCGCCTCATATAGGAGTCCAATGGACTTTAACTATAGTTAAATTAAAAGTTAAAACAAGAAATAAAACAGTCCCTGGTAAAAATGACATAAAATCTAAGGGACTGTGATAGAGAATTATAACATGTCTCCACATTTTATGAGTTTCCTCATTAAGCTCCACAGCAGAGATAAACTTCTCTATTAAATTCTATTGCAGGACTTTAAAGAAAATCTATATTATTTTATCACACCAGTGGTTGGATGTTCATGGCAAGATCGGGACACATCGTGCTAAGTACTGTATAAGCGTATATTATACAGCTCAATATCTGAAAGTTAGACATAACGAAAAAAATCCCACCCTATCTAAAACATTTGAACAACTGAAATTTTTACTCAGCTATACAATACTCATATTTGTCTTTAGCACAGAAATTATTGAAAAACATATTTTTATAAAAAATATATGCTTTTTAAAAAGTATCATCTGTTCATTTTTTTTTTAAAGCAGTTCTACCTTCTTGCAACCTCTTGCCCTCTCAGGTTCATGTAAATATGCAACAGCATGTCACAAAACCTTTTACAGGAACAAAATTCACCTTGGGGCTGACAGTATGTCCAAGAAATATCACTCCAAAGAATGCTTTTGGTGGCATGATAAAAACATCTGAAAATATGAAGTTAAAAAATCAGTATCTCTTTGACCACAATACAGTGTCACTTCTCTTCTACAGTAGGTGTTTTCTTCTTGTGGAAAAACATTTTCTTAAGCAGTGGTATGCTTTTAGGAGTCTGTGGGTGCTATATTAAAAGCCCACAGGTTGGCTTTTCTGTTTCTTCCATAAATATTTATTTCCAATAAATAGGCAGAATTTCCCAGAGTCCCCAAATAGTAATGGCAAACTGGTGAGTCTTGGCAGAGATTGACGTCTTCAGCACTGGAAAATCAGCCAGCGTGACAAGGAGATCCCCTTGTTTTAAATTATGAAAAACAAGAGAGTTAATGAGGTAGGTGTCCCCTCCCCCGCCGTGTCCCACGTTCCCACCCAACTCATTTAGTAAAAACAGTGGTAAAAAATAAAAGAAGAAGTTCTGTTTTCTACCAACAGACTTTGAACCCACTTCAATACTCCTTCCTGTGTATATTTTCTGATGCTTCTTCCGAGCTTTGTACTTCCTGAACCACAGAAGTGCCTACACATTCAGTTTCCTGTCATTAAGACGTGAGTATAAGCTTTTACATAATTTGAGTGATCAGACCTCTAATGGCCTAATTCTCCTCTCTCACACACCAGATCTATCACGCTATTATTGTTCAGATACTGTTGAGTTTTACCAGAGTAACTAGCATGAGAGTCAGGCCTAAAGACCTCAGGTGAACCAGCCTACATAAATTATGCTGTTTATAGCTATTCTTACTTCCGACACACATCTGAATGCATGTGATGTGGTTTGGGGTGAGGAGATAAGTATGCAGCATGACGTCCCTGTTGGAGGAGTATTATTTTAAGTTTATTGCTATGACCAATTTTTCCCCTTCAGTGTGAATTTACCAAAAGGTGCTCCAACCCATAAGAATTGTTTCAAGGCTGGTTCCACACAAAAAGAAAGCTGAATTACACAACTGTCCTAAATGAACTGGGACTGGAGGTGGAAAATGTTTCCTCTGTGTCTTCCTACTGCACATGTAATGGGGTTTACTGTGTCAGGTTGGTCTGTGGGAGATTACATGACAACAGCAGTGATCAGTGCTTGGTGTGATTCTGAGGCCACCACCCACCTGAAGCACAGAGATAAACAAGATCTCACCAACTGCAGATGTTTACTTTGGAGATATGACCTTCATGGGTGTAAAGCAGCATAGCTCTGCTTGCTTCAGTAGAGCTACAGCACTTCAGTATGAAAGCCAGTCTGCGACCAGAGATGCATGGTTCAAGGAGGAGGAAGCCAGACCACGACCTCCTCTTCCCACTCTCCTCCCTCCATCACTTGCTTGTGGGACAGGTTTGCTCAGGGTGATGTGGGACAGTGCAGCTCCGGACCCCAACCCTTGAGTCTTGCTGTGACCCAGTTACACCCCATGCTGTGCACACTGCTGGGAAGGCGGCATTTTCACCTGAATTTCAACAAATTTGGCAGTGTGCAGTAGGTGTCAGCACTGAGACACAGTCCTTTTTGGGGAAGAAATAGCGCTTGTCCTAAGCCTAAACTCTATTTATTTTCCCAGCTTTAACCCAGGGCTTAGTTGGGGAACATACATGGGAATTATGGGGGCCTTCTGCACAGGCTAAATCCCAGCTTTTGTGAGGAGAGAGGCAGGGCTCTTTGGTGACCACTGTCTACCCGTAGAGAGCAATTTGTAATTATGATAGCATGTGCCCAGAGGGCTTCTTAGCAAGATGAAATTGAAGATCGGGAAATAACCAAACAAAACTGAAGCAAGATGGCTCAGTTAAACACTGGAATCTGTACAAAACCCACAGAAGTTCCAACATCTTTCCACTTGTATTCCCCTGTAATAAACAAAACAAAAAGACATTGGAAACTAAAAGTTCTGTGAGGTTGAAACTGGACCAAAAGCCAGTACCAACAGAGACAGAGAAACCCAGACCCAGTTCATGTACCAGGTTGTGGACATAGGGGTTACATACTGGAAAATAAGCTGGAAAATTCTAGGTAGTATTCCAGTACATCTATATCTATCATGGTTCTTTTGAAAGAATTGTAATCTCATTAAAGTGTGAAATGCTAAAATTAAATCTTCCAGCACACTTTCCCGAGCAACAAGAAAAATTAAGCACTGATTACCATCTACAATTTGTCTGTCCGCTCACCTGCAGTAAGTGATCTTTGTAAAAGAGCAGGTAGAATATCATTAGGGATTTTTAACTTTTTATGTAATGGTGGTGAAGGACAGGTGAGCAAATATTGCTTATGAAAAAGTTTAATGCCTGTTGTTCAAGGCATTTGGAGAGCTTACATAAATAGGTCCTATCATGCACAGAAACGCTCTCTACTGCACATGCAAAGAGCAGTGATGTGGTACCAGATGTGAGCTGTGGGAAGGCTGAGCAGGGATGTCACTCTGCTGTGGTATTTGCATTTCAATGCTTGCTTGAGTGCTTGGATGCAGGATGTTGTTGGAACTGCTTAGTTGGGTATGTTATATAGATACACCTATAGATGCAGTTGATGCTAATGGGATTCAACAGATTCTCTCATCTTTCAAAAATTATGTCATTATTAGTCACTGCAGCTAGACTTCCACCAGAAAGTTTTGGGACCTTTGTTCTGCTGACAGTGAAGGGGAAGTTCATTCTTAAATGGTATCTACTGGTTTGTCCCCAGTGTCTTCATAGAAGGAAACTTCATTAACAGAATGGATACAATATTGCACCAAACAGGGACCAGAACTACAGAGAAAAGAGTTTATCTAACCCATGCAAATTTTTGTAAGTTTTGTAAGTTTTCCTGCTCTGCAGTGAGACACAGGAGACTTAAAAATCTTTCACACAAAGGTAAAATAGTAAATCACCCCACAACATTTCAGTGGTGAGAACATCTGCCTGTGATGTGGAAATTCCAGGTTGAAGGCCTTACTCTATAGTTCAGAGCAGGAACTTAAATTTCACTCTCAGCCACTACGGGTGAGCGCTCTAACCACTCAATAATTCCCGTAGTGCAACAATTGTTTATTTAAATAAAGTTGGAAAAGTCCTGAAAAGAGGTCTGAGAAGACATATCTCAGAAAAGACTCATGGTTTGAGTACACATCTAAGAGAGAAAAAAGTAAGTTTACATTCTGTTTTGAAGTGGGTGGAGCAGGAAGTTGAACTGGACTGCAGGTTTAGGGGATACAGGCTATTTCCCAATAAAAGTGGTAGAAAACTTTCAGCCGCAATGAATCATCACATTTTACAGGGAAAGAAAAAAAAAAAGGAAAAAAACCCACCACTTCCTTGGAAGGTTTCCAGTCAATTCTAGTATATGCCTGATCCACACAGTCTCCTGAATATCATGGGCATATTTCCATTGACCTCAAAGAGATTTTTCATCAGGCTCAGGTTAATCAGCTATGGTTTTTGCAAGAGGATTTCACACAGGGAGAGAGAGAGAGAGGGAGAAAACTKGTGATCCTTAAAATGAGGGGGAACAAGCAATGTGGTCAATCACTCAGACTATATTTGAGTCAAGAAATATGCATTGGGTGTGGAGAAAATAGAGGTCACTGGACTCCAGAGCACACTACTCTAAAATTTCCAAAGATACAGGAGGTAACATTCTGAAAATGGTTTAACTTTGAGTCATTGTGTTCCAGCTCTTGGAAAGGAGTGAAGAGTAGATGATGAGGAGTAAAATGAACAGTTTCTTTGCCTTGAAACTATCCCGTCCTTCTCCAGTGAAGGCATGCATGACTAACAACATAAAAGAGATGAGGGTTTAATATGTAACAGGGAAAAGAGTAGGAACATTTAAAAAGCTAACGTTTCACATAGATTGGGCATGACAGTAGAAAGCTCAATGCACTTCATTCATCAAAGTTGATAGCAAGATAAATACTCAGGACTGACTCTTCCAACAAAAGTATTTCCTTTTTATTCACAGTGGGCAAGGGCATTACAGAGGAATCTCTCCAGCCTTATCCTTCATATTTGTGGTCAAAGCAGCTTTTGCCCTCTGTCTCAGTGAATTGAGGATGAGGCCTACTGACTCATCTTTATGGTTCTTGAGTCCACAACAGTGTAGAGAGCCTAACCATTGGGGTCTCCAAATCAGGTAGTAAAAGCTGGTTTATTCATGGAGAAAAATCAAACAAAAAGTCAAATACAAGTAACAGGTCAACCATGAAATGTCTGAGACATTGGTCCTAAAGAAAGCCTGAGAATGGAGACATGCCGAAAGCTTGGGAACACTTTAAAGTTAGCTTGCAAGGCTCAGCCTTGCTGTTGCCAAAAGCACTGATTCATTGAAGGTAAAATGCTTTGAGAAAGCATTTCCAGAAATATTTGCATTGTTTTTCTATCAGTTCATGCCATTTTCATGCCAGTTCTCAGGCTTCAAGCTTTCCAGCATTGCAAAGCAGGGGATCCCTAAGCTCCATTCATTACAAAAATGTCACTCAGAGGAGGAGCTGGAAGGCTCAAGGACCATTCAGGCTTTTGCAGATAACCAAGAAAGAATGACATTTTCCAAAGTACTCACAAGTCAGTTACTTTATAAATACTTCACAAATTAAGACAAAACTTGTGTTATTAAAAAATTAACTGGGTGCAGCTAGCTGAAGAACTTAGAACTGATTTTTATTTAAATCATTGCGTGATATAATGAAACTTATTTGTCTTCAGTTGTGCTTACACCACAAACATTGATCATAAAAAGTGAAAAATACACTTTTGTTTAATAACAAAGAGAAAGCCCTATGAAAAGTCCATTAAGGATTCTAATTTTTACTTCAGCCTGCTACTGCTGCTCCAGGAGTCTAACGTTTTCGAAGACCAAAGCATCAAAGAGTTTCAAGAGAGAACTAATGGGAAAGCAATACTAGAAGTGCACCAATCCCATGTTACCAATGTAGAGAAACAGAAACAGCAGAGTTTAAGGGACCAGCATCAGTTCATACTAGAAGCTTGTGACAGAACAGAAAACTCTACCCATTTCCTGAGTCAGAGACTCGTGTCTCACCCACAAGACCAGCATTCTTCCCTGTAGATACTTTCCCCTTATCTTCTGAGGCTTGGGTATGTTTAAGTAGACAGAATTACATTTTTACTGTTCTGCTTTTTCATATTCTATCCATGAAGCAAGATGACCATGTGTTAGAGGAAGGGTCATATTGCCTGATGAAGTCAATAGCAGAACTTCTGGTGATTTTGGTAATGCTCTATCACACACTTAATACTGCCAGACAACTCCTTTTGCACAACATGTGGAGAGATCATTTCTCCCCTCACCTCAATTTCCCACTCTATACCTTGAGAGAAAGCAGTGTTTCCTTATACAGCACATTCAGATTCCAGGAGGAAAATATTAGAAATAGATCATGAATTTAAATTTGGGATTATTATTCCTATGAGCTTGTTGCCATTAAACCTGGGGAAGGAAAGGTTTGAATGTACTGGTTGCTATTACATTGAAATGTGGGGGAGTTTTACTGAAATGGCGGAAATCAACCGCAACTTCATGGAGTACCAATTTCTGCTGGGGAAGAGCTATGTCTTGGCTTTGGGTCTCTCCTAGGAAAAACAAAGAGGGTTGAAAAGGACACAGCCCCCCATACAAGTAAGGATGATAAACTCACAGCATTCCTGCAATCTCCTCACCTTCTCCCAAAATGTGTGCAGTATATTTTATGCAACCATAAAAGTAATTCCTACAGAGCTAAACATAGGTATCCTAGCCTCAAAAGGATTGCAAACAGATTAATTGGAAGAAACATACTATCCTAGTGCAAATATGTGTGTGTGTGTGTGTGTTGGCACTATGTATGCTCACAGGACTGGATTTTCCCTAGGTGTCCTCTAGCCAACAGAACAGGAGACCTTCGCCCAGACAGAGGGATGGAGCTGCAGGGTGCTCCGAGCTCCCCTTGGGGGCTGCCCGTCTCCTCCAGTGATGATAAAAGGTGTGTACGCTGATTTGTAAAATGAAATGTCTCCATTACCTAAAGTTCAGTTTTATGAACAACCCCATCATAGCATAAAACTGATTTGCAAAAGGGAGAGATGGTTCAGAGTTTTTGTGATGGAATAATAGCCACAACATTATGGCCTGTATAAATAATGCCTTAATGCCTTCCATCTTCAGGCAGGAGGAAAGTGATTTTAAACTCCGAAAAACACCTGGACACAAAACTCATCATAAGGAGTCACAAGTAGGAGGGCTTGCGTACAAAYAGAGCTGGTTCCCTTTGCATAAATTCTGGAAAGCCAGGTTAATTTAGACTGAATTTGCCACTTTGCAAGAGGCTAACATAAGGAGTGCAAAGCAGGTGACAAACAGCTGTGCTTGCCCGATTGTCAGCTGTTGAATGATCCTAACCAGTGAATCAACAGAAACCAACAACTTGGTGTGTGTATAGGGAAATCACTCCACAAAATCCTCCATGTTTTGGATTTGTTTTGTGAAATGGGAGTCTTGTTCTGTAGCCACCCTTACTGAGAACGCCGTTTCCCTCTGCTCCACACGCTCAGGCTCCACACCTGTAAACCAGGCATTGAATGCCAAGAACTCCTTTACTGGACATGATCCAGCAAAAGAATTAAAACCTTTACAAGAAAAAAAAAAAAGGTTTTGCTCTTTCCCACACTCCACTCCTCATTTCTGGGGAAGGCAGGAGATAGATAACTTTGACCTATACTTGCATTGCTGCCAGTTTCTTCGACACATTAGTTCGAGTTTGCTCTGTCTTTGTTTCAGTGATGTGTTGTGTAACGTGAGCAAGCAGAAAGCCAACTACGCACCAGCAGGAAGGCTTGAAGTACTCTGATTTTTGGCACGATGTGATGTATTGTGAGCTGAGTTTTAAGTATCTGACAGTTAGTCCTTGGAATTGGCAGCCGTATGCTAGAGACCAGCACCCTGAATAGTCCAACTCAGTGAGTATAGCTGGGACCAAACCATGACTTCATTCATGCCCTGTGCACACGTGCTCGGTGCAGTGTTCAAGGTAAAAAAAGTATTCAAGGTAAAAAACTTGAAAGAACAAGAGGAAGGAAAAAAAATCTGAGACCTCTTGAATCTGCTGGCCAATCATATGTCTCAGTGATAGTACTCCAAAGTTGTAATGTTGCTGTTTTCTGACCAGGTATCTACAGCTTTGCTCCTGTACGTTCACTTCACCTCCATTGTGACCCCACTGCCTGGGGCTCAGCCCTATCCTCGGTTACAGACCAAAAGATTGTAAGAAAGGAAGAGCTTGCAACCCCATTTCCTACATGGGGGAAGAATATATTTAAGGGTATTTACCAGCCTAAACAAACCAGCTAAGCAAACAGCTATGAAAATAGCACTGTGTGTTTCTCTGCACCATTGGAAGTCAAGATGTCAGTTCCTCATCGATAGCAGGGACCAGTAGGATTTCCTTACTTTCCAGGAACCTTGCAAGGATCTCCAAGGTTGTGGTAACAGGGCATCTTAGATGATGGATTGACCTATTGTCTCTGGTGGGAAKAGCATAGGGCAGCTCTGAGCCATAGGGTTTGTTTCTCAGCTGATTTACTGCCTTTCTATCAATGCGGTTCTGCTGAGGTCCATGCCATGACTCAACCAGCCAGCTGGGAAACAGCTTTTTTTCCATAGGATTTCACCAGCTACCTTTCCACTATCTATCCACAGGGATAACAGGCACTGCACTCTGGGGGATGCACAGGGTATGCCTTTTCCTTCTTGTGTCAAGAAAACAGTTCTGCACAGAAAAGACTGTTGAGTCTAAAGACTAAAGTATGTTGTTTTACATGGTATGTGAAGAGGAGGGCTCCTGAAGTCAAAAGCTGACAGTGCTTTCCAAAGAGGGGCTCAAGTACCTCCTACAAGATCCGCAAAGAGAGTTCATCTTGCCAGATACTTGGTCCTGGACTATAGCATCCTCTGTGCAACCAAAAGGCCTTGTGCAGCTGTAGCTGTCACCCAGTCGAGTGCCCAAAAGCACATGTGCTGTGCAGGACTTGGTGCGCTCAGGCACAGCGGCTCACCCAGCTCTGGATGACTGCATACACCATTCCCTTCCTAACTGAAGAACCAGACTGTGTTTATACAACTGCACCGAAAGAGATACCTTAGTGCAACCAACCGCAAAATTTGGTCTTTTAAGTCCATTTCATCCTTCCAAATACATGTTGCAACATAGTCATTATTAGTAGAGCTTTAGTCATCAGATCATAACTGAGAATGGTGCTGAATTATAGTCAGAGGTTCCTTACGTAGCATTTTAAATGCTTCACAGTCAGTAACTTGGCTAATGTGCTCAGTGCAGACTCTGTTTTTTGGGGAAGTTTTGCAACCTTATTTAATATGGAGAAGCTCTGTCGGTTCCTGCAGGGACCCCTGATGATCTCTGCTTGTCACTGGCAGAGCCCTGTGTAACTGCATTAGTCCGGTTTGCTTTTCAATTAGCTGTCAGTCTGCAACCAGCAGAAGCCTTGAAAGAATTGATTGAAAGCCTCACAGTCAAATGGTATCAATCTGGAACCATGGAGGAGATATTTTAATTCAAAACCCACAGAAATAGAGATCAGAATGGGAAAAAAAAATCCAACACCACAAGTTAAAGGTAATTGAAAAGGATGTTAAACTTTGATAGATGGATTCAAGCAACAGGATCTATGGTTGCCATTTTCTACAAGTTTCTTTCCTGCCAGAAGGCAGAAGGGTGAACGTATCTAGTAGAAATACATATGGGATGGTGCATACAGTTACTAATTTTGCATTTCTTAAGAGAAAAGAAACCACCCAAAATAAATATTATTTAAAGAAAACTATTGAAAAATACTAAAGGATATAATACAGTCTTTATTAATAGTTAACAAGGGGCAGACTCAAGGCAAAAACTTGCACCCATTTCCTCCTCAATGCTGTAGTGGCAGTCTTTAATGTTGTTGCACAACCACCCTATGAGGAAGAAAAAAAAGACTATTCCTGATTTTATTCATGCACAGAAGGAGAAGTGACTCCCTTTCAAACAGAGCGGGTGAAGCTGTATGCTATAGATCTTGCTCTTCTCTCTCCCAAAACTGTCTCCCTTTCCTTTGCCAGATCTGATGATCATCAGACCCTTTCTGGAACCAATCCAGCTCACAAAACCAGGAGAGAACTAATGTGGAAAAAATAAGTGTGAATACTTTTCTGCTGGTTTTGTGAGTTCAACTGGCTCAGCCAAATGTCAGCTGAGCACCAAAGCATATAAAGAAAGGAAGAAATCCCCATGTGCAGGAAGTGGAGTTAAGAAAAGAGGGAATGGGTCTTCCATTTTTTGGCAGCAGTGAGCTGCTGGATCAGCTCAGCTGTAACAAGTCAATAACTTCACTCAGAGACCATAACAGAGGAGGGAACTGAATCTGGTTCATGCCCTCAACATGCAGCCATCCTACATTTCATATTAGTTATGGCCAGGGCTTAACCTCTTGTGGTCTGAGAGGGATGTTTTATGGTTTGAGCTTGCAGGCTTTGACTGGTAGCTGGAAGATTCATAGGCACTATTCCTTCATGTGTGTGGGAAGATGTGTGCATGAGAGAAGATCCTACACAGCCCTGAGCGAAAGGGAGGTATGCATTTCTGAGAAGAGCAGAGAAATTTAGTCAAATGCTAAATGTTACTCAGCAGCTACTTACTGTCAATGGCTATTTTACACCCTAGAGAGAAAGGAGGCCTTTTTTAAAAAGCTCAGCTCCTTCATTAAGCTGTTAGGGTGGCAATACTCCAAGGGTGTGATTACCTGAAACGTGGGAGATGCTTAAATTTTTTCTTTTTTTTGAGCATTATTCCAGTGAGGCACATTATTGTGTGACCCCCCAAATCAGTTTTTTTGGCACAAGTGTCAAACAAGCAGCCAGCCTCTTAATCAGTTGACTTAAAAGTCAACTTAAAAGTTGACTTTTCCAAAGTAGCCAACATAGAATCATAGAATCATTAAGGTTGGAAAAGACCTCTAAGATCATCGAGTCCAACCATCAACCCAGTACCTATGCCCACTAAACCATGTCCCAAAGCACTTCATCCACACGTTTTTTGAACACCTCCAGGGATGGTGACTCCACCACTTCCCTGGGCAGCCTGTTCCAATGCCTGACTACCCTTTCAGTGAAAAAATTTTTCCTAATATCCAATCTAAACCTCCCCTGGCGCAACTTGAGGCCATTTCCTCTCGTCTTATCACTTGTTACTTGGGAGAAGAGACCAGCACCCATCTCTCTACAGCCTCCTTTCAGGTAGTTGTAGAGAGCGATAAGGTCTCCCCTCAGCCTCCTCTTCTCCAGGCTAAACAACCCCAGCTCCCTCAGCCTCTCCTCATAAGACCTGTGCTCCAGACCCTTCACCAGCCTCGTTGCCCTTCTCTGGACATGCTCCAGCACCTCAATGTCCTTCTTGTAGTGAGGGGCCCAAAACTGAACACAGTATTCGAGGTGTGGCCTCACCAGTGCCGAGTACAGGGGCACGATCACCTCCCTACTCCTGCTGGCCACACTGTTTCTGACACAGGCCAGGATGCCGTTGGTCTTCTTGGCCACCTGGGCACACTGCCGGCTCATGTTCAGCCGGTCGTCGACCAGCACCCCCAGGTCCTTTTCCGCCGGGCAGCTTTCCAGCCACTCTTCCCAAGCCTGTAGCGTTGCCCAGGGTTGTTGTGACCGAAGTGCAGGACCCGGCACTTGGCCTTGTTGAACATATCATGTAATGACACACAAAGAAAATCACACAGAAAATCAAATACATCCCAAACAAAGTCAAGCAAAGCTAAGAGGAAACTGAACTTCACAATCCTTAATTAAGGATTTGTATTGATTTATTATTAATCCTTTATTAAATTTAACTTAATAAAATTTGGGGAAACCTTATTAAATTTTTCAAGTACTCTTAAAATGTTACAAAGCAGAAAAAAAAAAAAAGACACAACCCAGTGTTATCCATCCAAATCACCTCTAAAAAACCCAGTCAATGGAATGCAATTTTCCTGCCCAGAACTGCACAGTGAAGGGGTTGTTTCAGTTTTCCTCACTTTACCAGGCTTATGTCTTGGAGCCTGGTTTTCTGGCCTTTTGTGTCTTGCCTGTAGCATAACAACACTTGGTAACAACATCACGTGCACCATGTTATTACAATCATTAGCCCTTTCAATTAAGCCACAATGGCTTTAAAAGAGAAACTGCTCACTTTCTTCACTGCTTTCTCTTATGTTTTCTCCTAGTTTCTGCTGTACATTGCAGCTTCAAAATTGCTGGTCTTTTGCCTTTTCAGACTTCCCTTTCCTGTTCTGCAATGCTGTGCATAGTTCCCCCAAAGCGCCTGCCTTGTGTGGGATTTGAGTGCATGGTCCTGGGTTGTGGTTTAGCAGCACTCAGAGAAGCTGGGGAGGAAGATGGAGTAGCAGGAGGATACGAGGTTCAAAACCCTCCTGCATTACTAGGGTCCTCTAATCAGTGCAAAGCACTTCCCAGTTTATGCCTGCACTAAACAGAGCAGGACTTGGCAGCCAGATTCCTTCTCCGTCAAAGCAGGAGTTGCTAGAATGCACACCACAATGCTCAGGATGAGTATTTGCCAGCTATATGCAAACTAGGGTATCTCACGCCCTTTCAGGGACTCATCTAATCTACTGAAACAAAACTTTACCTCCTCGCTGTCTGCAAACAATTGACGGTGCAGCCAATGTCTGACTCTGAAACCTTTTGGATCTAGTCCCACATACATAGTCTTATTAGAGTTGTCTTTACTACTCTGTAACAGCTACTTGCTTGGATGCAAAAGAGAAGCTGCATTTTCTCTTTTGCCCACCGGGAGAAGCCTAAGCAATATGTTCCATTGAGATCTGTTCATTTTCATCTTGACCTGAATCATGGGGATTGAGTCTCATCTCACAGGGCGTCCTATAAACCAGGCGCAACTTCAGTAAGGCCAGTGGGTTATCATTACATGGCCAAGTGCTTTTCCTTCTATACACAGCAAGACAATGAAAGTCCCTTAAGGCAACAGGGGATCACCTCACAAGAAGACGATTCTTCAACTCAGCCATATTTAAATGGATTTTTACACCTTTTCTTTTGCACTGACGGAGTCATACACGACAGTCGTAATGAGGCATAGCATTGCCCTGCACTTCTCTGGCTATTTATTTCTTAAATAAAAGATGACCAAAGAGCATTCTGTCATCGTGTGGCCAAGCAGCACAGAGCGGCCACAGCTGTACTCTACAGCACTTTGCCCTGTGTGGCCCTAAAAAGTAAATGTTATTTTTTTGTGTTTTTCTCCCAGCTCACAGCGCATGAACTAATGTAACGTTTTCATAACATGAAGCTAAGAACATGTGTTACTTTCCTTCAGTGCAACATGAGGGTTTGCAGGTGCAAAGTCAACTGTGATAGTCCTCAAGGGTATAAGGGGCCAAACTCATGGCAGTCTTGTCTGTGCTGCCTATTACAAAATTTGGAGCATATTCTATACCCCAGACATTGCCTGAGATAGTGCTATTTGGCCCATTTCCAGATCATGACGCACAGCATGCCAGCGCTCAAACGTTACTGATCAACTGTCCCATGCTGTCCCTTTCCTAGCCATTTTTTATTCACTAGTAGCCCAGGTCTACTTGATTTTGCAGAGGCATTAAACTAGTAATGGAGCACAGCTTGACCATCTGTACTTTACTTGCTGGCTGAAGGACAATTGGTGAAGAGCTTTGAAAGTCATAGAGGAAAGATGCTCTGTATGGAGAAAATGACATGAGTGTACCTTGTTCATTAGTCTTTGACAAGGTATGACTCAAATACACATGTCAAATGCTAAACAGAGAAAAGATGCTTTCTCTTTCTCAGGATTTCTTTTTCCTTCTGATAAATGATAGCTACATTTCACTGTCTAGAGTGGTTATAGCACTGTTCAAAATTAAAACCACAATAGCAGCTGAAGGACTTAATGTGCTAATATAAATGTCCCTACTTTTTGCAGTCAATATTCCCCTCCTGTACAGAATATAACCTAGAAGAAAGTGAACATTTTAGGCCTTATAATGACGGTAGACACGCGCAGCATCACTGTGCCTTGCTCACAAGTGACCTTGCTCACAGCAGCCAAATAGGGAAGAGAAACAGAACAAAAGGCAAAATTAGATCATAAACGTAACCTAAAAGATTCGAAGGCAGGAAATAAAAAAACATGTGAAGGTATTTGATTTGCTTGAAAGATGTTGATATGTTCCACACCATCTATTAAAATATGCCTCTTCCTCCACTTTCTTCCCACTATTCTGAAGGTACTGCAGCCACCCAGTCCGACAGCAATGCAATTTAGACAGAAGAAACCTCTATGAGCCCCACGACTGCAACCTCCCAACGCGGGCACTTCGCAGGCACTGAATGAATCATTTCCCATAGATGAGAGACAAGAAGTCAGTTCAGATGGATGGACTGAACAGGACCAAAGTGATATCAGCCTGACAAGCAAAAGTACCAGTATATCACATATCAAATTGCTTTTGAAAGTTTTGTAGGTGTTACAGAGGAGATTTTACGCTGTCTTTTCATACTGGCTGTTGTGTGACATTTTAAAGAGAGGGACTCAAAGCTGTAATCTCTTTCTCAGAGCAACAGGACATGTTTTAGCAGAAGGAGCTGTCTGCTACCTGCCAGCTCCATCCACCAACCTCCTGGGCTAGCTTCAGCCATGAGTTCACTTAAGTGTCTTATCCCTGTTTTCCACAATATCTTTAGTAGGTGGTTCTCTCTTCCTGCCAGATATGTCTTTGTCCCAAGAAGCCAGATCACTACAGAGCTTTATCAACCTTGCAGGACAACAGTGAGGGAGGTCATAGACTTTCTGAGTCTTTTCCATATTTAGATGGAAAATGTATGGAGTTTCATTACTATTTTTATTTTTCATTTAGATAAAATTTATTTTATTTTTATTTGTGGAAAAAAAAAGATCTTTTCGATATTTGGAGAAAGAGTACTGATTCCATCACCTGATTTGGGAAGCAAACATTCCCTTGGCCTTTCTGTCACATGTTGATTCATCCTTTTAACAGTAAACTGCTTGGAACATGACCCTAAGGAGCTTGCTGGGTCCTAGTATCTCCTGAGAGGGTCTTGGGAAGGTGCCATCTCTTCAACCATTGCTCAGGACTCTTAGCACCATCCATTATCATGGTTGAATGAGAAATATCCCTATCTCCTTTTTATTCCCCTTAAGTATGAGGGAAGGTAAAAGGTAGTGCTCTTCACACACTGTGACTTTTATGCTGGTTGCACAAGGGAGGACTCAAAGGCCTTTCATAACCCAGAGTAGACCCTTGCTAAGACACAGTGGCTTTGATTCCTTACTTTCCAGTCTAATTTCAGAATACTCAATAGTGACCCCAAGAGGGACTCCACCTTTGAACGTCCCCTTTCTGACCCTGCTTAGCTTTTTTTATGCCACATGTATTTCAAAAAATCTTGTGTTTGTCTTCAGCAGCAAGAGTTTCTTCCCCAGCAGGTACTCTAATGTGATACATTTTTTTATGTCACCGCTGAATTTAGCCCAGTATATCTGACCACTGTATTAACTACTTGGTCCTCTTTCTCACCTTCAGATGAATTCATTCCACTAATTGTGAAAGGGTCATTTCCCTAATTATACCTTTTTACCCTTATTGCCCACACCACACCTCCAGAGTTTAGGAATTAGTACAAAATGGAGAGTACAGATGAATCACCAATAGGTTCAATAGCTGCCTGACTTTCTTCATTTGACTGGCAAGAGAGGCTTTCTTTTTCTCATACCACGCTACCAGACCTGCAAACTTCTCTTCAGTACAAACACTGCTCCACACAATGCTCAGTTTCCCCGTCAGACCACTAGCAGCTGAGTCTCGTTCGTGTAGGCTGTCCCCATTTTCACCTTGGGTTGCATGCTGCACTAGAATAGAAAGCATGAGTCAGAAAGGTTAAGGGTTAAACTGTTAAAAACAAAAGAGGAGAAAATTCATTCAGAAAACTGTGGTTCGTTATGGGTGAGAGGAAGTACTGTACAATTTCTTGTAAAGTCACAATGGCCAGCTCATCAAAGGAAACCCCTCCTATCAGAGGCTTGCACAATGCCTCCTGAGGTCTGAATGGCTGCCAAGCCATGACCATGCAGTTAAGACAGTGCAACAAAGAACCTAAGATCATGAGCATATTTCCATCTTCCTGTTCAGCTAACTCCCAATCTTCTTTTTTTTTTCTTCCCCTTGCATTAATTATTTTATAACAACATAGGCTTTCTTAGCGATTTTCCTCTTCTTTGCATTATTCCTCTGGTTTTCTTACAAGCTGGAATGAGAGCTTCTCTACGTGGAAGAAAAGCCATAGTTTTCACAAGACATGCTGAGCCAACCTAATCACTCACTGATTTGGCAAGAGAGGTCCTGCAGCAGCTGCCCCATTCTCTCAGCTTGGCTTCATGCTCTTACTGCTTACTTTGAGGCTGGCACTCACCGGACCCCCCTTCCGTGACCTCATTAACTCTCTAGTCTGCTCAAAAATATCCCAGCATAAAACCCAGCAGCTTTCTGCTGGGTCAGCCCACAGAGATGGCACCGAACATCAGAACCAACACAGGACTGGGGTGGGACCGTGAGGCTGGAGGCCAGAGATGGATGGCCACAAAATCTCTCCCTTTTGGTTATGAGAAACCAGTAATTCGGCTCAGCTCTTGAGGAAACCGCAACTTCAGCATGTCTGTGATAGATGCTCGTCCTAGATTACAGTGTGCCAAGGTCAGCACACTGTTTACATACATGCATTTCATGAAAGGCTGACTTTGTAGGCTCAGAGATGGGGACTTTCCTGGGACTTCTATCTTGGTAGAATTTGTGGAATAATCATCTTAAATTGGTTCTTCAGACCTCTCATTTCTTCCCTTTCAACTTCCCCTTAAAACCATTTTCTACCACAGAGCTCCCAAAAAAAAGCCAATGTTGATCTCTCTTGACTGTAATTTGCCCTAAATGACCCAAGAGTTGCACAGCCTTGCCTGGTTTAACCCATGTTGGCTCCTCATTGTCTTTTTTTACTACTGTAAACTCTTTGAAGTAAAGATGGTTGATTCCAACTGATATGCTTGGTATCCTATGATTTACTACTTTAACATGAAAAATCAAGTCCCGGAAAGGAAATTACATAGCAAAGTGTCCTCTCCACACCCGTTCTCCAAAGCTTGTGTTAGTCTAGGCATAGGTTTTCCTCACCTGGTTGTTTAAATATGGTCAGAGTTTAAGTCGCCATAGCCTCTCCTATTCATCCATTCCAAGCCTTCGCTCTTCTGACCATGAACTGTCCCAACATCCAGTGTGACTAATGTTCAGCTTAATTTTCTGTTGCTGAATTTATGCCCATCACTTCTTGATCTGTCTTCCACAGACATGGAAAATATAATTTCTTTCCTCCTTGTAGCAGTCTCTACATAACTGAAGACTTACATTTCACCTCAGTTTTCTCTTCTTTAGGGTTAAAGCCCCCCTCAAACTTTTCTTGCAAGTTCATGTTTTCTAGGTCTTTGGCTGTGAACAATGATTCTTTTTCACAGTTTTTTTCTGGAAGATTGTCAATTAGTCTACCACTTTCTGAGTGTGCTGTCAAGATGGACACAGCACTTCCGCAGCTATCTGAAGGTTCAGTAGATAGAATAGTTATCATGGATCCTAATGAGAAATATGAACCTTATCTTTCCTTTTTTTTCCCCCAACAACAAGATATTGTCATCTCATGTGCAGTTGAGGATGCAGTCTAGCTCCAAGATATCAGAATTGCTGCCTGATTAGTTATTCCCCTCAATGTATGTATGTATTTCTGTATGTATGCAGTAGACTTGAGGGATGACTCCAAAGTGTGAAACTCAGTACTTCTCCATTTTAAATAGCACCCTATTTACTTTGGCAAGATCCTTTTGAACTTTATTTTTGTTCTGCATCACACCTGTAGCCTCTTCTAGCTACTTTGAGTGGAGATTTAGTAAGTATATTTTATTGCAGAAGATATACGTGTCAACAGCACAAGATTGAGAATAACCCCTTGAAGAACCACACTTAGCACAGCCTTCCATTTAGAAATGAATCACAAATAACTGTTTTCTGAAAACAGTTTTCCAGATAGTTTTGGTTACACCTTAGTATAGTTCTATCTTGAACTATCTATATAGTATCTATCTTCTATTTTCTTGTTCTCTTTCATTTATAGAAAAGGCATACAAGTCAGAATAAAAAGCCTTATTAGAAAACTAAAATATTTACTGCTTCACCCTTATTCCCAAAGTGCCTTACTCTGAGATGGAATAAATTCAAAAGGGTTTGATAAGTTTTGTCCAGTTTTATTTCCCTTTCAGTTCCTGCAAGATACAGCACAGTTAATTCCCAAAAGGAAGTATAAGTGTCCCCAAATTGCTCGAAAGATGTAGAGCAATATCGATACACTCAATGAGTGCTTTTCATGAGACTGTTTCACATACTTCACGAGCATATCCAAATGAAGTAGAAAGCCATATAACTTGCATGCTGACAATACTCCCAAGCTTTTCCATGACTCATCTAAAGCTAAATTACTGGACAGCCCTCTGCTGAGTTATTTTTAGCTTTTATCAACTCATGCAATTTCTTCCTGCAAGCTGAGCAAATTTCCACAAAGTCTTGTCAGAGCAGAGGTTGCAAAAATAAAGACAAAAAAAAAAAAAAAACAACAACAAAAAAACGGAAGTGTCAAAGATCGTGTGGCAGATACTCTTTAGCAACAGAGGATGGTGTGGGGGTGTCAAGAGATGCCGTGTGCTATATGTTACCCCTAGTGCTTTTAGGGGTAAGAGCTCAGTTGCTGAGCTGTTTTGTTTGCTTCTTTGTTTAATTTCCAATGGAAATCAGTGGGATTTAGGTGATAGTTCAATGGCAGGCAACAGTCCAGATGAATGCATCAGAGTCTGGTCTTCATTTAAAAAATAAAAATACAATCCTTGATTAGATTCTGAGCGTCTTTTGCAGTAAAAGCATTTTCACTGTCTGCACTGATTTGAACTATGATGATTGACATGCAATTATTCTTGCATGTTATCAAGGCGCAGTTGCTCAGGAAGTAACATAAAGTAATGATTGAAATAGTACAAGTTCTTTTCTAGACCTTGACATAGATTTCCTTCATGGCATTGGATAAATACCTTTGCCTTTTAGGCTTCCCAACTGTGATTCAGATACTCCTTTTCTTGCAGTTTTAGGCTATTTCACTTCCAAGATTTTTTGAAGTGGGTATTATATCTCTTTGTCAGAACAGAATAGTTCAGTTGGAAGGGACCTACAACAATCATCTAGTCCAACTGCCTGATCAATTCAGGGTTGACAAAAAGTTAAAGCATGTTATTAAGGGCATTGTCCAAATGCCTCTTAAACACTGACAAGCTTGGGGCATCGACCACCTCTCTAGGAAGCCTGTTCCAGTGTTTTACCACCCTCTTGGTAAAGAAATGTTTCCTAATGTCAAGTCTGAACCTCCCCTGATGCAGCTTTGAACCATTCCCATGTGTCCTGTCACTGGATCCCAGGGTTTGGTGGGTTGACTTTGGGTACCCACCAAGGCCACTCTGTCACTCTCCCTCCTCAGCTGGACAGGGGAGAGAAAATATAATGAAAGGCTCACGGGTCAAGATAAGGACAGGGAGATCGTTCAGCAATTACCGTCACGGGCAAAACAGACTTGATTTGGGGAAATTAATTTAATTTATTACCAATCAAATCAGTCTAGGATAATGAGAAATAAAACCAAATCTTAAAACACCTTCCCCCCACTCCTCCCTTCGTCCCAGGCTCAGCTTTAATCCTGATTTTCTCTACCTCCTCCCCCTGAGCGGTGCAGGGGGACGGGGAATGGGGGTTGTGATCAGTTCATCACATATTGTCTCTGCTGCTCCTTCCTCCTTACATCCTTCCCCTGCTCCAGCATGGGGTCCCTCCCATGGAAGACAGTCCTCCACGAACTTCTCCAAAGTGGGTCCTTCCCACAGGCCGCAGTTCTTCATGAACTGCTCCAGCGTGTGTCCTCTCCATGTGTACTTTCCACGGGGTGCAGTCCTTCAGGAACAGTGTGGGTCCCCCACGGGGTCACAAGTCCTGCCAGCAAACCTGCTCCAGCATGGGCTCCTCTCTCCACAGGTCCACAGGTCCTGCCAGGAGCCTGCTCCAGCGCGAGCTTCTGACGGGGTCACAGCCCCCTTCAGGCACATCCACCTGCTCCGGCGTGGGGTCCTCCATGGGCTGCAGGTGGATATCTGCTCCACCGCGGACTTCCATGGACTGCAGGGGGACAGCCTGCCTCACCATGGTCTTCACCACGGGCTGCAGAGGAATCTCTGCTCCGGCGCCTGGAGCACCTCCTCCCCTCCTTCTTCACTGACCCTGGTGTCTGCAGAGTTGTTTCTGTCACATATTCTCACTCCTCTCTTCGGCTGCACTTGTGCAGTATTTTTTCCCCCTTCTTAAATACATTATCACAAAGGCACTACCACCATTGCTGATGGGCTCAGCCTTGGCCAGCGGTGGGTCCGTCTTGGAGCCGGCTGACATTGGCTCTGTCAGACATAAGGGAAGCTTCTAGCAGCTTCTCACAGAAGCCACCCCTGTAGCTCCCCTGCTACCAAAACCTTGCCACGCAAACCCAATACACAGGGAGAAGAGCTCAGCACCTCCCTCTCCACTTCCCCTCCTCAGGAAGCTGTAGAGAGCAATGAGGTGACCCCTCAGCCTCCTTTTCTCCAAACTAGACAAGCCCAAAATCCTTAGCCACTCCTCAAAGGACATGCCTTCCAGCCCTACCACCAGCTTTGTTGCCCTCCTCTGGATGCATCCAAGGACTTTAACACCATTCTGAAATTGTGGGGCCATGAGCTGCACTCAGTACTCAAGGTGAGGCCGTACCAACGCTGAATACAGCGGGACAACCACCTCTTTTGACCGGCTGGTTATGCTGTGTTTGATGCACCCCAGACTGCGGTTTGCCCTCTTGGCTGCCAGGGCACACTGCTGACCCATATTGAGCCTGCTGTCGACCAGCACCCCCAGATCTCTTTCTGCAGGGCTGTTCTCCAGCTGCTCCTCTCCCAATTTATATTTGTGCCTGGTGTTACTCTGTCCTAGATGCAGAATCCAGCATTTGGTCTTATTAAATTTCATGCCATTATGTATGCCATTTGGTCATACACCTATCACAGAAGGGTCATACTGTTCAGTGTTTCTGTAGTATAACTGTTCAACAGAGGTCTAGGCACACATCAGATTTGGGAGGGCCAAGGACTGAATGAAGGTGAGCTCTGCAGCCACACAGACAGCTGCTGGTGGTGCAGGGGAGCAGGATGCACCCACAGGATGTCGAAAGAGGAACGGTATCTGCCTTATTTACTAGCCTCACAGTGGCTGCAGGTGATGCTGTAAGGTCAGCCCTAAGTGTCTCACATGAAACAAACCCCTTCCACTTAAGCTGTACGTTTGTGGAGGTGTGCGCTGAGGCGGGATCTTTGCGGTGTGCCTATGAGTGATGTGGATAGTAAATACAAGCCCAAGTAAAAAGCACACTACAGCAAAAACTAGGTCCCACGCTCATTTTCTCAGAGTTTAGTTGTGGCAGGGAAGGAGGAAGTGGTGCTGGTGTTATTGATGCAAAGGTGTGAGCCAGTATTGGCTTGCTTGCCAGAGTTCCTCACTGAAAAGTTTCTCAGCAGTCCCACAGTTTCAGCCTTTTAGCTTCAGGTGTCTGCTGCATTACCCCCAAACCCAAACCGCTTTAGGTACGACCCATGATCTACATCACCCAACACCTTATCTCTGAGCATCTCGTCTTGTCAAGAAGGATCATTCCTAGATTCACTGCTTTACCCCCTTGTCCCCAGTTCATATGTCAGGTCACTCTTTGATGAGCTAATCATGGAGAATTAATGAACCGATTCCCTATGAATGGAAACCCTAGGATGTAAGGAAAGCTGAGGCGGTCTCTCCAGTGTTTGTTCCATACAGGTAAAATAAATTCAAGCCAGCTTACACCAAATTGCCTTGGAGCAGGGCTCACTCCCTGGTGCAAACCCAAAGGTGATTTGAAGGCGTCTTCTCTGCTTCTGGTTCTCCTACCCACAGGCTTTCCTTGCAACCCCAGCAGACAGTGTCTGGGGAAGGAGACTGAGCTGGGCATATGCTAAAGGCAAGACCCAATCCTCTCAAAACACCAAACCTCCAATCATGAAGGGGTTAGTACCCAACATTAGTGCCACACTTAATATTTGGAAACCTGATCGTTCTGTAACTGGCTGCTGAGCATTGAAAAATGAAGGTCTTTACACAGATGATAGAGTCTTTTGAAAAGTGCATTTCATTAATTTACTTTGACTAAATTTAGTCTGACACTGGGACACAGGAATTGAAAGAAAAATAAGCATATGGATCAATATTTGCTTACACATTCTAACCAATTACTGTGTATTTGAGAGGTTCATTTTTCTGTCTTATAAGTTAATTAACATGGATAAGAAAAAAAATAGCTAGATTCACTGCRCCAGTCATGCTCCTGCTGACAGCAATACATGTTTTATATTGGACAGGAGCAATATTTGGGTCTAAAAACTTTCCCTGTAAAGTCAGAAACCATCTTTTACCTGTTCTTGGGCAATGTAGTTCAGAGCGCCTGGTGTCTTTACTTACAATTTGAGAGAGCCATAAAGACTATCATGTCAACCTCTATCATTACTAGTGTGTGTTTTAGGCACAGTTTTGAGAAGTACTGGACATTAGCTTGTTCTCATTACTAGAAGCTAATGGAGCTTCTCCTGGATAATGTAACTGTATGCTACCRTTTAACATAATTCGGGGGGGGGGGAGTGTTGCTTGTTTTGTTCATTGGTTTTTTTTGATGAAGATACTCACTGATGCTTCTGCCCTTAACAACTGACCCATAAACCTGAGCTCCAAAGATGGTTATGGTACATGGTACATGGTTACGAACAGACGAAGGAGATCGTTGCTCTAGTAAGCAGTTACTCATGTGGAAGCAACAGAACTGCTCGAGTGCTTAACGCTTTGCATTTGCTCAGGTGAAACAAGTGCCAAAGCATCTGCGTGACTTTAGCTCATGGATTGTTCCACTTACTGAGACAATACTATTTAATACGTTGATAAAAGGTATTCTAGAAACTCTTCCTTTGCATTGATCTGAATTTTCTCTGCTTTGATGCTAATGTGGCTATATGGAAAGATGTGAAGATAGGTATTAACTACTGTTTGTGTTTTCTCCGGATTTTACAAGAGACAGTAATTGCTAGGCTAAGTTGATAGGTCTGGGTGTTTTCGGAGACTCCTGACCAGCCCAGTCTGGGGATGGGATTTAAGGTGGGTGGCAGCATGCTCCTGACCACACTTGGAGTTTAAATTGACCCCAACTCAATCAGGATGTTCCCACAGCAGGCTAACCTTGACTAAAGTGCAATTGATCCAGGATGGGCTGTTAGATGTGGGGTAAATCCAAGTCTAACTGCCAAATGGTAGGATTTCCAACAGTAATGCCAATGGTTATGACTTGGGAAGCCTGCTCTTGGTGTCACTGAGAAGTCACAGTCACAAGTACTGGGATCTGAAGCAACCTGGAGAAGAAATTAAAAGAAATCCAAGGACAAGTGGATGTCAAGGGAACATTTATCTGAGAAATAAAGAATCAGCTTCCGTACTTAATCTCCTGCTTTCGTGTGTATGATTAAAACACCTCAATAATATTAAAAATGGTGTTCAGTGTGATGTATAGCTGAATAGTATCTTTAATCACTAGAAGCTGGACTTTTAAATAAATTTTAGTTCATGGATTATTGCTGGACCATGTAAGTTGAAAAGATAGGTCTTCTTCTGCCAAAATTTGTGACTCATGCAAAGCCAGCAGAATAGATAAATTGATGTATGCCTTATCTACAACAAAGAAAGTGATTGGGATGAATTCCCAAACAGGTGGTTAGGTGAATGATGCAAAAGCCAAGATGTATGTACACACTGAAGGAAGAGCAGGTTGCTTTCGGCCCCGATTCAGTGAAGCCCCTCGTACAAGTAAAAAGTAGTTACTCTGAAACAGGTGCAGTGATGGGAAAATAGAGTAATTACCTGGAATTCAGCCAAATTAGTTTCTGTAAGTTCTGATATTCTACATGTACCAGGAACGTAATGGAAGTGACACACTTGTGATAACACTTTATCTCTGCTTCAGTCAGCTGGGGCCCATGCACACAAATAGGGAGCGGAAAAGGGTGAAGCAAGAACATTTTTATTCTCCTTTTTAGATCAACCACAGAAGTCTGTAGGTGTCAGACCTCATGTTTTTTCAAACAGCCTGATATTCTCATTAATTCTTTTTTTTTCCATTTGAGAATAGAAACACTCTGTTAGTTTCAAAAGGCAAATATACTCATTTGCATTGTTTAAGTAGCATGTACTACTAAGTATTTTCAGTACATTTTCATAGAAAACAGAAACTTACAATGAAGAGGAGAAGAATCCTTTCCCATCATAGGCTAATTTATTAATACTCTGCTTAAATAATATCAAAACAAGAGAATCCATTATGACCAGATTCTAAAATGGTATATATCACATTCAGTTCAAGCAATTTATACTAATGTTTTTTTGCATGTAATTACATGCAGATATTACTTAACTTCAGTGCTGATACAAGAGGGTTAGAGTGAGGCTGCAAACCCTAACATTTCTCACAACCAGGAAGAAATCATGAATTTGCATTTGTAAAAATAACTGAACAAATTCAGTCCTAGATGGAGCTGGGTATCGTTGGACCAATGCGAACTAATGGAGAATGCATGAAAAGGGAGGGTCCTGATCGGTGTAATTTCTTGTAATGGCCAATCCTTATTAAAAGTTCCTTGCTTACTTACATCACCCTGTAATTTGTACCACACAATCTGAATTTTCACAGGATACCAAGGAGCAGACTTCCCCTCAGATCTTGGCAATCCTTCAAGGTCTCTGTGCCAAAATGTAGTTTTCCTCTCTAAATAAGAGTTTGCTGGTAACAACTCATTGTCCGTCGAAGAGGTATTACCCAACTAGTCCTGTCAACATGACATGTTGCCTCTACATGAAGCAGCAGGTCCCAGCCTTGGCCAGGGATGCAGGACTACATAGCAGGTTGAACCTGAAATTTGCTGCCTGTTTTTGCGATGTCCCCGCTGCAGACTCCTAGCCTGTCGTGCGAGAGCTTCCTGCACACACTCCATTGTAGGCACCTGGCCCTGCTTCCAGCTTTCCAGAGGAGCACAGCCCTGGAGCATGCTCTTGGGTGGGTCAGGAAGCTGCACGGAGGGTCACAGAGGCAAAACAGTGCAATTCAGCATTTCTTATGGCCTCACCAAGAAAGGCAGCATATTCCTACTAAGTATGCGTTTGCTGCATACATGTCATGACTCTCCACGTCACCTTTCCACACTCCTAAGGGGAAGGTTTCTACAACTCATATCACAACACATCTTTCTGGAGCCTCCTAATCTTCCACTGCAGCTACACCAGCCTGGCCCAGTTAAGCCAGGGAATGCACCCCACAACACCTGCTGCTGAAATGGGTGCAATTTGAGGCCTCTTGTTGGTCCTTGCATACAATATCTTCCTTGTTATTCACCTTGATGGAGGATTCTAGCTATTAAATTAACAGATGTGAATGGCACAGCAAGGCTGGGACAAGCAAAGGCAGAGCTGTTGCTAGATTTAAATGCAAATTATTGTAATTTAAATGCATTTTCTTTGCAGGACATTGCATTGCTTCTTACTGTGTTTTATAGGAAACAATTTAAAGTAAAACTGACAACGAAGATTCTAGCAATTGCAGAAAAAAGGTATAAAGGGAAGCTGGTTATATCTGAATAGTATAAACATACTTGATCTTCAATAACTCATTAACAACAGGGTCATACTGTTTATTTTTTATTGCAGTTGTGATTTTTAGGATTAGGCCTATCAATATTTATTCATGTTTAAAAGAAGGCAAACATCCGGTCAGTCCTGGCAAATGCTATCTGTTGAACGGCAATTTGATTACGCTTTAGTCACAGAACAAACAAAGGTTCGGTTTCTAATAGGAAGGTGAAAGTACAACCGGGGGACAGTCAGTAACGTGTGGCTAGTGCCATAATAATTAATAATTTAAAAGACATATGAAGTTCTTAGAGATCCCAGTTATCTCCTGTCAATGTCAGGGGCAAAATTTCTGTTCCTTGCGTGGAGTCAGACTGAGCTTTTACTAGAAATGCGGACTGGATGTGGGACTGTTGTTTCATAGATCAGGCAAAAACATCTACAGAAACCGAGGGAGATTATTCTGCAAACTGCAATTTCTAGGTGAGGTTTCTCTTTCAGATAACTCATCTTGGTGTTGCTCAATGGCGTTGAATTGATGAGAAGAAATTTTGATCTTTTCAGCTGCATTTCTCTGGAAGTCTGTGCAGGAGAGACCCTGAAAGTCTCTTGCACTTTGCTGTCTACTCCCACAGCTGCTCAGGACTGCCCAATATCCTGTACTAAGGGCCTTTGACCTAATCAGAAGCTCTAAATATGACTATATATTTAAAAATAGCAACGCTAAACAACATATATACCAGGTGGAGCCTGCTGAACATGAGACAGATTTGCCAGAGCAAACTCAAGAAAGGTTTGAGGGGTGCTCTGCGGACTTAGCAATATGTGCAATTCTTTGTTATTACATATCTTCACGGTATTTATGTGAATTTATCCTCACAGCACCCGGGGATGTGGCAAAGTGCTACCAGCCTCCGTGGGGGCTGGGGAAAGGGAGGAGGTTAAACAACCTGGCCAGAGGATCTGCAGGGTTACGCAGCCCAGCAGCACACGCTGCTCGCGCCTTTCTGCGTTCTTGGTAGCGCTCCACCTTACCATCCAGACTCACGGTCCTTTCGTAACTCACCCCCACCACAGATAAACACAATGTAAGTTCTCCTTGTCCGAAATATTTAGGGATAAGTGATTTCATGTGAACGATCAGAAAAATAATAAAGGAATTTCTAGGAAAACCTTTCCTGCCAGGAGACATAAGCATACGTTGGAGTGAGGCTAGTCTGATTTCAGGGGTCTAGAAAGGCTTAATATGGTAGAATTTCATAAACAGTAGTATACAAAGTACAAATCACTAATAAATTAAAAAAAAATTAATTCATTTTTGGGATTTCCCAATACTGTTTCTGTTTTATGCAGACTGTACGCTACTCAGGGCAGACACTACTTAAAGTCTGTTGCAATGAAAAAGAAAATTCATGTCTTCACTTACTATTCTATCAAAAATACTCAGGGAGGACACAATAATGTGAGAACTGATATTAGAGTGAGGAAAAAATACAGCATATTTTATACATTTATTTTCATCGGGGGATGATTTTGGCCACAGGAAAGTATTTGCCTATGATAGATGGATTGCATTGCCACTCATGTTAATATACTACTGTTTAATGATTTTTTTTTAGTACTCGTTTTAACACTATTAACGTTTACTTAGCAGGACATTAATAACAACAGGATATTTATCATATAGGAAATGGCTAATGAAATCTGCTTCATCTGTCAGTGGATGTTTATGTTTCAAGGCTGCACTGGATTGTTTATGCAGGATTTAGGGGAGAATGGTAGTGTTTTGTTAGTGACTAATAATAGGGAAGTTAAATGGCAATTAGTATGGATTTTTATTATTATAATTATTTATATTACATTAGGACTCCCTTGGGCTTCAGATGAATGCTTGAAGCAGCTCAGCTGTTGCTGAAAGACTTCAGAATGAGACGAAGTATGTTTGATAGTGATGGGGACACAGGACTGGGAGCCAGAATTGTCCAGCTGTGCAAATAAGCTGACTCACTGCCTACTGCTCCTATGGTGAACCCTCCTGCAAGTAGCCCTTTGGCTCTGACACATCTCTTTTAAATGAATGGAGTTTACACGATTTCTGCATATTCTTATATTCAACAGCTAATCCAGGGCCAAACTGCGTCTCCTAATTTGATGTTTTTAGAAATACTCTATTCATTCTTAATGAATGTTTTCTCCCAATAGCTGCTTCAAATTGGATGCAAATGTCACAATTTTTAAGCATAACATATATAGCTTCTGGGCAGTTTTGCAGATCTCTGCCACCTAACAACTAAACCCCGTGGTTTGAACACCAGTGGATTTGAGGGATTTCCTTTTGAAAAGCCCAAATGCCTTTGCAATTTATAAAACAAGTCAGGCATTTGAAAATGATATTTTCCTTCTTCCTGTGCAAGTCTGAGTTCATTATTTGAGGTTTTCCTTCCTTTCTTGCAAAAAGCTCAAAGTGGTACATCCTTGTTGCAAGGACATGTGAGAGCTGCCAGATTGCATCACAACAGGGACAGGCATGAGTGCGGAAGCAAGATCGCAGAAGAGCTGGGGAGCTGCACTAGTCTTTGGCCGTCCTTCTCCAACCCTAGGCTTGCTCTTCATGAACAAGGACGAGTATTAATGCCTCCCACTGATAGAGTGCATAGTTTTTGGTCAGGATGCACGTATGTACGTGTGGAAGCTGGCCCAGCATGCCACTAACCAATGCCCAGTGATCTTTTTTCTTTTTGTATGGTAAAAAAAAATTTTCAGACTGAAATCACGGGAAAATTGAATCACTCTGGGTATGTTAATTTCATGGAAAGGAAAGTGCATAATCATAGAAAAATATTTCCCTTATTACTTATTGCTAAAGAATGAAATGCAAATTCCAAAGGCAGTTCCCTTCCTCCTCTTTGCCTTCCCCAGAGATCCCTGGGAGTATAGAATCTCATTCAGAAATCCCAAATCCTACCTCCGTTGCACCCCTGCAACTACTCCAAAGTCAATAGGAGTCATGGGTGCACAAGGAACTGAGTGCCCCATCAACATACTGCAATTTTTAACCATTATTAAATGTAAATCTCTCTAGCATCAATATTTATTCCTGCTAAATATGAGCAATGTTTAGGCTTATGAGTCACCAGTTCTTTTCCAGTTAGCGCTTGCTCCACCACTTCCACCCTTGAATGGAACTAGAGATTTATACATGATACCAGCACACAAAGTCAACTGTTAGGAAGAGGCAACCACAGAATAACAACTGGGGAGATAACAATGTGCATCTGTCAGAGCCAGCGCGCTCCACTGTTGTCATTTCTCTGCTGTTGGTTTTGCAGTAGGCTTGAGTGGCAAATCACAAAGAGCATGAATAAGTACAGCAGGATTTGCTCACAATTTGTTCCATGCAAGCTCGAGGTTGCCATGGGAGACAGGAAGCATTTTTCAGGCACTCCCACAGCAATAAACTGTTGCCGCTTTATTAACGAGTAGCAACATGCTATGTTTTTTTCAACTGCAGGCCTATGAGCTGACCAGCAAAAATGCTGGAGGTGGATAGAAAGTTTTTCCCCCCACTTTCACTTCTTACTTTGGATGCAACTCAATGTCCTGCTAAAGAGGGCAATCTGCTGTTTGCTGTAAGGCAGTAGGTTTAGTCTAGCTTCCAGTGGATGCAAGGTCTGCATAATAAAACCCTTATAATAAAACTGCATAATAAAACTGTTGCAATGTGCCACAGTAGTCCTAAGGCTGTAAAGGTGTTAAGGAGACACCTGAGAGGAAGCAGAAATCCAAAAGCCTGTTCATATTCTTCACATAAGTTATTTAGTGAGAGATTGCATACAGAAAAAAGAATGCTTTCAATCTGGTTGTAGCACAGATCAGTGGCTGCCAACCCAAAGCGAAGGTCTGCTGTGCTAAAAGATCTTCTTCAGTTTGGGAAATGGGAATGGGTGGTCCCTGGAGAAGATGTGGTAGTGTTCTTGTTTCCCAGGATGAATAGTCCATCACAGTGTTTCTGTAACTCTGGGTGGTGACTCCACCAAGGTGCTGAGAACCTCTCCTTGATCAGTGAAGATATCTCATTTCTGAAGGCACCACTGTAATCCTGTTCTTCTGGGATAACAGAGTGAGAAGTGACTAGTCACTGGCTGAAAAGGTAAAACAGAAGCAGGTAGCAGGAATTGTTGGCTGTCTTTACTGAAGGACTGAGAAACAGGGTTGAAGAACTGCACAGAGGAAACAAAAGGGAGGCACACTTTTAGATAGCTTAGGAAACCTGGCTTCTTATGTCAAAGATCAGGCCTTGTAAGGGCACTGTGAAATCAGAGTGGAGAGGTGCAGTTCCCCAAGCCAGAGGGACAGAAATAGAAGTCCTACAGCTACCATGAATCTCTGACTTCCTAAAGTGGTCCCCAAAGGTACGAATAAATGCTCAGAAGCAGGAAATCTCATATTGCTATTGTCTTTATACAGACAAAGGCATCACTTTCCCAAGTCAAGATAATATGCCTTGAAGAAATAAAGTATGTTCTCTTACRTTATCTTTTTATAGTCCTCTTCCTTTTCTATACTCCTCCCTGACTTGCTAGACATTTTTCTTGCCTGCTGGTTTGGCTTGAGGGGCCGTGTATTCTCACATGTCCTCTGTTGATAAAACAGGGTATACCTGTCCCAAAGGAATGGTGTTACCTGGGTATACCAATACATGGAAAATGCTACTGCAGACAACTGATTAACATCATTTATTGCTCAGCTCTGACTATGTTGCTCTATAATGAGTAAACGATGAACCCTACTTTTAAGAATATGTCTGTTTTGAGTGGTCTTTCCACAAAACTGCAAGGAGGTCAGGTCATAACGCTAACTGTATCCTTCACCTGCAGAACAGAATCAGAGCGCAGTATAGGAAAGGAGAGGAATACCAGGTATTTATTTTTTAGGATCTACCAATTCTAGAAATTAAATAGAACAGAATTTGATTTACACCTGGATACTTTAAATCAATTAAGCTTCTCCTGGTGAAAAGATTTAATGAATGAAAACATCCTGAGAGCTAATTAACGTGTCAAAGGCAACATCAGAACAACAACAGAAGAACAACCCCCTGGAGATGACACATTTACTTAGAGCACACAAATACAAAATTAAATTAAAAGTTTTGTCTTTTCCATCCTATTCTTTATTCACACTTACATGCCAACAGGCACTGCATTGCCTTCCCCAGCTGATATATTCCCAGAAGGTAACAGTACCAAGATCCCAAGTTCTGCTTCTACTTATAATTGCAGTCACAGCAGCTTTGGATTCCAGGGAGATCCCTGCTGATTAGCCACTGTGGAGAACAGCTGAGTACTCTCTGGCAAATCCTTCATTACAAGGCAGACCAAGATTTCAGGAAAGAAATTTCAGCGAGGAGAAGGAAACTTCACAATGCTCTTTAAGGTTTTCCAACCCTCTTGTTTTAGAAACCTCCCAAACCTTTCCCCAGGGAGACACTGACTTCTAGGCAGAGATTTTTTTTTCCTCTCAGAAAGGACTTGTTCTTCAGAGTTATTCTTGATATAGCCTGCGGACACAACCTAAAAACCACTGTCCCACTCTAAAGATGGAGGAATCACTCTGAAGTTACACGAGAGTGTCACAGAGCTGGGAAAAAGCCCTGATGCTGAGTCCGTTGTGCTGAACGTCCCATCCCATCACATTCAGCAGCCACTGCAGTTCCCTTGCTCTATCTGTGCACTTACTTCCCCCTGAGACATGTGAGTTCAAGATGCATCTGGAAAAAAAGAATAACCCTTCTTCTTTGTGCACCAGATTAGAGGCTTTTTTCTCATCAGCAAAGAGAGGTAGTTTCTTCCACTTTACTAACAATAGACCTGGTGGGCTATAGACTGCAGTTAATCTGCTCTGACTGCTGCAACCGTGTGGGAGCACACAGGGGCACGATGCCCTCCCATATCGTGATTTTAACTCAGTGAGGCCAAGAATAAATGTTTAGACAATGCTGACTTAGAAGGTTTTTTGGTGTTTCATTTCTCTTTTAAGGAAGAAACTAAACTGGAACTGAAGGCAGTAGCATGTTTAATGAGTTAAAGGCACCAGGGAGGAGAGTTTACTTTTCCAGAATCCATTAGAAATCTCATGAAAATGAGACCACAAGAAATGAAGAGTCTTCAGAAAATATTAATCTAAATAATCAATGTGGTACAACTGAATTTAATGGAAGGACAAAGCAAAGCCAACTGAATTCAGGTGCATGACTGCCCGTGAGGCGGCAAGAGGACTATCGTTCAGTCTCCTGGGTCAGTGGAGAGAAACTCTTCCCATATTCAAACAGGCAACGAAGAGAGGAGGGAYAAACTGTCCTCTCAAGGTGCCCCTCTCTCTGTTCACTGGAGAGGCAGCCCACAGGACCAACTTAGATTAGTCACTCTGGTTTAGCTTAAGTTTACATTTTACAGTTTATTGGGCATGAACTTTTATTTATTGCTTTATAACATAATTAAGGTCCATCTGATATTTTCCTTTTTTCTTCCCTCTCCTCTGTATCAGGGACAAAATTTGGTTTGCTCTGCCAACAGGATATGCAGAAATTTCAATGAATCCATTACTGAACTATCATTTTTTTCAATCAAGAAATCCATTGCCCGACAGTGACTAGTCCGGTTTCACAGTTTTCCACCAATTCCATAAATTGCATCAAAGTTTCATCATTTCCTAATTCAGGTTTTCTCAGAAACATTACTCATCATTGAAGAATGTTCTGGTCGTTAAGAAGGTTAAGAGATAATATTTTCTTACATTTTTGTGGCTGTTTTCTCTTTTGGAGAGAAAATATTATGGGAGAGGAAGCTTCCCTGCTGATTGCAGTTGCTCAGTTTTCCTGTCTTTCTCCACTTTTTGCTTCTCCAATTTTTTCCAATTCAAAATTTAAAACAAGTTGCTTTACAAAAAAAAAAAAAGCTTGAAGCTGCAAAAATATTTTATTAAGAAATACCATAGGAAAGCCTAAAGGGATAAACCCTCCTTTGTGCTTCCTATACTCAAAGTCAAACGAAGAGGCAGGAGGGTGATGGAGGGTTGTGAGTAATGCTCTGAGGTCTTTCTGTGGGTTTTGAAAGAACATGCTATCATCTAAGTCACTGCTGACCCCAGAAAGAAGGAGAAGTTACAGGAGGAAATGATCCATGCTTGCCTGCAGCAGCTGGACAGCAGGGAGGAGTGCTGTTACGCAGCTTATTTATCTGAGCAAGCTGTGGAGCTCGCCCGCTGTTAGAGTTTTCTTTCTTCTCCAACTTACACTGCTAGTCTTTTCCTCAATAATTCTCTCCTTTTTTTTTTAAAGGAATCTGATTTATTATCAGAGGATCCATAACAGCAGAAAAATCTCCCCTCAAGCTTTCCCTCCCTCCCTTCATGCCAAGTTCTTAGCCTTGCTCCTTTTTCTCTTGCTTCTCTCGCTGGCTCTTCTCCCATGCCTTGCAGCCAGCACCTTTGAAGAAAAATTCAGCCTCCTCCACCTTGCTGGTTCCCCTGGCTGTTCCTCCTGCTGTTTAATGGTGCCCTCGCTCCGAGATCTGCTCTCCTTCAGTGAACTCTGGTTGTCCTCATGTACCCTCATTACCCTGGGCTTCCATTCAGTCATCTCCTTCCAGTTGCAACATTTTCTCCACGTGAGGAACATGGGCTCAGCTGGTGTAAGCACATGTCACTGAACATGGATGCAAGGCAGGGTGCGATAGAGTATGGACATTGGCTGTGCAGCTCTCTCCTTATGAACCTCAAGGAGCTTGTCCAGCTCTAGGGCTGATGTAACTCTCCCATCAGAATTGCTGTTGTTCACTGTACGACACTAAGGCTCGATAATGCTGCTGGTTGAGCTCATCACATTCACTCCCAGGACTCCCTTTCCTGCTCTATCAGAAATGTCTTTTGCAATCTCCCACCCCATGTCTCCACCCCACCAGGGCTCTGCTCATCCCTTCATTGCCATTCAGGTTTCCCATTTGTGTCCTTACCTCTGCCACTGTCTCCTGCTCTCCTTAATGCCCACTGTCATCCCTTGTGACAGGGTTTTTTAATGTGTTCCCCATGCTACACCTGCCCCAGCCAGGCATGGTAGGGCTCTTGTCCCCTCTCCCACTTGTCTCCTACTCCCACTTCCATATGTCCTCTCAGTTTCTATCCCATATTCCCCTTACAGCCTCTGAGTCTGACTTCAAATCACCTCCAGCCAGACTTTGCCTCACACAGCACAGTTCTGCCAACCCTCTACTTCTTCTTCCCTTCTCTGTCATTCCCTGTGTGACCATGGATATCCTTCTCCTTTCTCTCTAGGACCTTCTATCTCTAATCCCAACCTGCCATCCCTCTCCTACACACTGCTACAACTTTCCCACTTCCTCTCTGTAAAATGTTTTTGAATTTCTTAGGAGTCCAGGATACAGACACTGTTCCTGGGCAATTTGTAACATGGTTAGCACTAACGTGGTCAAGCAGCTTCAGGAAGGGGAAGAAGAAAGTTTATTCATCTCACAGCATCAGGAAAGCTGGGACCTTGATTTTTCTCTGAATCGGGCTTTTCTAGGGTTCTGATTTGTACTCATTTTGACAAGGTTGTTCCTACTGATGCTAAAGAATCTCTTGACATTTTGGAATGGAAAATTACTGTGCTAAAGTCAGACAAAACCCGGTGAATTATCTATTTTTTATGCAGTGTCCTAGGCATCTGAGTGGGAAGCAAAAGAGCAGCTGGCACCTCAGTGGCTGTTTAGGTGGAAAATATATGAGTTCCCTCTGCAGTCTCAGAAGAGCAAACCCATAAAAAGACCCACCTTAGTCCTCAAGTGCATTCAACAGCACTGGCATCAGCTTTGTGACTCTGCATGATCAGAAGGCACCCTCCCACCTTAGTCCCTGTGGATAATACCATTGCTAAAACATTATGGCATCAGAAATCTCAGCTGCAAAGCTCAGCATTTGCCTTTGCCTTCATCAAGAAACAAAGGAAGAAGAGGAGGTATTGCTCCCCTGTTGCACGATGGCTTCTTTTTTGCTTTCCAAAGAGAAGCCCATTTGCATGCATCCCTTGGGTCTTTAGCCTGGGCCTCCATGGAGCTCCCATATCTGTTTTTTCCAGTTTCTCAGGTGCCATAGCTGTATGCCAAGTTTTAAATCCTTAAGATTAGGGATGTCAGCACTACTAGTGCCAAATGGTAAAAAGTCAAGATTAAGGGCTCATTCAACAGTATAACTGTCTGAAAAACTCAAGCACTTCTGAGATCTCCAGGTGTGTTGGCTTCACATTTTCAACTGAGATTTTAAAAAAAAAAACTTTGTTCCTGGAGCTGAGACTTTACAACATGCTTCAAACTTTATTTATGGTAGAAGTTATTTACCTGAATGTTTCTCTTGGAAACGGTAAAATTTTAAACTGGAAAAGACTTCAAGTGTCAGAACAATCCTCTTGTCTTAGGATAAGATCACCTTTACCCAGGTTGTAAGGATGACATTTTTCACCCAAGCTGAGGCATGTACAACAAAGATGTCTACATCTAAGCTGAGCCCTTATTAGGCTTAGGAACTCTAATCTGTGTGGCAAATAAAGTCTAGGGAACAACTGGTCCACCCAAAACCCCATGTCTACCTTAGGATGCAATGGATCACTGTCAGGACCCACTGATTGTACTTACTAAATTTCCACATATCAGAGTGGGAACCAAAAAAAAAAAAAGATCAGGTGCAGATATCTACCTTGTAGTGTTTAAAGCTAGGGCAAGCAGACCACACTCCAGCTGTTTGGGTGTATGTAAACTACCTGTCTGGTTCCAGTGCAGCTGGTAAAACCTTTGCTGGTAGAGTTTAGGATGCAGTTTGTCCAGCTAGATGTAGGCACCTCTGTTGTGATGACATGGGTCACACCCGAACCTCCACTGACCAACCAGTTCTCCACTGCTCTAAAGGGCGGACTGCTCCAACATCAAAGGCAACACTGCTTCCAAAATCTTTAGTTGTTGCTAAGGGTCCTCACATTCACCCTATGCAATTCGTGTCACCGCTTCATTCCCTTTACACATTTCTTTTGGTTTCCACCCCACCCCCCTCAGCTTCTAGTTTTGCTCTTCCAATGAAAGCCTATCAGTCCATTCCCAATCCATTACAGACACAGGAAACCAAATATATCATCCCTCCCACCAGCAGTATTTTTCATATTTGAAAACTGTAAAATCAAAATTATAAATTGGTAGAATTTGTGCTATTTAAAAAAATCAGTCACTTAAACCCATGTGTCTTCATCTAATATAAAACTGCTAGGTCTGGGCTGAAAACACTTTTTTTTTTTTTATTCTGTGGATATTTCAATTCCAATATGAAAAAATAACAAATAGAAAAAAAATCAATTGAAAACTATGTGAAGTTATTTCCAACTTCAAGGTATTATACAGTGTGTGCAGAATCGCATGCTACTCTAGGAAAAAAAAAATGTTTCAAAGAACCCTATAGTTCTGTACTAAAGGCATTTTATAAGAAAATTATGAACACCCTAAAAGTCTGTCCAATAATATTTCTAGCAAAAGAGCCAGCACCATAAAGTTGTTGTCAGTACCAGCTTCTCTTCCTTCTAACTTCTTCCTGACTGAGCTGTTCTGGAGCTCTGTGCCTTAGACTAAGCTATAACTCCTTCCTTAACTTCTGTGACTTTGTGTCCCTCCCAGAAATTACGAAGTAAAGAAAAATTGCTCTCTACATGGGATTTTGCCATCTTCTCCAAACAGACGTTGGTTAGCCCAGGAAAATTTAAACTAGTGAAAGTAATGCTTTTAGACCTATGCATATATTACTTTTTAAAACCAATACGTTTATTTCTTTAGGCATGTGTATAGACACATGCAGAGATTTTTATGCATATACAAATGATGCATTGTCTCCTAGACTACTATATACTATGAATATAAAATATGCCTTTAAAAACCTATAGCAATCTTTCTTCTGTTATTGACTATAATTTGCTTCAATCAGTCTAAAATCTTTTGTGTATAATTTATCGGTAATCAATTGATTTCTCCTTGTCTATGTTTTTGTTCTTCTCAGCATTTAGCTATGAATTTAGCCATGAGTCAGTTTTATCCTGATCTTATTTAATTTCCAATCATTTTCCCTTAAACTTGCTATTTATCAGGTCAGGACTGCACTGGTTGAATTTATATTCTCTGGGGAGCTATTTACCTGGATATATTTTTTGCATGAAAACCACCCCTGGAAATGCTAGTATCGGCAAGCTTCTGTATTCGAGTATGTTCCTACTGTGTCTGCATTTGAGGCCATATTTACTCTGAGTTACTGACCCTTTAAATTCAGCCTAGTTTGTTTTGGTCTTTTCATTTTTTTTATTTTTCAACTCTAATTGAATGAGATCCAGCAAACAGTATCAAAAGAAGGTTTTCAAGAAGTGCCTACCATGTGTGCCTTCTCTACAAACACTGCCAATGGAAAGTCGCATATAAAATTATCTACTTCCTACTGCTAATAAATATTTGGTTCCATTTTGTGAGGAGGCAGCACACACATTGCCTGTGAAAACCAATTAAAGTTCCGTGAACAGAAGGTTTCCAGAATCAGGCACATATGCTCTAGACTGATACTTGGAACATTAAATAGAAACACATGATAAATATGTCTGCATCTCTTTTATCTGAGCAATCCAGCCAGATTATGCAGTAAAATTGCAATAAGGTCACTTGCAAAAGAGAATTGATCAGAATGCTGCTTTGCTTTTTTGCAGTACTATAACCATTCTGCTTTCATTTTTCCAGCCTTTTATTTTGAGGCCTGCTGGGCATTGTTTTTTATGGGAGCTACTGGATTAGGTCTATGTTTAGGAAAGCATTTAAACACATGCCTAATTTAAAAAAATGCAAGTATTCTCCTTGAAATCAATGGACCTGCTTCTATAATTAAAGTTAAGCATCTGTTTAAATATTTCTTGGCCTGGGTCTGCAATCCGTAACACAGATGGACTAACAGTGGTAGCGAGTTTCAAGATGTCATAATGACAAAAAAGACTCCATTATATCATTAATCTATCTAGATATTTATATGGCATCCATCTCTATAAAAATTGCAGTACCTATCTTAAAGTAACCACGAGTGACGTCATATTGTTCCCCTAAATTTAGCCTAATTACTGGCTCTTCATTACTGGCCTTCCTGGGCAGTTAGCTGAGCCACCCTGCATAATTGCATGAATACACTGCATCCACTGCAAAAACTTCGCTGCCACTGCTGCTGGCTGCTTAAAACAACCTCACTGGCTTGGCACTGAAGGCAGAAGAGAGTTTGTCAAAGGCACGTTTGCTGCTCAGCTAAGGACAGCTTCCAGCCGAGGGACAACAACAAAGAGTTGGGGACAAGACCTTCTTAAACCACTCCAGCCACAAGAGGCTGTCTCAGTCAGTCCTACATGCTACATCCCTCCAAAGCAATGAACACCTTTCCTGAAAAGTCCCCTCTGTTCTCACCTCTAGAGTCTGTTGACTATAAATCATTCCATAGATCACTAGTTAGCTGGATTCACATCCATAACACAACAAATATTTCCCCTCCAGCATCAAGTCTTTCAGGCTCCACGGGGGATAATTCCTGAAGTAAAACAGCGATCTTCGAAACAGAAATTGCTTTCCATTCCACAAAGGAGAAGGGTTTGTTAATCATGCAACTATTTAAAAGTCACTCCCAAGATGTGCACCTGAGCTCAGAGCCTATAATTTATAATCTACCCACCCACACACGTAAACTGCAATCAGATCACTGTTCCCACAGAAGATAAACGTGCTGAAACACAAGACCCAGCACTGTTCCAAGCAGTGATAAAACATTTAAAGGAAAGATACTGGATAGTTTCATAGTCTCCGGGTAGCATAGGACAGGGGCAAAGGTACCCTTTACCTGCTGCGGAGGGTTAAAATGCAAATGTACAGATGTGAAGGAGACAGAGTTTCCTTTGATCTCATCTCACCTTCTTTACAAATCAGGTCTTGATAGCATGGAAGTATAGTTCCCAATGCCAAAAGACAACCAGTGGTTTAAAAAAATCTCTTAATGAAAGGGTTGAGGGCTACTCAAAAAACCCTGAAAAATTAACTCCTCAACATGTCATTTTCCCATCAGATATTATCTCTAAAATCAAGAAATCTACGGGGGGGGAAACCAACAACAAACAAGCCAATAAACAAAGATTTTGGTGGAACTTTCTAACAAGAAACTCAAACCAAAATATTGCCTTTGGAATTAATCTTAATGCCCACATCCAGTGGAATGACCAAAGAGCTTTGTGGCAGCTATAGATCTTGGTCATTTATAGTCATGTTCTTCCACAAAAGCTTGTTTGGCATTGAACTATACTTCCCAGGATGCACTAGTCCCTTCCCTCAGAAGAGTGTAGTACATCATTTAACAGCCAATTATATAATGTGCAGCTACTTCAACTTTTTACCTCTCTTTAGGATGAAGACAAGTGYTGATATACCAGCATTTTTCAAAAGGCAGTTATTCCATTTTTTCAACTAATTTCAAACAAGACACTGCCAACTTCCTGCTGGCATTCTGGTGTGTGTCCTTACCAAAATAACCATGAACTTGAGTGTCCTCTAGTAGGGTAGGTAGCTATAAAGGTTCCTGGCACTGGAGTACCCAAGCACACCATAAATATTAATAGAGTTATCCTTCCAACATTTCTATGAGGCTTTATTACCCCCATTTTGCAAACAGAGAATTGAATTTCAAAGTCACTTGCCCAAGGCAGCACAGGAATTTTGTACTGGTGCCAGGACTGAGCCCACATTTCTTAAGTGCTCATCCAAAGCTCATCTTTTCTCTTCTACCCTCTCATRCAAGGCACAAATTTGTGCCTCAATATTTGTGCCTCAATATTTTCTGTTGGTCTGATTCTAAGCTATTTTCTCACACATGTGATCATAAAAGATGCCAAGGTGAGCTCTTATTTGGGGATAAGAGATAGTGCTTCCATACAAGGGGACCAGGATTTAATCTGCAGTCTTGCTCTCTCCCTGGCTGTCAGTAAGCACAGGCCCTGCAGAAAAAAGGAGTGCTCTGTGTTGCACAATCTACAGTGATTGCTCTGGATGATTAAGAAATGGTATTAATACATTCCATGGATGAACTATCCAATCTTCCTTAGCCTGAGGGATAGAAACTGAAATCTTGGGCCTAGCTGGAGAATTCAAGCGAGTAGAAGAGCATCCCTGGAGAAAAAAATAATAGCACTGGCTTGCATTTGTTTGGCCTTTCTTTGAGTGCAAAAACATACCAAATGCCTTGTAAGCAGGAAAAATAAGTAAATCTCACTCAAAGAGCCTTGCAAACACGATGTTTTCAGTTTGCTTAGGTCCACATCTCACAGGTTTTGGTCTGAATTTATTGCACTCAAAGATGCGTGTCAAAACCTACCTAGAACTGTTGTATTTTACTTATTTCAAGACCTCTAATATTCTAATTTTCCTACAATACCATAACTCTGGCTAGATTTGCTCAAAATTTACTCCAAAATTCAGGCAAGACTTTTAAGTGACCCAGAACAAGTTTGAGATTTGTCATTCTAGGCACAATCAGAAACATGAGCTAGAAGGACCTACAGATCTCCAAGGTGACATCACAGTCCTCACACTGCTGAGTTGTTAAGYATCTAATGCACAAAATAGTAAAATATTTATGTCAACATTTTAAAACACATAAATTATGTATTTAAGACCCCTTAAGCTGAATATGCACATCTTAATCATAAACTGGTGTTTTGGTATTGCARTAACTTGATACTGAGATTTAAAAGCAAGATTCCATGGTTCTCACTTTTGGAGGGGGGCATGATGCAAATCAGATGCTTTTGAGAGCAAAAACAGTCTGGAAATGTTTGCAGTGATGTCTAGCCTTCATMTTCTAGATACTTACCACAGTGTCATCCCCACTGTCCTCATCACTAGACATCTTAAAAAAACTTGCATGGTCTTGTGACTTACAAGCCCATGACTTTTCCCGTCTCATCTACACGTTAAGTGCGCAAAAAGACAAGTATTTCCTAAACTCCAACTTTACTAACAGCTTCTAGCCTAATGAGACAGAACTTTCTTTTTCATGAGTATGAAGCTAYGAAAAGGTAAATAATTATTCAGTATTTCTTTGCTTTTTTCAGCCAGGACATCCAGATATCCTGACACAAATATCTTGATATTTCTTGGCTGAAGTTCAGATTAGATTTCTGCACTGGGTTTCAGTGTGGCCCATTAGAGTGATGGAAACCATCTGTTAAGCTAGGGTGTAGAATGAGTAATCTYCAGTATTTGAGGATGCTTTTGTCCTTGAACACTATTTGGTTTCAGGTCCTCTCTCCAGTAGTTAAAATCACCCTTAGAGAAAAATAACGACAGTTAGAATTAAACCTTGCACACKCTTTGAACTCCTATAGAAACTGGGAAGTGTTCCTTTACACCAACATTAGACACAGTCTGTAGGGCACAACCTACTCCATAATGCTTAGGTCATGTGGGGTTATTTCATTGTATACCTATTAATTAAGGTGTCATGAATTAATTAGGCACAATGCCACTAAAAAGCTATGATAAGCAGTGCATCTCATATGCTAATAGTAGGGGCGTCTCTTACATAAGTGAATCATCCCTATTTCCCAAATCAGCAATTACGCTGTGCCCTGTGGGTAAATGCCTTTCATAGAAATTATTCCCAGAACTTCTTCAGAGAACATCTGAGACAGCACTGGAACATCACTAATTTATCTTTCCGCACCTATGTCAGAACCCTTTTGGCCAGTAATTCTTGGACTCACATCCCCACCCCAGGTGTGAGGTCCTACTCCTACCTTTGAATTGTCTTTGGGATCATGGCCCTGCCACAGCTCCCTCCCTGCAGTCTGAAACCACTGCTCTTGATGGTGCCTTTGTACCTACGCCTAAAGGGCAGTGCTCTGCTCTCAGAGCAGCCTCCCTGTTTTCAGAAAGACTACCCAGGAAGGGGCACAACTTAAGATGAACTTGATTATCCATCCCTTTCAAAGCTGAGTTTTCTGAGGAGATGAAATAGCAAGCTGTGATGATAAAAAACCCCAACTTCTAAGAAAGGTACATAGTAAAGAAAACCACATCCGAGTGAGAGAAAAATGCCTAAAACGTAACAAGGTTAAATACAAAAGCCTTTTACAAAGTTAGAGAAGTTAAACCGTCAAGTCCTGTCAGATATTTCAAGGAGTAAAAATGGCACCTGTAACTACATCAGCCAGGCAGGGCAACGCAGCCTCCTGCTCCAGGCTGCAAGTACCAGCCGGGTTGGAAGTGCTCAGCACCTCTGAAAACGAAGGTAGTCATTGAGGCAGACAGATGAGGCTGCCTCAGCCCTGGAAGTTTCACTCTGCTTTTTTTCCCCGAGGGATTAATGAAATGACAGTAAGGTAAAAGGCTGCCATGTTTCAGCTACTGTCCTGCTGTTCTATACTGTCCCTAAGTCCAGGTGAGACGACTTACTCCTCTGTCAGGGAGAGGCAGGTTCCTTTGTGTTACCTGATGTTATGTACCATCAGCAWCTCCAGAAGCTTGGAATAAACTCAACTCTCCTTTCATTGTAAGGCACCTGTGGACATCTACAGCATGAGCACGTGGGACCTGAGGCACTTTGGCAAGCCCATACGGAAAAAACTAGGCATCTCTGTACTATGAGGTACTACAGCAGTTAAAAAAAAAATAAATCTGTGTATCACTCTGGGGGATTTGGGCACCTAAAATCTGCATCAACTGGAACTTGAGCAAGTAAGTGACTTTTCAGCTCCCATCCGAAATGATTTTCCTGAGATTGCACAAGAGAGTTGCAAAAAATGAAATCCAAGCCTCTCAAACTGCAGTTAAAGTCCCTGCCACTAACCCATCCTTTCCTCATTTATAGCTAACTTAAGCTCACTAGCTGGACTCTGCTCAGCTAGGATTGACAGCGGCGTAAATTACTGCAATAAGGCCACTCAGGATGCACCCAGTACATTTTTACTCTGTTCACTAATACATCAAAGCAGAGATACAAAGAACGTTATTAGCATTGACCTAACTGCTTTGCCTAACAGCCGTCTGCAGCAAAGCAATGCAGGCTAAGATGTTAAAGAGCTGCACACATTGCATTCCTCTAAAGCCAAATTCAGTGTGGTCTCTATTGATTTCAGTGAGATTTGTATCAGGCAGACCTCCATACCAAATGGTTAAGAGCTGCCGGGCAGAGTGAGTTGTCAAGGAAAGGATGTACTTACAATTGCATTTTGACGAAAAAGGGAAAACAGGCTTTCCAAAGTACAGAATGTTTTTGCTGTTACCGGGATGCTTTCTAAGCCCTTCTGTTCCCTCTGTGCTTCAATTCCTTTGTTACAAAAACCACAAACACCTTCCGGGCCAGGAAATCCAATATCTTTGCAAGTAATTATCTTTACACACAATAGACACAGAAAGCATTGTCACCACTTGAGAAGCGCATATGGCTAAAAGGTTTACATGTAGATATTCCTGGGCCAACAGTGCAGGGTGAAGCAGGCTAATGAAAGAGCTAAAAGAGAGAATGAGGTAGATGCTTTTATAAACAACATATTTTTCRGTCTAATTTTTGGTTTTGTCATTAAATTAGAATTTTAGTAACCTAACCAAATTAACAGATCAGCTGGATCCAGCCAAGTCCACACATGGCAGTAAGGCAGAGCAAGAATAGAAACCAGTAATCCTGCCTGCTCCATCCGTGAGTGATTAGTCAGACTCTCAGTTCTTCTGTAACACTTTTCCACGCCCTAGCTCTCAAAACACTGTTTAAAGAAAAGCCATGGATCACTGTTACAGGGCTAGAGAGAAGGAAAGTCGTGCCAAAGATCAATGTCAGAGTAAAATATAATCCTAAATCAGTATTCAGGGGCCTTAACTGTTCCTGACTGTGCCTCTTCAAAATAGTAAAAAAGATGCATTTAATTTCTAGGATCATAAAATGAAGAAAACAAAAATACATGCTAATTAGTAAATAACCCAAATCCAGTTTTTGCTTCCCTGGCTACGGTGAGACATTACCTTAATGCTTGAAATAAGAGAGCTGTCCAGTAGCAAATTGCCATTCCAGAGGAGCAAGTTCTGCACCTCTGTTCAGATTGTTCTTTAACAGCATGTACGTTCCTCAAACCTGAATAGCCTTCTGGTCTTCTGGTCTGCTCTTCTGAAGCACAAGCTGGGTACTCCACAGATGAYTGCAAGGACATGAAACCTTTCTCCATACACCCTTCTGCTAAGAGCATGTAGAAGGCATACCTACAACCAGGCATTCACATATSTATGGGTCTGCAAACGGTTCAAATTTAGAGTCCTTTTTAGAAAATGGAGTCCCCTGAAGGGAGATGGTGGAGATTTGGCTGAGGAAAAGTGTTGTTGGTAGAAAGATATCAGAATCCAAATCTTAGTCAAAAACCTACTGGTTAAAACACAGGTCTGAAAGTGGAGGCTCTGCTCTCCTACAAAGCTGGAGTTTCCAAGATGAGTATGTGGGGAGACAGTTTTGGTGGATGCTCTCCCCAGCTTCGGGACCTTAGAGCTTTCAGACTGCTGCCAGCCTGGCAGCCCAGGGAGACTACAGTCTTCTGGGACATCCGAGGTTTTGAGTGCCAGCACTACTAAAGAAAACCAGAGGTCCTGACAAGTTGAACTTTGTTCAGAGACATTGAGGGCATCCTGAGAAAGGAGACCTCTTTCCAGGACTATTGGGAAACTAGGAGCATAGAAGCCCTGAAAGGCATGATTAAATCAGGAAGTTCAGCTTATATGTGCTCATATGTGGGGTTTTTTTCTACTAAAACATTTCAATTCTTTAAAACAGAGCATGAAAAATGTCATTTTGGTTTTTAGCTTTCTAGTCCGTAAGAAATACACAACTTACATCTTTGTTTTGAAACAGCAAGGGTTTTCCTCATCGTCATCTCTACTTCATGCCCAGGGCTATGTTATGCTAAGAGGCTATTAATTTAGTGGATAGACTCAGCCACATCTTTTTTTTTTCCCCCCTGATAAWCTAAGCAAACATGAGGTCACAGCAAGGGCTTGAAAACTGCAGCATGGCAATGGAGTGGCAAGTGGCTGGAGAACAGACAAAATTTAGAAAACAAACCCAAGAGTCAGCTTCAGTGCTAGTACCAGCTCTCATCTTTGAACAATACTCATTACCCAGGCCTAAACACTGACACCATTTCTAACTCGGGGAATGCCTGAGCCAAAAATCCCTGAAAGCAGATAGGAGGGAGGGATTGCTGCATATTTACCCTGTTCTTACTCCCTTGTGTAGCCTATACTCTTCCTTTTTGCTCCTATCCAACCTCAGAGGATGCTGGGCTGGACAGCCCTTTGGGCTGACCCTGTACAGCTGCTCTGACACTCTTCTATTTACGCTGCTTTTCAGAGGAAGTGATTTTCTCTTATTCCCAATCATTGTCAACAAACAGCAAACCCCTCCAAAGCCATTTTTAACAGAGTGAACCTAAGTGCTTACATTCAAGGATTAGTCATACGCTGCTGGAATGAAAACAAAGAAAATGTAAACAGCTAATGCTTTTGCCAGAAGTATGCAAGAGTCTGTGTGGGAAAGGATATGATATAAGAGCTTGTGTGATCATACATTCTTTTATTAAAATAAAAGCTTTCACAACAATTCCTAACAYGATTTTTTTTTCCAAGTATCACCATTCATTAAACAAAGCTTGCCTGTGCAATTATCAAATATGTAAGGCTTGTGATATCAAGTAGAACCCTTTATGGGTGTATTTCAAATTGTCGTTGTTTAATTATTAACTGACTCCATCATGTTTTCTTTCGATATGTGTTCTTTATTTCAGGAATACATCCTGCTATATTAAATGGAAAGATAACTCAGTCAAGAATCTGAGGAATAAGATGAAAATCAGCTTGTGTATGCTTTCTCACTTTCCTTTTCTCAGCTATCCCAAATTATCACCACGGCCAAGACAGAGAAAGGAAAGAAAATTCAGTATAGAGAGTTACACTGGGCTTTGGGGCAGATACCCCTTCACCCACCTCCTTCTCATCCCTGCCTAGTGATCTYACAAGTATGAAACAAAAAATGTTGTGCCATGAAGGTTTAAAGAAAACACCACCTTGGAACCGATTGCTACCATATATATGGGCAAAGTTTATTCTAATTTACAGGKTTTTTTCAGGCAGTTGTTTATTTGTCCCAACACATAGTTCAGGTGATCTCTTCATAAAATGCAGAAGTCTGATAAGTAGAAAAGCCAAGGGATAGTTTCATAAGTGTCAAAAGGGTTTGTTTTGACATTGCTAAATCAGACTGTTTTTGCTCAGAGTGGGGTGGAGAAACAAGGAGACACGGGCACTGTTCACAAAACTACCCCAGGGTGAGGGATCCTATTCTGGCATCTCCATGGTAAGGTAGCCCACTGCAATGCAGAAGACACACATTCACTCTGCTCAGAGTTTACCTGAATCAAAGGCTTTTTCTTTCTAAGAAGAGGTGCTGACTGAGAAGTTTACCACTCTTTCTGAAGTGGTACTCTTTTATGTCTAAAAAGTCACTAGAAGAGCCACGGGAACCCACCGGTGCTCTTTTCCAGGTGAGTGCCCTTATGGCAGGCTATGACTCTGTCTTGAATGTAAGTGTAAACGTACATGACTGTAAATGAATACTTAGAGACTGATATAAAAAGAAAGCCCTTCAATAGGAGTGGATGATAAAGCACTAGCCCAGAATACCYACAGACCATCAGTGTTCACCCACAAAATGAGATATCAGATTTAAAATCCCTGCTTTATTTGAGGTAAAAAGAGTATTTAAAACCCTTCAAAGTATCCTAAGTGAGGGTTTTAAAGAAAAAGTAGAGCTACTTTGTATGAATTTTTATTAGCTTCCTTCCCAGAATACTTGTTCCAGAAAAAGCAAAATATTTCTTCAGTCCTAACTTTGTTTTACCAAAGGTTAAAAAAAAAATAATTTCAGGTGCACCTAGAATTTTGGGGTGTTCTTGGCATGAAGTTTCCTGGGAGACAACTAAGCCAAGAAAACGCATGAGAGGTATATTTTCCCTTTCTCTCTACCTCCTGTCCAAGCAACCCCACATGCACGGGGGGCTCCCCTGTAGTCCAGACTGCCTCTGAAGCAGACAACTTGCAGATCAAGCACGTGGGCTATGGAGTTGAAAGAGAYCTCAAGATGAACAAAGAATGGCTTCATCCCACCATGAGGAAACTTTCTAGGCAAGGGAGACTTGCTGCCCAAAGGAACAAACTTTTGCTTAATAAYAGATACAATCTGCACTTAACCAGGTTAGCAACTAAGTTTTCTAGATGTGGTAGAAAGGCAGCTGAGCAGTTTCAGTTCCACAGACCAATACCTCCTCATCAATGAGATAAAATGCTTTTTCTTTTGTCTTGAAAACATATTTTCCAGACCATCTTCCTCCTTTCTCAACAAATTCRAATCATGCCTCACATGCTTAAAGCAGCAATGCACTGAATGTTCCCCTCTGTCTCTTCTAACTTATCAAGTTTGTGATTCCTAATTAAATATATAAATTCTAAAAGTATATTTTAACCACTGGCAATTGATTCCCTTTGGAACAAAAAAGCCTCCCTCTAGAGCAAGTTACATGAAATCACTTGACTCAACAAGCTAAACTAACTTCCTTTTGCCTAACCCAACCTTTTAGTGGTTGGCAATGCTCCAGCGCCTCTGATTAAGGGAAAAGTTGCTGAAGGGCCAGATTTTTGAAGGTGCTGAGCACCCACATCACATGCTGATTTAAGTGATGCTGCAGATGCTGGGTACCTGTATCATCCTGCCCCATGACATCTTCAAATCACTTTCTCTTGGTGTGACGGGGTATCACTTTCACTTGTTTTTCTTTTCTTTTCTTGGATTATCAAAGTTAAATTCCACAGAACAGTGATGTTTATCTCTTTCTGAGCTGAATTGCAGAACAGTATTTGCATTTGAAACATCAAGTACTTCTACACCCACTTCTCCAAACAGAACCACTACAGGGTTTTGAGTTTGCACCTGTAYTTTCCATTGCTGCTTTGATTTATTCCAGCTAAAAGGAAAAATGAAAACTGGAGTTTTTTATTTCAAGTGCTGGACTCATTCTCTCAATGGGTGGGTTCAGACTTTGGCTCTGTCATTCCTTCCTTGTGCAGCTCTCATGCGAGCAATGCATCTGTGAAATGAAGATGATGTGGCTTCCTTTCTCCCACCCTTTCGCCCTTTCTTTTGACAGGTTGGGCAATAAGTTCTGCAGGAGGTCCTCAGCTGAGGTSTCCAGGCTCTCTAACGCTATAAGCTACAGCTTTGTTCAAAATTAGTRTTCAAAACGCTGTGTGCAAGCCCTATGGGGACTTGCTACAGAAATACTACACTGAAGGCCCCAGCAATGCAAAGCTGTCACTGGGCACTCAGTCACGTTGCTATCATACACCTCAGGCAGACCACCTCTACTAGAAACAATAGCATGTGCAGAAGAAGGGTTAAACAGAAGGAATCTGATTATGGAGGGCCAGAGAGACTAAGTGTCCCTGAATGACTTACTGCTCACTGCTGGCTGAATCGTCTTCCACTTGTTTGGAGAAGCAGAAGCTCTCAGGACTAAGGCAGGAAGACTTTATCATAACCCACTGTTCTCCCATATGTTTTATAGAAAGTCCATGACAGGATTTAGTTTTCACATTACAAAAGGGATGAAAAAAAAAACAACGAAGCTGAAAAAGCAAATGATAATTCCTTAGAAATCACTGGGAGTGCCTCACTGAAAGCCACAGGGCCGGAAGGAAACACTGAACGCTCATATCTTCCTGTGCTTCAAAGTCATTTTCTTTCCATTTGGCTTTAGAGAACGTCATTTTGGCTGGCTCTGTGGCTCTTGCATCGGGACAAGCGGTGTGCCTTTCACTACAACTCTGTGCTCATATATACCTGAAAGCTAGAGGGGAGCAAACGGGGAGCGGAAATGAAGYTTTAACTCAGAAGAAAATCAAAGGAGGATTTTTTTAGCATGTTCATTTTTTTCTTTTTCTTATTGATGACAGAGGTTGGGGGGAAAAAAAGGCGTTGGAGTAATTGATTTTCAGAGGAAAAAACAAATGAGCAGATTAGCTTAGCAGTGCTAGCCACGGTAGCACAAATACCTGGGAGAAAAAATATTCAACTTCATTGTTGCATATTCTGCCTATAACATATTCTCTTTCTATGGCATAATAAAAAGTCATGGATAATAATTTTCAGATAAAAGTCAACAAATAGGAACAATGTCAATATTGCTGCAACATTTGACAACACACTCTGTACCATAAAATCTGAGGTATAGCAGTATTCAGTGTAAGAAGTGCTGGTGTGCTTACTTAGAAGTGACAACATTTAAATGCCAATCATTTCATAGTTTAATTTAAGTGAATGTCATCAGTGCAGGATCATAAGGGTCTGGAGATGACTGCTCATTTYGTACATTCAAAAACCCACTGGAGTCAACAGAGAGACATTCATGGCTTGATCAGGCTAACTACAGGTTTCTGTTGTCTTGGGTGAATATGTGTTTTTCAGRTGAAAGGAACTTGGCAGAGGTTTTCAGTGTGTGACTCAAACCTCTCTCTCGCTATGGCTTACAATTTGGAAGTTCTTGAAGTTCTTTGCCATACATTGCTGAGAGACTTCCACTTGTCCACCTACCCTGTAAGAGTAAATGGGGTCTTCTACAAAAAAAAAAAAAAAGTAACTAATTGGTAATTGGATACAAACTATTTCAGAATGCAAAAAAGGAGAAAGATTCCGTGCTTAATTTTATTTAAATAAGCAAATCCAGAAATCTTGGGTGCCATTTATTACTTGCAGGCTAAGTGCCATAGAGGCTACATGCAGTGTTAGCATAAGTCAGGAGATGGCGATGTTGTAGATGGTCTTAGGGCTCCTCACCCGGTTATGTAACAGGTAGATTTTGGGGGTGGTGGTGCGGAAATGCTCCTCTGTAAACTGTGGTGCAGGTCTGCCGGATGCTAACCTTCAGGCTGCCTATGTCCCTCCTGGTCCAGGAGTATTTGCAGCTGAAKTTGCTGCATTCAGGTTGCACTGCTGTAACTAAAGAAAATCTACTTTGCTGTGAACTAGCAAGTATGGGAAGATGGATGCAATTCCTCATGTACTGGGACTCTGCTCCAGGGGTGACTTTTTTGGAGGCAAGGATAAAAGAACATATGTGAAGTTGCTACCTGAGACACTTAGATTGACAGAGAGGAAAAGGTTAAAAATGGACATTGACTCTTTTTGATGTGCTGTAATATTATCTTTCAGGAGTTCCTTGAGGTTGGTTTGCTCTGCATCTAGCCTTGCAAGAGAGACAGAGGAAGGGGGAGATGGGGCCACAGCCCATCTCTCCCTACCTGATTATGAGGTTACAGAGGTGGCTGTAGGTCTCAGACCAACGCTCCATCTCACTTGCCAGCCTTTTCCAAGACTGTAGGAAGAATTTAGGTGGCCAAACACCTAATTCTGCATCACCACAGAGGTCTGGATGGGGACTTGTCATTCATCTGCCTTGGTAAAGGCCCTCCTGGGCACATGTAGGCATTCCAGCTGGGAGCTCAGGAACTGTTAGGCTAAACTGGCAGACCCCTACAAGGTTATGCGGTCACATTGCTGTTTGCAGCTTGATGGGTTTCATGTAGCCAGTTTGAGCTGGTTTTAAACTGATTCAGTCCTATCTGTGGTCATTAGGAATTTGGGAGAGAAAAGACAATATTATACTCCTCGCTGCATACGGAGATGATATTATACTCTTTGCYGCATACGGAGTGTTTGGGACAGACACGGCTAATGCTTGCACAGACTCCCAGATGCTCATGAATGTCACTGTAACAACAAAATACTGGTTAACTCCCACTAATTGACACTTTCATTTGCACGTGACTGAGATTTCTACTGAGATTTTGGGATTGTTTGAACTTCAGACTCAAAGTGAAACCCGTGGGTGAACCAGCCTTGTTCATAACTAACTGAAGAGAAAGTTCATGCAGCATCCTGGGAAGGAGAACTGCCAGGTTTCACACTTCCTTGTCTCTAGCACAGAAAGAAAAAGCTTATAAAAAGGGAATTATCAGATTGCAGGACAGAAAAGTGTTCTTCAAACCCTGGTTCATGAACCTTTTGATGAACACGCTCAGAGGTGTAAGTCTGAAGTGCAAGCACAAATCAGTACATTTTTTCATTATTCCTGTCATCATCTTGCCAAATTTCCTGACAGCTTGGAAGAGCCCTCTGCTTTTGTCTGGCCCAAGGATTCTCACCCTGGGGATTACAAGCAGTTGGCAGATGACTCTCATCACCCTGCCTCCTCTCAGGATTCACCTCCACAGGATAAATGGTGCAGTAGCAGGTGGGAACTTTTTCAATTAGCTCATCCACCAGAGAAATCACACACTTAGACCCTGAAGGTCTGTCTTATAAATAGAGGGCTCAGTGMAGCCAGAAACATGATACAAGGCAGGAGGGAGTACAAAACTGAATGAAGCCAGTAGTGGGGTGAAGACACCTTTACCCATTCCTTTCCTTTCCACCCCGGTAGTCTCTAAAAATCTGGCCCTTCTCTGACTCTCCATCTCTTACAATACATCCTGAGAGATCTACCATGCCCAGAGACTTCTCTCCAAGGGTTTCTATCTCTGGAGCAGAAGCATATTATCAYGAGCTGAAATGCATGCCCCAAAGTTGTCCATCCTGTGCTGCCRGGAGTGGTGGGAGTGCGCCATATCCAGCAGAGGAGCAAGGAGGGTAGTCAGGTACTATAACATTTTACTTGTCCCTGTATGAATATGTTGCTCTTGTGAGTCAAAGCCTTCAGCCACCTAAACCTMATTTTCAAGAGCATTAGGGTGCCTTTAAGGTTGTCTGCATCTTATAAGTATTTTAACAGTTTTATGAGTCCCTGTTCCCCATCTCTAATAGGGAATAATAACACTCTTCTCATTTACTGGGATGCTGGCGGAATAAATATTTATGAAAGACATTGTAAATTGTGAGATTCTACAGGATGCAGGGTCCACATAAKTACCATAAATAGACTGCAAATATGTTGTGCAAAACAAAGGAGGTTTTAGCTTCTACTGCCTCCAGCCTAGCACAGGGAATTAAAGTTTGTTTAGCCATCAGTGCTCTACAGCATCTTGTGAGATCAGGCAATTTTTATTTTATTTGTGTGTGTGTGTGAGGTTTCTGGAAATACCACAAAGCCAAATCTTGTCATGATCTTTCATTCACTCCTACTTCCAGTCCCAGCCAAAAGGAGGAAGTTTAGAGGAGCAGAAAAGTATACAAACCAAATGCAACTGAGCATTTGTGTGTATATTAAAAGACTTTTTTGGGGCACCAGCATGGAGGATATGGTTGGGACAAGGTTTTGATTTCACCCTTGCTGGCTCCCACGCCCCTAATTAGAACTGAGCTCTTTGTAGGTAAATAACATTTAAGTGGAACTATTTCTGACCACTGGGGTCCTGCACTCTGCTGTGCAGTGCCCTTTCATTAGGAATTAGCCAACCTGATGCTGAATAAACACATTGTGTGTTTTGCAAGAGCTCTGATGTGGTCTCTGTTAATTACTCTCTTTAACCTATTGCAATCATGTGCTGCTTAGCCGCACACACCACAGGACTGCTTGGAAGGGGAAGATTACGGGGGATGCACAGAGAAGTTCTTAAAGGGGGAGACAGCATAAAGACATGCTACGAAGTCTGTTTGAACTGGTGTCAGATACAATAATGAGTGGGTAGGAATAATAATAAATACGTAGCACTTCAGGAACACTTCATATTTTCTAAGTGCCGTGCCAACATCAAGCAATTAATTATATGACCRGGACCTTCTCTCTCACCAACACCCTCTTGACTCCACCAAAGAGACCAGCCTGGCTTGTTCATTTACTGTTTTTTCTGCATTGCCCTTGGCAGTGGTTTGTACTTGGAACCTCTCTCTCCCCTTCACCCTCAAATTACACTCCCATTCATGGCAACCTATTCAAAGGGTGCTTATATGCATGCTTAGTGCTTTATTGCTGAGCTTTCCTCAGGTGCCTARGGGCTTTCATCAATGGAACAATAAACTTAGAGACCACCACCCTCCTCTTCCTCAGGTCCCTGTTCTGGACCTCCATCTTCCAGAAGATTTGCAGGGAGGCAACCAGCCATCGCCAATGCAGTGGATCCTCACTGATCCAGGGATAGCTATACGTCAGTGATCGCTACCCGATTTTTATTACCAGTCCTCACTTGGCTCTAAGTTAGGTTTACAATTATGAAATTTGTTATGTCTTATCAGCTTCACTGGAGCATGTGAATGATCTGAAGCTCTGAAAATTGGGCTACTTTGGCCCATACTCTGATGGGAAAAGTAGGCAGAAACCTGTGGAGTTTTGACATTAGTGATAGTAGTCCAGTAAAACAACTCCCTTGTTTAGTACTGGAGCAATCTGTCTTCATTGGGTGTCTCCAGCAATGAAATTATGCTGTAATTACAGCAACACCAATTCCTCTCATCTAAACAGGTCCCAATTCAGATATCCTCGTTTAAGCACTCAGTAGCCTTTCCGTATCTCAATTCCCACATTGCTAAAGTAGGAGGCATTACTATTAATGCTATTGATTATTAATATAACTATTAACATTTGCAAAGCCCCAAGACTTCCAGATGAAAGGTCCTCCACACAAGTATTCTCCACACAGCCATGGGCTGTTAGCAACCAACTCAAATCAAAAAAGATTACCAAATACACACACTTAAAGATATCGGGCTGATCAAGTAAAGCGTTGCCATGGGATAGTGGTCTCCCACTGCTACAGAAGTTCTGAAGCATTAATCTCCAATAAGTATCACAAGGGATCTGAGGCTTTTATCTTCAAAGAAGGAGGCATTCACCTTGTCACAAAAAATGTTTGAGGGCTGTGACACTGTTATGCCAAATCACTTGCTGAAATTGAATAATTTCATGCAATGGATGTCTGCAAAGCAGAGTCATGGTTACTACCTGGCTATTGTAGGACTCCTTCCCATCAGCCAACCAGAAATCCTGTGAAAATGCCCACAGTTTCAAATTCATTTTTCTTGAATATTTCAGTCTTGGTACAGTCCTAAGTCTATGTCTGCTGGGGGTAAATTGCTATAAATCAGACTGGACTACAAATAGATGTAGTGTCCTCTTTGTGGGAACAGTCTTGGGGTGCAGAGATAGATACGTCCCAAGTGGCCTTTCAGCCCTGTTTTCAGTGATGCTAAGAGAAGGCCCAGATTCAACCTGACAGTTAGACTGTAGGTCCTCTACAGACAGTGGAGACAGACAGGCATTTCCAAAGGGTGAGTTAGCTCAGACCTACGATGACTTGCCCTCTGTACCTAAATTCCCTGGGCTGTCTTCACATACTGTACGCTGAGATCCTCAAGTACCTAGCCCCGAACCATGTTAATCTAGGTGCAAAGCATATCAATTATGTGCTCACAACAGGATGGAATAAATCTAGCACCCATTCGCAAAGCTGTAATGTGTACAGCTGGACTGTGGCAAAGAAAACTTGCAGAAGATACAACTGGGGTTTCCTTGCCAGCGAGAGCAACATCAGGATCCGTTACAACACTGATTTGCAGCTGACACAAGCCGGTTGTGACACAATGACTACAATATGTATTAGGTATAAGCCTGCTCTCAGGACTTTCCCACCACTTTCCCACTGTGGTGGGTTAACCTTCACTAACAGCCAAACTCCAACCCAGCCGCTCTCTTACTCCCCCTTCTCAGCAGGACAGCAGGAGAAAATAAGATGGAAAAGCTCATGGGTCAAGATACAGACAGGAAGATAATTACCAACTACTGTCACAGGCAAAACAGACTCAACTTGGGGAAAATTAATTTAACTTAATGTCAACTAAAATAGATTTGCGTAGTGAGAAAGAAAGACAAAAAACCAATACATTGTCCCCCCCTCCCCTTTCCCCATGCCCAGCTTCACCCCCTCACTCCCGACTCCTCTCCCCCTGAGGGGCGAGGGGCGCAGGGGGTGGGGATGGGGGTTGCGGTGGGTCCACCACAGCCCCTCTCGGCCGCTCCCCCCTCCTCACACGTCTCCCYGCTCCAGCGCGGGCCCTTCCCCGGGCTGCAGTCCTTCAGGGACAACCTGCTCCCGCCCAGGCTCTCCACGGCCGCAGCTCCTGCAGGAAATATCCCCCTGCTGCGGCGTGGGGCCCTCCCCGGGCTGCAGGGTGGGTCTCTGCTCCCGCGGGGTCTCTCCAGGGCTGCAGGGGATCCCTGCTCCRGGCCTGCAGCACCTCCTGCCCTCCTCCTCCTCCGCCCTCGGGGTCCCTCTGCTACTGCTCCCTCCTGGGCTTCCTCCTCCTCGGCCTGTGCCGCCATTTGCCCTTTCGGAAACCTGTTTTCCCCCCGGCGCCCCCGGCTTGGCTGAGGGGCTCAGCTGTGTCCTGCGGTGGGGCCGCTGGAGCCGGCCGGGACCGGCTGGGACCGGCTGTGTCCGGCACGGGGCAGCCCCGGCCTCTCCTCACAGAGGCCCCCTGCAGCCCCCTGCCAGCAGCCGGGGCACGGACACCCTGTACACTCACCGTCTGYGTTGTTGACACACAAGTGAAATTTCACAGTGATCCTCACCCAGAGCTCTGGAGTTAGCTTAAAAATGAAGAAGCTGTGAACAGTGGTCCTTTACGATGGGATATTCTTGAACACCTCCAGAAAGCTTCATCGTAGCGCTCAGAAAAGCTTCTCGTGTTCTGTAACTCAGGAGTGGCAAATTTCTACCTGATCCAAGGTCCCCTAAGCACAACATGGTCCTTGTGTGGGCAGAATTGACCAGCTAATGTGRCATTGAGGATGGAAAGCCCATCAGGGATCAGAGTATGTAAACGTGTTCTCAAGACTGTTCTCCATCTCGTAATTTAGCTACACCTTAAAAGTCAGGTGGGACGCTCCTATAAATGGCCATCTCATCTAAGCTTCTGTGCACATGCACTGTGTCCTTTGCACGGTGCATTTATGCCTTTTCGCCTTGGCATCTGTCCACTCTCTGGTCTTACTCCAGAATATCGAAAAATAGTTCTCAGGCTCCTGGAAGGAAGTGATGGCTTTGCAAAGAGATTGAAACACTCTGGTTGGGCTTTGCATTCTGTAACAAATGGCTTGCGCTAACCCTATAAGTACGATTTGAAGGCTGTATGCACGCATTTCTGCTTTTCGGACTGGTGGAGCTAATTGATTGCCCACAGCTCTAGCCTAGAAAGCCAGACAGCTGGAACCATCAAGGACTCTTCTGCCTAAATGAATTAAGTAAATGAATTAAGCAATCAGACACAAAGGAGTGGGTGTGCAGCAATTGCCTATCATTTGAAATGCAGGGCACAAGTAATTGATTGTGCAGTTATCGTATCACACGGCATACATACACATCCCCTGCTCTTGTTTATATCTTTGCAATGTRGGAAAAAAATAATGGCAAGACACAGATAATAATTTGTCTTCGGCTGTGTGGTAGCAACATCAATAGTCATTATTCTAAACTCTTCCTTCAAAATATGCTGGGCACTTCAACAGAAAAGCAATCCCTYGCCTGAAGGGCTCACAGTCAGTGCTGGATTCTGCCCCAGTAGAATAACACCTAGCTTCATCATTGGGGTTTAATGTAGGCAAAACAGTCAGATAGATAAAAAAAAGAGAACAGAAGTGAAAACAGGACAAGCAGAAAGAGTACTTGATTATTCTCCGCATGCTTCCTGGTTGTTTCTATAGGCTATGTCTTAAATATATTGATGCTGTCAGGTAAGGAAGCACAGCAAAGCAAAAAGGAGGTGACAATTATGGTTGTGGCAATTTGGCCATTGGGATTTGATGGCTGGCATTATTGACAGAGGAGATTGCAAGTGTCCCCGTGGAAAGAGTCGATGGAATACACTGAATAAATAAGACATGCTGAGAAAAAGTTATGAGGCTATATATCTTGGTTTACACACAAGAGCATCTAAATCAGCTCTCCTTAGAAGCTCTCCACTAGCTTTATGGAAGCTGGATGGAGACAAGGATATTTGTACAGAGGTCAAGTTCTTTCTCATACATAATTTCTGTTTAAAAGTGGTTTCTTTCTGGAAAACAGTAGCTTAGGTTTCCAGTAAACAGAAACAGAATTCTCTGAAAACACAGAAACACTGCTTCAATGTGTAGCTTCAGAGAAAATCAGAGATATAATTAGGGACTGAAATTATGTCAATTTGCACATAAAGCCATCATTTTTTAAGGACAGCAGGCTCTTAGTCAGATGCCATAAAACTGCATCCTCTTACTCTTACATTACCTCAGATGAAAATAATTAAGAAAGATCGAACAAACATCCAAACAGCTCTGGCATATCACCTTTTTGTGAATGAAAACTTTGAATTTTGGTTCCTCCTATCCAAATGCCATTTCATCCACACCACCGTAAGTTCTGCAGTAATGTCTAAAGCCCAGTGTAAAACTGGGGCTCATTTCTGAGACACAAGACAATCTTCAAACCCCAAAACTTAAAACATGAATAGAAAAGTTAGACAAAGATTAAGAAGAAAGAGAGTTATTGTTATTTTGCATCTATTGGACTCCCAGGCCCAGACAATGATATATACTCATGACCAACAGAACAATTTATGATAAAGGTGGGGACTGAACGCTGCTCTGGAGAACTCCTCCATTTCAGTCATACTCTTTTCTTTCTTCTATCCACCTGCACTGTGAGTGACTCAATGTGTTGACACGCAGCCATGGAAAATAGCAAGGGGAAATGACCTGGTCATTATGGCAGAGAACTTAGATGTGAGTTGGTGTGTGTGCGGGAAGGAACAGTACAGTAAATGTGTGTAGGACAGAATGCATTTGTGCTCTGCAAGCCTTGTCTAGACAGGTGGGATGGGAGGGATTTGATGGGAGCAATTTGATTTTAGATAGGAAACATCCAAGTTCTTATGTGAAGGTTGAGAACTTCAGCTCAAAGACTTCAGGAGCCTGGGGCTTAGGTTTGGTTATGGATTTCCTTCATTTGCATTTTCTTAAACTCTTTGATATTTGGCCAAACTTAAACAAGAACTCAAACATCCTTTGCCTTGCTAAGATTTCTTATGTATGTATGTATGTACGTGTGTTCACATATAGCTGTGTGACTTGTTATCTCAGAAATGCAAATGCCTGCGGGATGGGGAGTTCTCTGCCACAACTGATGATCCAGCATGGTTTGTCATCCACCACTGGGAGACAGGCTGGGATGAGAATGGAGCTGTGCTTGCTTTCCACAGTGCAAGAAAGAACTGTCCTGACCTCAGGTTAAAACAGAAAAGAAAATCATATATTTCTTCAGATGAGGAGATAAACTGAGTTTTCAAGCCCATTTTGGGGGGTAAAATTCTGCCCACTTTACCAGAAATCAGAGGTAAATCATTGCAATGTCCTGTCTCCCATAAACACACACATACTGATAACRCAGGGTGGCCTCCAGCCAGTTCAGCCTGCACAGTTGGAACCTTTGTTTTTAGGGTTCGGTCAAAAGTGGAGTAAATATTTGCAAGAGCACATTTTCCTAACAGGGACACTCTCAAAAGTACATTTCCTGGAAAAGAGTTCTGCCATCATCCTCTTTTATTGTACAGTCCTGCAAGCCCAGRGCAGGCAGGGACAGAGAAATAAGTCAAGTGCTCTGAACCTGCATGTTCAGCCTTTACAGCAAACCCATGTAAGAACTGTTCAAATGGGAGCAGCTGATAAGGTGACCTGCCTTTACAGAATTTTTAAGAGCCGTCCTTTGAACTTTGAAAGCCTCATTTGTAAAAGATAAGATTTACGGCCCTAAGAAAGGCAGGAAAGGGCTGACAAACTGTTGTCACCTGGGGAAGCCTTCCTGATAATTTTCCTTTCCAGTTCCAAGAACAGAGCATTTTAGAAACACAAGTGGACAATAACCTTTTTGCTGAGTCTATTTGACTCTGATTCCAGTCAAGTTGACATTTTAGGCTTTAYTCAAGTAACTTTGATGTACTCTTAAAGATAAAGCCCCAATAGCAAAAAAACCTGTACACTTCAGAAGATTTGTCTTTGTTCAGATGCTAAAAAAAAAAGGGAAAAACCATCTGCATACTTTTGAAACCAGCTTTGTCATTTGCTAGATACAAGCATTATTACTATTTTGTCAGTATTCATATTTCATCTGCAGCYCCTGTGGAGATCAGGACCCTCTGTGATAAGTAGTATTTATTAATGAAAGACAATCCAGCCTAGATTCATCTGACCTAACTTGAGACATTTAATTGAGAAGTCTAATTTAGGACCAAAGTCACTTGAGGCTTCTCCTATAATCAGTGGGGCACTATGTAGGGTACTTCAGACATTTGTCAGCCACTTACTTGCCCTCTGGAAGTGGTTCTCTGCCTTGCCTATACATAAAGAGCTTAGACACCTGAAGTGCTGAAAGATAGGCAAGATAAATCTAGGCCTTCCTTCTCATAGAAAGGAGTACAGTAAAAAAACAAGGGAGAAAAAGAGCAGAAGATAGAAATTGTTAAATTCCCTCCCTACACAAAGAGTATGAGGTACAGAGCTTAGGTGATCTGCCCAAGGCCAGAGAGCGGGAGACAGGTCCAGGTATTGATCATGATACTCTGAAAGCAGCATCTTAATTATAAAAAAAGCTTACACCTCTGACAGTGGTTTCAAGATTTTCCCTAATATAAATAAAGAAACTAGAACTGGAAAATGCTTCAAAAAAATAAGTATTCATTCAAATTATTTATTTCCTCTTTCATAAAAATATTGAAAATTATTATAGTTTAATACTTGTCACATTTCCTGTAAAGTTCTCAGGAATATTTTTTTCCTTCTATAGGATATCAAATATATTATCACACAAAAGCTAATGTAGCTATGCTAAAGTCTGTTTCTCGTCTAATGTATATAATAGTTTTGGCCATACACACAAAGGAGCAAGACTCCAGAAACCAGTCATGTCTCTGGAATGGCACTGGAGTTGTGTGGCATATTCCTGCCCTAAAATATGACAAAAAGTAAAAATCTTCAAAATTTCCATAATTATTGATTTCCTTTAAAAATTATTTCATTTTCATTTACTGACATTTTGAAGTGAAAAATTGTCATGTTGTAAAGAACAGAAATGTTTCAYTCAGACAACGACAATTTGGGTATATTAACATTTTTTCTCTAACTGTTGTAGATTCCTYAGAACAATTTAATATCATGAAGTTTTACTTCCGGGTTTTTTTCTTTTTCCAAGGGATAGATACACACAAATAGAAGAATGATTACAGCAGATCAGAGCAAAGGTCTGTCTGATTCAGTGTTCAGTCCCTGAGAGTGTCTATTTTTCATTTAAAAATGCCAGCTAGATTGAACAGGAGAACTGAACAGCCAGAGACACAGTTGGCACAAATAGCCTGTGCACAGCAAATGGATTGAAATATTCATGCATAAAATATGCAACAAACAGTTCCAAAGTTGTAAATAAATACACAGCAAACAGAGTTAGAATGAAACTAATGAAATATATTACTTGCTATAAATACTTTGGCTGGTTCTTATGGATGTAATTTCTGCTTTAAGGAAGAGAAAAAAAGTTTCTGAATTATATTTATACAACAGAATCCAATTCAGCATTTGACAGTAAGAGTTTGAAATTCCATCATAATAAGAAGGAGAAGTTCACAGTTTAGCAAAAAAAATGAAAATTTGTTGCATGAGCAGTAGAGTATGGAAAGGATTTTGCCGGAGCACCCTATCTAGCTTTGGTGCCCACACTTTAAAAAAACATACATAAAGAAAACATATGGAGAGTAAAGAAAAGAGCCAGCAAAATTATGTGAAAATTACAAAAAATGCACTGCTGTGAGGCACTGAAAGAGCTGTGCTTGCTTAGCTGCTTCCTCAAACAGAAAATGAGCAGYGAAAGACCTGACAGCGGAAAGTTTAACCACTGGGAGCACTCCTAAAGGAAAAGACAGATTATCTCTTTCTTGATTTCTTCTAGTCAATGTATGCATTAGCGAAACACAAATTAGTTAACTCAGTGCAGAGTTGTGCAATATGGGAAGCCAAGCCAGATGTTGCAGATATTTGTGAGGAAGATAGTGTTTGTTTGCTCAATAAAAATAGAGTCTAAACAGGCTTCTCCTTGCTGATCAAGAAATTTGGGTATCCAGCAGTCAGGGTGCCTAGAAGCCTGGCAGAAAGAGGATTTTATGTGGACAAGCCTGTTGTTTTTGCACGGGAGAAGGCTTGTTGCAGAGTTACGCTCCAGAGAGTTCACTGTCCTGCTGTACTGGAGTTTCTTCTACTTCTAAGCAGGCTTCAGCCATAGGTGAATTTGCAGTAAACAGGCAGCTGATCACAGGGAACTTTGTTCTGTGTTGACATCGGAAATACTCTTTGTGCCAGTGACCTAGAGAGCAAAGAACCCCAAAAGTGGCAAAACTGCCAGATCACTCCAACACAGTCCCATTAGAAAAGGCTGTGTGCACACAGACCGTTCACGTCTCCAATGATCTGTTTGTCCCTGGAAAGCCAAACATATGGATTGCCCAAATAAACACTGTCCTTTAAAAACAAAAACAAAGTCAAACCAGGCTACACGGTCCTCCGCAAAACTACACAGGAAAAGCATCTGGTTCCTTAGTAGCTTTGGTGCTTCTCACCCACCCACTGCTCAGAGAGCACTTCCACCTGTCTGAGAGGACTTGCCTTTCCCACCTCGTGTCAGGTGCCCTCAGGACCAGGCTGACAGGAAYCTTAGACAGCACTGTTATTCCAAACACACCTGTGGAAACAATCACACATTGGAAAGGAAAGTAATTAAAAGTCATTTGTCCACTAGAAGGAGGAAAGAAGAGAAGAGAAAGGAGAGAAAATAGAGGAGAGAAAGGATGGCTCTCTAGGTCACTGTTTAGCTTAGGTCACTGAATTAGGGAAAGGGAAGTGTGAATTCACTTTCCAGCTCCAATTCACATTCAGGCATTTAGTACAAAGAACATGAGCAACTGAAACCACTCTAAGGCCACATTAACTGATGCTTAATCATGTGCTGAGAATGACCACCAGATTATAACCTTCAAGAGAGATCTGCAGGGAACACTTTATGAGTTTTCTGGGGATCAGGCAAAGAAATCCCTAGCTTATGAGGTTCTGAGGATGCCCTTCTTCAAATCTCTATTCAGATAGCTCCTTGGGTTTTCACAGCAAAAACTCAGGTTAGGTACCTAGAGGCTGTAGACACTTCTAGGTTTAGTTGATAACAGAGCAGCAGCAGTTTAGTTGATAACAGGATCTGAATTTTGGACTTGGGCWTTAAAAGTGGGAGTTAGGAGGCAGCTGAGCTTTACAGAGTTCCAACATTATCTACTGCATACTTCGTTAAAGTATGCAATAAATAATATTAYATTAAAGAGCTTCAGCCTTTCATTCTTATCATCTTATGATTGGTCCTCCCATTCCATCACTTCACAGTTAAAACTAACAATAGTTCTCCTATATTTCCTAATCCCTTTGAGTGTCTATTTTGCTATATTTAGAATTGTTCACGATGCTTCACCTCCAATACAAAACTGCCTTGATATCTTTTTTCTCCATCTTTGCTTTCAATATCCTTTTTATTCCCCCTTTTTTACTCTTCTCTGTAAAATATCCTTCTACATTGACCTTCTAGATGTCAAAAGCAATTTAAAAAACAACTATAGCTGAAGCTAATATGTTCAAATTATTTTGCTTGCTGTAGGAGTACACTGATAACATTCTCTTCCTACACATGTTCATCTAAACTAGTAGGAAGTTATTCCTCAGCTGTCATATGTCTGAAATCACAATGAAGTCACCTTCCACAGGACAAGTAGAGCTGAACGAAAGAAGGTTTTCTATTCTATGTGAAACCTCAAAGTTCTGATACTTGTGGCTATCTGAAATAAAGATTAAAAACTTTAAAATTGTCAATATATGTTGCAGAACAAAAGTGATATTTAAAGTATCAATGCTGAAATGTCATGATACTTCCTCTTGGATGTGTTCCACCACCTTTGCTAGCACAATTATAGCATAAAGCAACTTTGTCCTTCTCCATGATCCGGCCAGATTTCACCTCCGTTTGCTTGCAACAGACATAGGATGCCATGTTACTCAGCAAAAAGTCAGGCAGACGGAAGACAGGATCCCACCATATCATGAATTACTTACCTTTTCCCATCCTACCTCTTTGTTTCTTTCTTCCATCTTCTCTGTGTGTTCAACCCAAAACTTTGGATTCTTCAGGACACTGTCTGTTTTATAACTGACTTGTATGCTGTTCAAAAAAAACAGAGCAAAGTTAACTGTAAATGAAATAATGCCTCACATAGCTAAATAAGCTATGGAAATAATTTTGTTGAAAACAATTCCTATAACCTTTCTTTCCTGGAGCAATGTAGTGAAGGCTCTAAAGCAACTTATTCTCCCCAAATGCCAGAATAGTATATCAATATTACATAGCTTATCTGCTCTGCCAACTTCCTCTACCAAGGTATTCCTTTTTAAGAACAGGAATTTTTATTTAACATTTACATTAATTTCATTTAAATRTTTCATAAGTATCAAGCAGCAGTCCTGGAGTTAGTTCACTGTGGTGTGAAGCTTCCTTGGATCTCAACTTGTAAGTTGCAGATGACATTGGATCTCTGCAGCTACATGCCACCTTTGTAAAGGACAATAGCAGTTCTCCATCCTCTAGTGTCATTCTCTCTTCTCGGTTATCTCCAAAAGCCATCATTTATAGAAGAAACAGACATCTTATTCTCCTGCCCAGTAGGCAGAGGAAACACCAACTCAGATTTCTTTTGAAAAGAAATGTAACTTCTCTCACTTAAAGTGAGCCATCTGTAATGTGGATGTCTACGTCTGAATGCATTTCATAGATATTGGAAAGAAACTGGCAACTACAGAGTGTGAGATTCATCTTTTTCAGACATCCATCTGAATCACCTACTCATGCCTGTTTTTCCTCACTGGTTGTGAAGGGAATTAACAAGGCTAGTTCAGACAGACTCTGTATTGGAAATATTTACAGTGAGACAACATGGAACTTCTCAATACAACAAGGTTTTCCTACTTTAACAAGAAAATGTTAAATCATAAATAGTAAAAATTAAATTCTGAATCTGTGTTAGATTCAGAACATGTTGGATTGCCTTTTACTGCTGGGGCTGTGGATTTCACTAATGTTATTTCTGAGTTAGAGCAACATCTACAAAATCAGAGTCAAGTCTTAGATTCCCTTGCTGTATGCAATAGCTATTGACCGATTTCATTAGGTTGGCCACTCTGAAGAGATTAAAGTTGACTGCAGAAGCCAAATCCCTGATGAGAATTCACTAGTAAGTTTAGAATAAAACAAAAAGTACATCCCAGGTGAAGGTAAACTACTCAGGGTGATTTGGATAAATTAAATACTTGGAGCTCTCAGTCTCCTTAGTGTTTTGTAAATGAAGCCACTCTGATTTATGGCTCTGAAAATACATCAAGCCTGAAGTTTACATTTTAAAAAATGACATATTTAAATTTGTCATGGTTTAATTGCAGCCGGCAACTAAGCCCCACACAGCCGTTCGCTCACTCCCCCCTACAGTGGGACGGGGGAGASAATCGGAAGGGTAAAAGTGAGAAAGCTCGTGGGTTGAGATAAAGACAGTGTAATAGGTAAAACAAAAGCCACACACACACAAGCAAAGCAAARCAAGGAATTCATTCACTCCTTCCCATCGGCAGGCAGGTGTTCAGCCATCTCCAGGAAAGCAGGGCTCCATCACGCCTAACGGTTACTTGGGAAGACAAACGTCATCATTCCAAACGTCCCCCCCTTTCTTCTTCTTCCCCCAGCTTTATATGCTGAGCATGACGTCATAYRGTATGGGATATCCCTTTSGTTAGTTGGGGTCAGCTGTCCCAACTGTGTCCCCTCCCAAATTCTCATGCACCCCCAGCGTACTCACTGGTGGGGTGGTGTGAGAAGCAGAAAAGACCTTGACTCTGTGTAAGCACTGCTCAGCAGTAACAAAAACATCCCTGTGTTATATCAACACTGTTTTCAGCACAAATCATAAACATAGCCCCATACCAGCTATTATAAAAAAATTAACTCTATCCCAACCAAAACCAGCACAAAATTATTCTAAAAAATAATAATTTGCATTGCTCTCAAGCATTGTTTAAGACATGTGAGTTAAAAATTAGGGGCCATGATATTCAATGGCACACTCTGAAGGATTACTGTGTTTCTATCTAGGGAAAATACTGATTAAAATCTAGGTCAAAATATCCRTACAACATGCTAAGTGGCTCTCTCCCAGTACTCTGTGAATCACTAATGTCATGATCTACTTGAAAAATCTCTTGTGGGGGACCTTCCTCCTCACTTCAAAAAAGAAACAAAGTACAGGAGATAACTATTAACCTGGTCACTCTTACAACGAGGACATTGGTTAATCTTAGTCATTTGTTTCCGAGATGATGATTGTATTGTYAGTGAGGGTTTTTTTCATCTTAAAGTCACGCTGAACTCCCGCTTTTTCAGGATGAGGTGTGCAAGTACCTCTTGAAGAACAAAACAGATGAGAATCAAGTTTAGTTAAGAAGCTTTGGGCTTGATGCTGCCAAATTTCCCCTCCAAAATCAAGAAGTGTTTAGAACTCAATGGGCAATTGTCATTAACACTATTTCCAAAGGAAATAACGATGTACATACATTGCAGTTCCTTACCAGTAGCACACCTGCATGGCAGGTGTCAGACTTTACAGTTAACAGGTATAATTAAAGCCACCACCACATCACTAAGAGGCAGGATGGTCTACTAGAGACCTGAGTTTTAGCCCAGGCTGTCCCATTGATCTCCTGTCCTGACTGAGTCACTTCATTCCTCTTACCTTCCTACTCTTTGTTTCTTCAGACTGTGACTGTTATGGCAGGAAAGGGTTAAGGAACCTGCCAGGAGAATTCACCCACGTTGTGGGTTGTGGATTGCTGATGGCCATGTACTTTCCTTTGGAATGGGCAAGGAGCAGTCTATAAGATGAACAAATTGTTCTGGTAGCAGCAGTCTTCTCTCTGGCCATTCTAGGATGCTGCAGCCACTACCTGACGTGACAGGGACATGTCTGGGCATAGGAGGGGTACAGGCTATGGGGGCATGGCCATGAAAGTTAGGTGGCCATTAGAAGTCAGGTGGCTCACCTGGCTTGTGCTCTGTCTTATTTGGACTCCTGTGGTACAAATAGGTGGTAGTTTATGAACAAAAGATCTGACAAATGCTGAACATTTTCTGTAGGAAATGTTTTACTCCAGCCTCAGGAAGCTTGAACTGATTCCTGTGACATACACGGCCCAGGAATGCCTGTACCTTCAATTACATTTGTGTGCAGTGCCTAAGCTGAATTCTGTATTCAATCAGTCATGTAAATCATACTGATTTCCAGGTATCAATATTTACAAATGAACAAATTTGTGATGAAGAGTGTATTGGAAAGAAAGATATCCTCGAAAACAGATGCAAAATTTCAGAACTTGCCTCTCTAAAAGTAAATGTCAGACAAAGAACAAACTATTTAGGCTAAGCACAAAGGGCTAATTTAGTTCCAGGAAGCCAGTAGTTGAACATATCTTCAGTAGAACTGATAAGGAAAATGGAATTTCCATTCACAGGAAATCCCAGCATATCAAAAATAAAACTACACTCTTAGAAGATGCAGTTTCAAGCCCTGCAAAATAAATTTAAAAATCTTTTTTTTATTCCTTTCAATYTGAAATAGTTTCTTGAAAACACCACCAAAACACATGGAAGAAATAAAAATTTTTCATTTTTAACACCTATAATGCTAAATATATTGTTCTATGTTAAATGTTAAATATGTAAAATGTTAATATGTTAAATATAATATATGGTTCTATGCAGTCATATGCTTATTTTAAGAGAAAAATGTAAATATAATTAAATAACTTATAATCTCTAAGTTTAGYGTAGTCACATTGAAGGAAACTGTTTTGGATGTACTGAAGTAAAATGGAAAACTAGAAATTACTCTTTTCACTTGTTTCTCATTTTACTTTTATCAAAGTCAACAGGCTCCCATGACTTTTTTTTTTKTTTTGAACAGTCAACTGTTACATTGAGAACACTTTGTTCAGCTCTGGACTTGAAACCTTCTTTTCTTGGCTGGTAATTTTTCCTAGAAACACTAAATCCCTTTTGTCTGGCTTCTCTGTGCAGATAAGCCACTGGACAAATATTAACTAATTCTTTTTGCTTAACTCTTGTTCCATTACAAGTGTCGGAAAAGCAAAGGACACTTTTCCTTCACCACAATGGATCTCGCAGAACATCATTAACCTGGACAGGAGTATCAAGCCAACTCGTATCACTGCAAAGCAAATTCAAAGGCAACACATTCTGCAAAGTTGACTAGAGAAATTCTGTGCAGCTACACTGATCTGACAGTATTAGTCTGTTCWATCTTTTTCAATAGTTGCCCGCAAACGTCAACAGAAAAGGAGCGAGGTCAGTTTGGATGTACAGGGAGAAAGAGAGCTCAAAAGCAATCTGTGGCTGTTGAAAGAGGTTGTCCTTTGGTTACTTAAAACAAACATTTAAACTTCTGGATTATGAGGTTTACACTGTTTGATAAGCATATGCAGTAGCGTCACCAAAGCCAGAYTTTTCCTTCCTCTCATTTAATACTCAATAAAAATGTTACACACACATGTGTATGTGCACATGCTATATCTTGTGCATTTTGAAAGCATGTGGGTGTATGGCTAACGGACCACACAGAGGTTTCAGGGAGGGTTGTTTCTTCCTAATCCTTTCTTTCTTTTTTTTTTCCTTTCCCTCTCTTTTTGATCATGATTACAGAAGGAGTAGATGGGGATAAATGATTAATAAAAGGACAAAGTTGGAGAATTTTTGTTTRTTGCCCAGAAAAAGTTCACTTTCTTTATAGCTTCAGCCGACTTAATCTGAATTAAAAATGCTTCTCTTAAAAAGATTTCCACAGGAAAACTAGGCAAGATAGTTTTAAAATAGGGTTCAGTTGGTCCAAGTGATGGCCTGTGGGATATTTGGTCTCCTACTCATGACTGTGGTAGTGCCTTAGTGCTACCCAGCGCTAGCCCGCAGACTAGCTCAGTGCATTGCCMCAACTGCTTCCATAACCAACACAATGTGTCTGCAAAGTGCAAAAGCTGGAAAGCCCTGAAATGAACAGATGCAATTTTGCAAGTCATGTAAAATGACATGAAAAACCCTCATGAGGAAGAAAAGCACAACATTGGCTTTTATGAGAACACGATCAAGCCCCAAATAGCCTTGAAAGAGATCCAATGCATAAACTACTGTTAAATATTATGGAAGAATTGACAGCTCCTTTATTAGGAAGGTTTAGAGTCAGGTCTGGTAATGGAACTGTGCTCTCGTCATTACAGAGGCTCATAATGTCCTAACACTGTTCCTAAACCTGGGAAAGATCAGTTGTTATGCCCTTCACATAGTCTTATTTCATTAATAAGCAGAGATGCTAAAATCTTGGCCCAGATAATGGCAGATAGATTAACTAAATTACTCCCATGCCTAGCAGCTCTTTGACCAAGTGGGATTTGTATGTGGGACTTGAGCTGAGGAGACTATTTAGTCTTCTGTATTACATGAAGCATTAAAGAAAGCCAGATTTAACAGGGCAAAGGGAGAGCAAAAAAAAGCATTTAACTATGTGCAATGGCTTTCCTCATCACAGCATTAAAAAAATAAACTTTGGAAGAAAATKTATTGCCTAAATTAAAAATCTATGCCTCCCTGCTAGGTAATGTTTAAAGGATGTCATTCATTCTCCTCATTCAATGCAGACTGGGAAAATCAGGCAAAAAGTTGTCACTTAGTACAGTTTGATTGGATGATCATTTTTTTAACAGCTTCATTATGGAGTCTGGCATCAAAGAAAAAGCAGTAGCATGAAGAGTCGCAAAGGGTTTTGATGCCTTTTGGGTTTGAATTCCTTGAGTAAACAATGCTGGAATTTATGATTGAGGAATTGCAGGGGCAGTCTGGCTGTAAGACTTAAAGTATTAGGGAGTCTATTTAGCCACATGTGTTAACATCCTTCTGTGCTCCTCAAGGGGTTCTTGGAAAAGCAAAAGGAAAAAGTTCAGGACACAGAGATGTATATTATTATGTGTAACACAGGAGTGTCTATGGAATCAAGACCGATGCCTAATCGAGTCTAATAATCCTGTGTGACTTACACTGAGAGACAGTCCTTGCTCCAGTGAGTTCACTTTCTCACTGAGAACACAGTTGTTAGAAAGGGAGCAGACAATAGAGGGACTTAGTTACCCAAAACCCCCAACCCAGCAGCATCGAAGTTGAAGTTAAAACCAAGTCATAAGTCCCAAGCCAAGTCTGTAATAACACCTAGGTACACACAAGTTCATGCCCACATTCTGAGCATCACTGGGGCATCACTACATCGTCCTCCCATTTTCTTCCAAATACGTAGARCTGTCACAATCAGTTTTTACAGCTATGCACAGTCACTGCAGGCTGCAAGCAGGGATATTGAAAGGAGYGGCTGATACGCCATAGGGACCTCGACAGGCAGGAGAAATGAGCCAACGGGAAACTTATGAAGTTTAACACGGGGAAGTGCAAAGTCCTGCACCTGGGGAAGAACAACCCCATGCACCAATAAGCTTTCATTAAATTGCATGAAGCAAACACTTGATTTTTATGGAAGATCAAGAAACAAAGGTTTAATCTGAACAAAATTAACTCTGGGTGCAAAGGTTGGTATTAACAGGTACGGTAACAGGTAGTATTTGAATTACTCCARCATTTCTTCAAGTATACCAACAGCAGGGCACAGCCGCTGGTAGAGAGCAGTTTGTGGAAAGCATTATATTCCACTTCTGAATCAGCCCCCAGCATTAAAAAGACCTCATGCTCTGAAGGTGTGACTTGATGTAGTATCAAGGAAAGTGGACAAGGCTTGGTTACACTTGCTGAACACTCAAACCATCCTCTTCCCATCTGTTGAAATACTTCTAGGGCCACACACTAGAGCAAGGCCTGTAGGGCAGTACAACACACAAAGCTAATACAGCATGAGAGCTTCAGTCATGTAGTCCCCAAGCTGTCACTTCAACCATTCTGGCATGCAAAAMCAGTAAGCCCAACACTAAAGCTCCTCACTGCAGATCATAAAATCATAGAATCATAGAATAGTTTGGGTTGGAAGGGACCTTTAAAGGTGATCTTGTCCAAACCCCCCTGCCATGGGTAGGGACATCTTCAATTAGATCAGGTTGCTCAGASCCCCATCCAGCCTGACCTTGAATGTTTCCAGGGATGCCCACCTCTCTGGGCAACCTGTTTCAGTGTTTCATGATCCTCATCACAAAAAATTTCTTCCTTATATCTAGTCTAAATCTACCCTCTTTTAATTTAAAACCATTCCCCCTTGCCCTGTCACAACAGGCCCTGCTAAAAAGTTTGTCCCCATCTTTCTTATAAGCCCCCTTTAAGTATTGAAAGGCTGCAATAAGGTCTCCTCRGAGCTTTCTCTTCTCCAGGCTGAATAACCCCAACTCTCTCAACCTTTTTTCATAGGAAAGATCCATCCCCCTGATCATTTTCGTGGCCCTCCTCTGGACCTGCTCAAACAAGTTCATGTCTTTCTTGTGCTGAGGGCTCCAGAGCTGGACGCAGTACTGCAGGTGGGGTCTCACCAGAGCAGAGGGGCAGGATCACCTCCCTCAACCTGATGGCCACGCTTCTTTTGATGCAGCCCAGGATATGGTTAGCCTTCTGGGCTGCGAGTGCACATTGTCAGCTCATGTCCAGCTTTTCGTCCACCTGTACCCTCAAGTCCTTCTCCACAGAGCTGCTCTCAATCCCTTCATCCCCCAGCCTGTATTGATGACACGTGTCCTGAGCAAGCCAGACACCCCACTGGCCARAGCAGAGGGAAACTGCCTGTCTCTACATGGGTTTGTATCCCGTTATCCACAGTCTGCAATTAGGCACAATCCTGCTAGTTGGTGAGCAATGCAGCCAGGCACTCAATTCACTCAGCCCTCACTGAAATCAATAGCAGCTGAGGGGGTTCAACAATTTTTAGGAGTGGACGATGACCCCCCATACAGGAGCCAGCTCACAACGTAGCAAACATTCACAGAGGTTGGCGGTTTGGTCCAACTAACAGCAAAAGGCTTAAACAGGGAATGAAAAAAACAGTTATAAAATCCAGGATTAAATACCCAATCTTTACCCTTCTACGGTCTCCTCAGTCTCCACTAAGATTATCCCATCCAGTCCAGGAAGGAATCAGTGCAAGAGAAATTTTCACTCACTGCTTACCAATATTATTTGTCCGAGACGGTAATGTGTCTGTGACAACAGTAGCTAATCTAGGTATATGGGAATTAATCTAGGTATATGGGAAATATTTCTGAAAAAGAAAAGCTCTTGASACTGGTATGTTCATTTTGATTACCTGTAAAACACTATTTAAACTTTCAAGAGTAAGTACTGTTACACAGAGATCTGATGGAAATGGAACTGAAGCCYTAAACTCACAATCAATTGATAGGAATGGGCAGAATAAGCTAAAAAATGGACATAATATTCTGGTTTCTAAAAAAATAAAGGTCTTTCTAATAAGACAACTCATATGGAGGAGAAGGAAAGAAACATCCAGTGAAGTAAGTCGTTATTCGGTTGTTTTCCTGAAAGCCAATTAATACAATTAGAGGTTTCAGAAAATGTTTAATTCTTATATTAGTAAGTGAAAAAGTTTGCAAAAACATTTCATTTTTATTAAATTCCAGTTAGAACTGAAAAGGAATGTATTATTATTATTATTTTACATCTCAAACACTTTTTTAAGTGTTTAATGATAACGATTTGATAAAACAAAATGCTAGAAGTGGAAATCCAAATGAAATGTTTGAACCCAAAATTGATTTTGACTTTGAGTTAAATATTTTTCTTAAAATAGAAATTCTGAGAAATTCTACATACGTTTTGGTCTTATTCAGTCTGGAAGAAATGTACAGTCCATACAATGCAAAGTTAGTAAGTATCTGGAAGATCCTAATGGCAGAGGAAGACAGAGATCTGCCTGTGGTTCATGGCCTGCCCAGCTGGGATCTAACCCTGAGCACTGCTAAACCTCTAACCGTCTAGGACAGAGAGGAATTACAAATGAAACAAATTCCAAACTTGTTTGCTCAGTCTGCTTAGGCTGCACAACCCCAACTAGGAACACATCTGGCAAGGACTTGTGAGAAATGTCAACTGCATTTGCCCTCTGTAGGTACACCTAGTCAGGCAGCATAGTATGGATTTGAGTCTAGTCTCAAGTTCTGACTCTTCTGTTCTGTTTGTATGTAGGCACACACTCCATGTGGATGMAAGCCAAAGTCTAGAGTGCAATAGAGCAAGAGCCAAGAGGAAGAGCCCGGTGGGACTGAGCAGAGTGGGCAGCAGTGTATCAGGAAACAGCTTCTCCTCAGCAATTCTCAAGTGCCACAGTGAGGGCTCTAAGCCTGAGCTAAGCCTGAGCTGTAGGGTCAGAAGCAGTAGCTGAGAAGACTGGCCAAGAGTGAATTTCACCTTTCTAGTGGATGCAGTGTTTTCTCTTATACTGCAAAATAAGCATGGTCTTGTTGGTACAAGTCACAAGTGCAAGGACAAGAAGGTAGTCACAAACATTTAGTGTGGCTTTACCAAGGGCAGATCAGGCTTGACTGACTTGATTGCCTCCAGAGACGAAATGTCTTCTTACGTTGTTGAGGAGAGAGTGGTGGATAAAGTATACTTGATTTCACTAAGACTTCTGACCCATCTCCACAGTCTTCTCCTCTGGAAGCTGAGGATTTATGGTCCACTAGATGTCATGAAAGCTGCCTGGACTGTCAATTTCAAAGGCAACCTATCAATGTCTTGACAACCAGCTGTTGGCCAGTAACAAATAGTATCAATGATCTGGATAATAAGACAGAATGAATCCTCAGCAATTTGGAAGATGCTAGGAAATTAGGACTAGTTGACACACTGAAAGGCAGAGCCTCACCCAAGATGGACCTTGATAAACTTGAAGATAGGGTTAACAAAAAATGTTACGAATATCAACAAAGAAAAATGCCATGTTCTGCACTTGGCTGGGACAACCCCAAGCATCAGTACACTGACTGCCTAGAAGAAGCCTGGTGAAAAGGACGAGTAGACACCAGACTGAATATGAGCCAACAGGGAGCTCTCCCTGCAAATAAGGCAAACCACATACTGGGCAACACTAGGAGGAGTGTGTCCAGCAGACCAAATTATAGTCCTCCTCTGCACACGTGGAATACTGTCTCCCAGTGTGGACGCCTCCCACMCCCAAGTTCAAAAGAGATGTGCAGAAACTGGAGCTGATCCAGCAGAGAGCTGCCAAAATGGTCCAGGGGATAGAGGACATAACATACAAGAAGTTGAGAGAACTGGTCTTGTTTTATCTGATGAAGAGGAGGCCATGGAGTGAACAGTTATACTGTACAGGTGAAATTTGAAAGGTAACAAAGAGGTAACAAAGACAATGTAGCCAAACTCTTCCCAGTAGCAGTAGATGGTGTAATGATGGGTAAAGGTCACAAGATGTGGCTGGGCAGGTTCAGATCAGACATAAGGAAAAGCTTTACTAGAAGGGTAGCGCTGGAGCAGGTACCTAGAGATGCTGCAAAATCACCATCCCTGGGGATTTTCACGACTTGGCTAGATAAAGCCACAGCTGACAGCAAGTGTTGGCAATAGTCCTGTATGAGAGGGAGGCTGGTCCCAATTAACTCCAATCAGTTTCTCCGTGATTCTGTGAAACCTGTCGTAAATTCTAGTTAATTTCATTCTGTAATGATTACTAATAAAGAAAACCCACCAATTGGTGACTTTACATTGCTGCTTATAGAAAATGTAATTACTATATTTGTTTAGCTTTCTTTTGTCTAATGATCATTTAAGCTATTTATTTTGCTGCTCTGCATACTTCCAGTTCAATTGATAAGTGTATATGACTCTAGCAAAGGCTGTGACTGCATTAACAGCCTCATCCACTTGACATAGTTATCCTTCACATGAAGCAGCACTTCRTGGTCCTGATGACTCATTACCACTGAAGATATTTCTGTCTAAATTACTCAAGCCATTTCACATGGTTACTTTATGGTTACTGAGCAGCCCTGTAGAAAGGGATCTGGGGGTGCTGGTCGACAGCAGGCTCAATATGAGTCAGCAGTGTGCCCTGGCAGCCAAGAGGGCAAACCGCAGTCTGGGGTGCATCAAACACAGCATAACCAGCCGGTCAAGAGAGGTTGGTTGTCCCGCTGTATTCAGCRTTGGTGTGGCCTCATCTTGAGTACTGCGTGCAGTTCTGGGCCCCACAATTTCAGAAGGGTGTTAAAGTCCTTGGATGCATCCAGAGGAGGGCAACAAAGCTGGTGGTRGGGCTGGAAGGCATGTCCTTTGAGGAGCAGCTAAGGATTTTGGGCTTGTCTAGTTTGGAGAAAAGGAGGCTGAGGGGTCACCTCATTGCTCTCTACAGCTTCCTGAGGAGGGGACATGGAGAGGGAGGTGCTGAGCTCTTCTCCCTGATCCAATGACAGGACACGTGGGAATGGTTCAAAGCTGCATCAGGGGAGGTTCAGACTGGACATTAGGAAACATTTCTTTACCAAGAGGGTGATCAAACATTGGAACAGGCTTCCTAGTGAGGTGGTTGATGCCCCAAGCCTGTCAGTGTTTAAGAGGCACTTGGACAATGCCCTTAATAACATGCTTTAACTTTTGGTCAACCCTGAATTGGTCAGGCAGTTAGACTAGATGATTGTTGTAGGTCCCTTCCAACTGAAATAGTCTATTCTATTCTATTCTATTCTATATGAGCCCTCATCTCTTCTCATAAACTGTCCCACACAGCAATTGTTTTCATATGTATTATAAGTTACACAGAGTGGTCCCCATTTGAACAGAAATCTCATTAGCAGGGAGTAAAACAGTCTATGAAAACATAAAGTGGAAGAAGAAATAGAAAGTCAAAGAAACAAACCCACACATATGGCCATCTGCTGATGTTTCCTGATGTTTGCTGATTCCCAACAGAAAGGTCCCTCTCCACAAGACCATGTAACCACTGATGATGCTGATGTGAAGTAACTGCTATACTTCTCCCCTGAGCTGGCTTTCCATCAGCAGAGGATGAGTTTTTTGCAGTCTGTTACAAGCATAAAGCAGTGTGGGATTCTCTGGGAGGCAGAGAGTAATATTCATTATGAAGTTTGAGGCATTGACTTGAGTGCTGAAGCACTTATTAACGGCCTGATTCAGATCTAAAGAATCTCTCCAACAAAGGAGGCTCTTCTGCCAGTGAAGCACAATTTGAGACTCATAGCTTGTATACACAGGGAAAATTACCAGCATAATTATGCCAGTATAATTATACTAGCTTAGCTACGCCAATAAAATTCTTCCTCTATGGACACTGCTGTCCCCATATAAAAATACTTCTTTTCTATGGAGTTCATCTCAACATTATTTAAATCAGGACATTTATCTTGAGATAAGAAGGGCATGGAAAGTTTAACTGGCAGGATATACTGGGACAACCATACCGGTATAGTTAGCCATTTCCATATAGGCAGTTTTCAGTTGTTCACAGGAGTRTGAGATTGTGTCTTCTTGATGAAAGCTCTGGGTTTAAGTGTTTTCACATTGCTTCATCTACTGAAGTCAGAATAAATAATTATAAAAGAGAATCAGCTCAGTAATAGGATCTGATAAGCATATATCTCTGCTCAGCAAATTGCTGTGCTTGCCTCATTAGGATTAACCACCCTGCAGACAAAGAAGCCAAGTCACAGCTTCTAAGGATGCAGCGCCAGATGGAAGTTCCTATTCAAAAAATGTCTCAGGAGATGTCTTGGCATCTGTTGTTGAAGAATGTTATGGGTAAAACCTTAAGAACCACCCCTAAAAAGGGGCAAACAGATGCTGGTGAAGCTTTTGTGAGAGTCTCACAAAGAAATTCTAGAAGTTCATATTTTTTAGCTGAGCTATTGCATTTCAAATCTATGCATTATACAGACCCATAGCCTAAAATCCCTTTACCTGGATCTTCATGAGAAAAGCTTTCAGAGTCTTGCCATTAAAGCTTTGTTGGCTCAACTCTGCCCTGTGGTCAGTCACAGAGACTCACAGCTCTTTAAGATCAATCATGTTAAGAATTTTATTAGGAACTGAGAGTCACTGCTGCAATGTGTGAAAGAAACAAGCAGGAAGGACACTGTACCACCTGGCTTTCCCCTACTGCTTTTACAAAAACCACTCCAATACAAGACTGGAGGTCTCAGAACAGCCACTATTCCCTGATTTCTGCACTACCCTAACTGGAACAATTTTGGGTAGGGACTTGTGAGAAATGCCAACTTCATTTTCCTTCTGTGGGTGCACCTACACAGGCAGCATAGTGTGGATTTGAGTCTAATCTCAAGTTCTGGCTCCTCTGGTTAATATACACTCAGGTATGGACTTAAGCCAAGGTCTAGACTGCAGTAGAACAAGAGCCAAAAGGAAGAGCCCAGCGGGACTAAGCAGAGTGGGCAGCAGTGCATCAGGAAACGCCTTCTCCTCAGGTCTTCTCAAGTGCCACAGTGAGGGCTCCGAGCCTGGGCTGCAGCAGGGCTAGCATCCAGCAAAGGGGCAGGGAAAGGAGCAGGCCATGGGATCGAGCATATTTAAATCCACTCCTAGGTTAATCTTTTGTGTAAGACACAGCCTGTGAGAAATGGAAGAATGAAAATCAAGCACTGAATGTGCTACCAAAAACTATCATCTCCAGCCTTTGTGAAATGGTATGCTTGGTCTCCAAACGGTATGTGTGATGGACCTTGCTCAAAGGCCTGGCTGACTGAGAAAGAAACACTCAAATTTACTGGTCTGAATTTAAGAAAATGGTATCACGCTTTCTTCAGCATTATCAAKGTAGGGCCTGACCCACAGAAGTGACCATCTGCTTCCCAGAAGATGCCCACGGAGACCAGCCCAACTCTCAGGACATGCTAAATTCCTCACCAGATGAGGCATCCCTACTGCCTTTTGTAACTGATGATCCAAGACTCCTGTGTTCAGGATTGCTCAGCCACTAGATGTCTCTGCGTACTACTGGGCAAAGCAGAGAAGATGAACTTCAGGCCAAATCCAAAGGAAAAGCCGGAGAGCAAGCAGCATGGAAGCCTCCTTATTTATGTGTCAGATCTCTGCCTGGGTGATGTAGCAACGGAATGATTTTCACTTGCTGACAGACTGCTTAGCTGTGAGCATACCTCAAGGAACGTGCTCCTTGCATGTCCTGGCTTGAATTATTGAGCTGGAACTTGGGAATATCCACAGAAAAAGTGGGAACAAAAATCCCGTCTTCTTAAATCTCTGAACAGGCAGATCTGCACTCCAGTTTCTCTGAAAGAAGCTTTTCTGAACTAACCAGCTTTATCATCCCAGCAGCCTGTCCCAGAGTGGAAAGAAAGTCTACAGCAAAAGCTTTTATCTATTCTTTCCATTGGCTAGATAATAAAAGGATAGCAAGTGTTCCCTCAGATCCTTTCCTTGCATTAGTTCTGCCATGTGTACTCGTATACACTGTTATTTTCTAACAATATGGTTGCGTTCAGGACTTATATTTAGCTCATCAGCACTTTGGGGCATGTAAGGTCAAGAGCCATAAAAATAGGTTGTGCAAATCTGATGGGGTCTGCAACAAATGCCAGTCTGTGACCTGACTGCAGAGGTAGAAATCAATAGATGAGGAATGTGTTTGAGTGGCTGCAGGAATCTTTTATCTTTTGCCTGACAAACAACCTCTTTGGCTTGTGCAAGCAGGGCTTGTACCACCACACAAGTGCTGGGGACAAACTTAGGGGAAAAAAAACAAAACCTTTTTTTTTTCCTTTTTTTTCCCCTGAAACACAGACATTGTACTATACACCCAGCTCCACAAGTTGCTAACATCCGAGCTAGGCAGGCAAGCTGTGCTAATGCAGAGATTGAACAGCTACAGTACCCAGATACAACTGTGGATGTCAGCTTGGAAATGCTCTTTCAAAGGACTTAATTTTTAGCAGACAAGAGCAAGACAGATGTGTCAAACTGGGCACCCATGGAAGGAAAGCTACATAAATCACACTTTTGACAAGCTTTCCCAGAGACCTCATTCCCATTTTATGTTCCTAATCCCAGCTTGCTTGTAAGCACACAAAGCAGCACACGATGGGCCTGATCTGCAAACAACAATGCACTATATTTGCAAACAGAAGTTCTCTGATGGTATTAGGACCACCACACTATTTCATAGAAAGCTTTACATGTGTCAGTGAGGGGATTAAAGTGTCARATAAAAAGCTGGTACTTTAAAGGAGATTTCCAATAGTATATCTTATTACTCATCACTGACTCAGCTTGATAATGTAAAGTCAATGAGAGAAGTTGCCAGCATTCYTTTGTGTTATAATCATTAAAGAGCAACCGCCAGTGTTCCCACACTTTCAACTTTTGCAAAATTGTTGCTCTTTGCCCTTTACCGCATCTGTGTTTGCATAACCAAGTGGTGTACAGCTTGTCAACACCTCTTTATGCCTTACCTTTCTCCCTCCAGGGTTTTGTTTATGTGTCATCAGAGCAAATCCACTTCTGAGGATTAGAACCTCCTTTTCCATAGTATACAAAAGGGATCGATAATTGCCATATTAATTCTCAAGCRTGAGCTCTGAAGGAATGAAAAAGACCTGTACAATCAAATCCAATTTTAGGAGAAACAACTCAGCTAATTGCCTTGCTTACCCTGGACTGCGGGGGTTCCTTTCTGGTTATGCTCGGTGTCAAGTAAAACCACCCAGTATGTAGGCAGGCAGGAAGAAGACACCGGTGCTTAACCTCTGGCCAGGGTCACTGCAAGTCCAATACCGGTTTCCTCACCCCCATTATCATATGTGTTGCTGTGCCCATGGGCTCAAGTCACAGGGTGTAGAAATGTGCCACCACTGCTAGGCAGGGAATTTGGGCCATGTCTGTCTTTGGTGGAATTTGGGTGCCTAAGGCCGTGTTCAGTCACCTCCTTTGCACCCAAGTCCCTGTACTCTCCTTTCCCATTGGCATCTGTCAACAACTCCCTGCTTTGTGCCTTGCTTACATCCGCTGAATCACTTCTCACCAAGTAGGTGCAGGGATTGCAATGAATTTAGGCCACCTGTGAAAACAACCTCTAGGTCCAAAGTGATCGCCCGGCCMGGTATTCAGGGCTGTGTGATATTGGAGGTAGTGAAAAATCTATTCAGGTTCTTGTGCTCAGAGTTCCTGAGGTGCTTCAACCTTTTCTCCTACAAGTGCTCAGGAGCAGCCAGGTTTGCTCTAATAGGCGTCTAAATTGTTGCAGCTCAGAGGCAGACAATAAGGCTCTGACATGCTACCTCAGAGAGGCCAGATTTATTAGATGTGCTCAGACTGTGCCTAATACTGACAGCATCAAAACAACACTCACTCTTCTGACTCCTGCATACATCAGGACATTTAAAGACCAGACTCCGGTGCCTGTCCAGACATATACCTTTGCCTACTGTTTCCCAGAAGTTAGCCAGATGTCCACTCAGTGTCTTTTAGAAATGAATCACACGTATAAATGTTCAGTAAACTCACTAGATGATTGGCAATGAAGAGCAATATGCTCCTCTGTTCAGCACTTAAATTGTCCACTGCCTGTGTGGAGAATCCTAGGTGCCCAGGCTAGGTGGCATRAATCACCCTGAAGGATCAGGTACCTGCTAATTTTATCATACTTAAATTTGATGTCTACGGCAAAGCAGTTTGAACATGGATTTTATCCCTCATTCAAATTGTAGCAGCTTGTTCAAGCACTGGAAGTTCTGCATTCAGTCCTTGGTAAGTAAATACATGAAAGTTGGGATGGTTTCCTTGAACCTCATACTCTGAATTACCTTTTAGGGAAAACTTACCTTGACAGCTCAACTATAGCTACTGTTCAGCAGTACTACCTACTTCAACAGCAAGCAGACATTTTCTGCTCTTGATTTCTAAATGCTATTCCACCTCCTCTCTAAATTTCCTTTTTTGATGTTACATAGGATATTTGCATAAAATTGAGGAACTAAGCCAAATACTTCTCTTACCACTTCAAAGCTACTGACCTCCATGAAGCTGGACTGGTATAAATGAGGAGAGAATCTGACGCAATAGGGTAGTTCAGTATAATTATATATCCACTGTCCAATACCACCAGAAGCCAACTAGCTGCAGTTGTGTCTGGCCAAGCCCAAGGTAAGCTTGGACTCAGCACCATGCTAACACTGTCAGGCATCTTCTGGATCACAGCTGATTCATGCCCTGCTGGCTAGAAGCATAGCCAGAACTTGCTTTCATCTGTCTACAGCAGACTCTAGTAGATATTTCCTAAAGATGGAGTTTAGAAAATATTTTAATACAAAGGAAGTCACAGTATGTTTCTTACACTTTTGCATCCAAGCTGCTGGGAATCCTACTTACTGTTTGAGCTGTGATATTACAGAAGGTTGTAGTCAGTCTGGGAGGCAAACTAAAGGCAGGAAATAATAGAAATCTAAAATGGCAGTTTTGTTCTGTAAATCAGGAGAACCCCTCTGTTCAGTAATCAGGAGAATAGGCAAGGGGCTGAAGCAGTTGTGTTTCTCCACATTCTTTGAAACAGGTCATCCTGGTTGATGTCTCAAGGTTGTCACACAAGCAACATCTTGAGTTTTTGAAACAGGAGAGGCCAGTTGCACTATCTCTTATTTTAGTAAATGTCCAGGTCACTGCTCTGTATGTAAACAGTAACATACGAGCTGAGTGTGAAGGGCTGAATACTTCAGGTGTATTTCCTAGAAGAAAGTAAACTGAATGTTAGATCCCTTCAGCCATCCAACAATTACAGGATTTCACACGACTGTACTATTTTGGTGTACAGCATTCCTTGACTGCATTACTCTGTGCCACCAACAATCGGTCATTAATTCAAGTCTGCGAGCACGGTTCAGATTGATCTTAATTAATCTGATTCATACTATATTAATGCTCAATTCATCAGTGTATTTCAATATGCACAATAATACTAATAATAGATCTGGAGTTAGATTTGAAATAGCCCTGAGTTTATGATACAGACTGCATGGTAGTAGAAGACCAAATGTGAATACCGTGACCAAATAAGTCAGTCTTGATGAAAATTAAAATCCAGATTTTGATATCATGTGTTCATGAATAATAGGTTTTGGGATGGGGGTGTTACTGATTTACGTCCTGATACAACATCTGCATTTATTTTCAATTAAATTGAGGTAAGACAACTTCTGTGAATGAGCAAATGGATCAAGCCTACAAAGTTCGGTTCTATGTGATTTTCTTTAAGTTACAATAGACATTGTTGACTCCAAAATCTCATGGACTGCGAGCCTGGAAATCCAGCACTGTGGTCAGTATGGCTCCATGGTTCACTTGCATCTGAGATCGCTTGGATTGATCTCTCTTTGAAGCTTTGGGTCAGAGACATTTTTGGCCAATAACTATTTGTCACAGTTATGGATCAGATAAGGGTCTGGCTCTTGACAACACTATATATATATGTGTTTGAACGTGTTCAAAATTTTAAAAATAAACTTCAGTCAGGATAAAACCATATCCCATGACAGTCAATAGATGTTAAATTACTGCTACCTGCTGTTTTGATGTTAGTGAAATGGCTGTTTCCAACAAATAGGTTAACCTATTAATTAACTGCAAATGAATTATTTTATTTTTCCATAGCTGCTTTGTATTCTACCAGGTTCCCCATATCCTGCTATTTCAGGACGTGGTCTTGATGTGCCATAGCATAATATAATTCATAGTGACACTATCAAATGTGCTRCAGCAAAATATGAAGCTGGGAAAAGGAGAGCTCACACTATGATGACATGTAATTATTTCAGACAGAAAACTGCTGCAGGCAAAGTCTGATATACTTTCATTAACCATGAGCATGCATACCCTGCATGTTATCTGCTGCTCAGGCAATGAGGCTTTCTTGAACAAAGACATGCAGTTTAGTGGCTGGAGGAGTGGACTAAGTTTGGTTTTGAGTTCTCTACTTACAGCGACCTCATGCAACCCTTTTGCATTCACTCTGATAACTGTGAAGTAGTAACAGAGAATTACTAGTCCATCCTTTCAAGGGAGCATTAGTATTGACCCATTAATATCAATATTGCCTGTAAGGTTTTCAAACATAACAAGCTACTTAAGGAACACATGAACATAACAACAATAGGGATGTCAGGGAGCACCAAGAGTAGGACTGCTCCATAAGGAAGGATGAGCCAGAAGCTGAGGGTAATCTCGGCACAGGTTGTGCTCTTACCCACAACATAGCAGGCAGAGCCAAGTACTGGCACCAGGGTCAATTAACAGCACCACACAAGGCAAAGAACAAACCAGGTTCAGAGTCCAACCAGAAGTCAAGTCAGGAACAAAAGGAAATACAACTGCAAGGTATGCCCAATGTTCATCTAGGCACACCTATGATATAGCTCTAGCAAGTACTGGAGGCCCAGACCCAAATTTAAAAGAGCTCTAAGCTCAGTGGGCAGAGGTGATGGCTGGAAGGCCCAGGTGAACCTGGGCCAAGTGAGGCCTTTTAATGTAATTAGGGCCCTAACAGGGACCTCCTGGATCATCAGAAATGATCCCTGATATCTCCATGAGCCACACTCAGAAATTCTCTCTGCAAACTACAGCTTGAAATGTTAAAATTTTTGCTCTTGTTGCTCACAATGAGAAACTGTCCTAAAGGCTCAAAGTTAGGCACCTTTATCAAGCTGAATTTCTACCTGTTACCAGCTTATGRCCATTCGTTCTCATGCCAAAAATTGCCTTTAGTTGAAATGTCTCTTTTTGAACTTTCTGTTGTTCTCACTCCTGGTTTGTTTTGTTTGTTTGTTTGTTTGTTTAATTGAGAACAATGGTATCAGTACTTTCTTATCACTACTCAAAATACCTTATCTGCTATATGGCATTTGGTCTTTTAGAGCCACATTACAGCAGTGATATCTAATTAACCTGTGATTGACTAGTRCACACTACTCTTTCTGTTTTCTGTCCTTTTCAATAGATGCAACCACAGTTTAGAGTGGAAATTCTTGTGATTATTCACTAAGCGCATGACCTTGCACCTCATATAGTTACACACATATCCATTTCTATTAGCTCACTCTCTGAGATTCTTCATTGCCTCCCATATTCTGGTCCTCTGCCATAYTGATGATGCCTCTCAGCTTTGTGTCAACAGTAAATTTCATTTGCACACTCTTCCCGTATATGTAAAAGTCGCTAATGAAGAACTCGGCAATGTGTGTCAAAAGCAATCCCTGATGTTTTGTGTTAGTACCCTCTTCTCAAAAAGTCAGTTGATAAATTCATAGAAGAATTCAGGTTGGAAGAGACCACTAGAGCTGCGTTAGTCCCTTGTTCAAAGCAGCACTAATACCAAAGTCGGATCAGGCTCCTCAGCCCATTAAATCCCTTTTCAACATGTCCACAGTTGTTTTATCTTTGCCTAATTTCTTGTGAATTCTGAAACTTTTAAAATTCCTTTTTGTCATCTTTTCTATATTGAAAATAGTTCTCATCTGGCACTATATTTAGACGTTTACTGAAGTCCAACAATCATAGCTCTGTGCCACTTCATTTCTCTGGACATGAAATATTTTTATTTACTTCCCCTTTTGCTACTAATTCTGAATACTTCAAATGGGGCTTTGGCCTGTCCAGTGATATGGAGGTTTCTTTCATATTCCCATTACTAGAGGGATTACTAGAATTCTTGAAATGGAAAGGATGGGCCTTTGAGATCTCAGATTAATTTCTTCCCTCAATCAAATCATATGACATAAAATTTTAATTCATATTCCTATCTTAGTTATTATTCTCCCTCCTTCTTACAAATGCTGCAGTCATGCAATCTGTTTGTCCTTAAATGAAACTTCCTATTGCGACGCTGGAGACCAGCTTTACCATTCTTGAGATTCTTTGTAAGTCAGCTGGAACCTACCAGGAACTTAACAGCCACATACAGTGGTCTTATCCAAATACACCGTTTCTCAAACTTCCCTGAAGTTTGATATTTTGGAGAATATCACGTACCTATTTCAGCAATACAGGGTCATTCGGCAGAAAATATCCATGCTCCAAAAAAAAAAAAAGAAAACAAAAAAGAGCCTTTCTGACCATTATCAAACAGAGTCAGTGGATAATGAGGTTTCTGGTTTGGACTGTGCTTCCCGCTTGCACTGAAACATTTGCCAGTGCATCAGGCCAGTTCTTCCACTAGCGTAAACCACCACAGCTAGATTAAGTTTATGCTTATCAGCAGCCAGCAAAAGGTGCCACTAAATGCGGGCCAAGCTGTGATTGTTGTGCACAGCTAGTAAGGGTTCAGACAGCTTGAAAGAACAGCAGTGAGACCAGAAGACACTGATCTCTATGTCACTGATGCAACTAAATGTAGAATAGATCAATGATGATCAAAGTCTTCTGAAAGTGCCTAATAACAAACTGGTGGTGCAAGCTGCACTGCTTTGCTCAAAGTTACAACAACAAACTTACAGTGGCAGAACRTGGTCAGATTTAATCCTCCTTGGTGACATCAGGACTAGGGTTTTTTAAGATAAAGATCATAAACTACGTGCAAAATAGGAATAATAATGTATATTAAATGGTATGGGAATATGGCTTTCTCCTCTTAAATGTGTATCCCAAATCTTTAAGAAATGTGGTTTTGAACTTGACACCAAATGCAGATTTTACAGATCATTCATGAAACTCATATTTGCCAATATTATCCCTATGGATGCTAGTGTTCTGCTTTCGGGGGTCAGATGCCAGACTTTTAGATTTCCATTTTTCTAACAGCAACACAGTGGATGACAATCCCTTGGAGCCACCAGAGCCAGCAGAGATTGTTGATGCCCAAATCCCACTGCAGTACAAATTTAGAAGGAGCTGAGAACTGAGAGAAACAGGAAATTTGACTCTGTCATAGGGCTGGGGCAGCRCAGAAATATCTCTCAGCATAGCGGTAGGAAGTAAGCTCGTCCCTACTTGCTAAATCGTCTGCTTGCTTAATGCCAAAACCAGGGAGGGAGACAAAGCTCTATAACAGCGACAGCAAGTAATATGGAAAAACTACTACAAATAMGATAAAAACTAACGCAAATTGGATGCAATCACAGATGTGGAAGCAATGGACTGATGGTGAGACAGTATTTTTGTCTAAATAGCAAGCACGCTGGAAATGCAATTAACTTACTGTTTTTTATAGGTACAATTAATACACAGCTAGAGGCATCTATGCACAAGCAGGCACAAAATGGGATCTATGAATCCATTTCGCCACCAGGCAGGAGTGAAAGATTATTCGAACACTGGGGCTTGGAGTAAGCAAACAGGTGCAACATCAAACTATGACAGAAATTCCTTCAATGGATATTTTGTTCTAAATCAAAGCGTACTGCCAACTAATAAGGTAAACACAATATAGCTCAGTTAGGAAAGAAGTAGGTTAAACCAGCTGTTCATTTATTTTTCTCTGCGTCAGGAGCAGGAACTCAGCRAGTTCCTTGAACTCAGCATTCTTTTTTTTTTCAGCTTTATATACATGCCTTCACAATCCTCCTGCCACATTTCTTTTTTTTTCCCTGCATACTGCAGGCAATAACTGTGAAACTCTTTAATTTAACAATATGTTCTTTGTCCTGCAACTGTTCCTGTTTTGCAACCACATAGATTATATGTATGGGCCTGTAGGAATAGTCAAACAGTTAATAAGGGTAGGGTTTGGCATGCTTTCACTATGTACAAATTCTACAATCAAGTCCTGACAGGAAAGCACCGTATCTCCTGTGGTTCCCAGTCCTGACTAAAATATGCAAAATATCACTACTGGGAATGATACCTATTTCCCAGAGAGCCGTAATACCAGTTTTTTCTTATCAATGCATCATTGAAAGGTATTTTGTTTATAGTTTATGCCATTTATTTTCCCAGGCATATTAGGTTTTCAAAAGCGACCCRTGGTTCATTGTGCCTGTCAAAGGTACAGAGGTGCTATTTCAAATCGCATTACACTCTTAATACACTATGAATGAAAGAACTAAAGAGAGACCTGTACTAAATAACTGTATTAACCCCTGAAGTTAAATATCCATCTGCATGATTCCTTGGATCTTCTCTTTCTGCCATATGCCCCTCTACTTGAGTGTAGTGTACATCCTTYAGGAAGGCAGAAATGCACTGTGCAAAGGGCACCACAGCACAGAGGTACCCCAGCCAGGATGAGAAGAGCAAGGGTTTACTCTGCAAAGCAACTGTACAAACTCAATTACTGATCCTGCCAATGAGATGGGAACTAGGGTGAAATCCAGCATGTTCCTCTAGAGGTACGTCAAGAGCAGCAGGAATACAAGGAGGGGAACACAGTAAACAAAAACCACTTTATTTGTATCTAGTAAAGTAAACAGTCATCAGTGTGAACATGTACGGAGCCCAGAACTGGAAGGTAAGGAAATAATATCTTTGCATAACCCCTTTTTAGACAAGAAAGGTATTTAAAACCCTTCATGTGGGCTTGGGCCTTGAACCTGAAGACTTACTGAAGCAGAATCTGAAGACAGAATTCAAATGTGAGATCTCTCCTCTTTAAAAAATTGCCTTTTAGAGGTAGAACCTCAAAAGACTTGGAATTCTTGCTCTGACCTCAGAAGACTTTAAAAAGATGGTTACTTACTTAAACCACTGGAATGCACAGGAGCAAGTCATCTCATGAGGTTCACGGTCAGCTCAAAACCAGAAGGTAAGAAAACCTAGTCAAACATTTTAGACCTCTACAAGGCAGAGATTTAAGCTTTAAAGAAATGTGAGAAATTTATTGTTTGACTATGCTTTTGCTCATATTTTAAATGGGAAACCAGTTCCAAATTCAGCAAGGCCAGAGCCCCTCACATCCTCTGTCAAGGTCCATCCAATCTGCTAAACAGGGTGAGACATGGTCTTTCAAAGGGGAAAGTGCTCTCCTATGATACAGTGGCCTCTAACCCTGGCAGAGCTTGGAGGAACACCCTCACTGATTTTCTCCATTAGCATTCAGTTATCTTTACCTTCATTGAAGCTCATTAAATTTCCTGGCCAGTTTTCCATGTATACAGGACCATCCATCCTGACAATCATAAGCATCAAAGAGCACAGAATAATTCACTCTTCATTCTGCTTTCGAAATAGCTCTCTAAAATAAACACTCTAAGGAGATGCAGTGAGAAAAGAGGAGCAGTCTAGAGAAAACAGGAAAAAAACTAACACAAGGGTTAAAAAAAGTGGGAACAAGAGAGACACACCTCACCACACAGCGCATGAGCCACCAGAAATGATGGTGCAATGCTGGTCTGCCCTCCAGCCAAGGAGAAGGAGCAAAGCTCTCTTCTTTACAGCAGCAATTGGAGAGCCAAGCTCTCCCACTTTCCTTTTGCTTTAGGGACAAGTCCTGCTCACCGTAAGAGTCTTCTCCAGGAGTTTACCAAGTCAGCACAGTCTTGGCAGTTTTGCTGTAGGAGGGAGGAAGAGGACAATTTGGRGTATGCTGTATGCTGTATTCAACAGGTTCTCTGCCCTCAGAAATGCATAAGGGTGGACAGGAGTAACCAGCTCACCTCCCTGCAGGTTGAGTGTGTGTGTCTGGTGTGGGACTTGCGCAGATGCCATGTAGCTCCTGAATCTTTGCCACCTGTGGGAAGAGCAAGTCTCCACCTCTGCGCTAGGCCCTTTCCCCTTTGGGCTTAGCAAAGGACATGTATTTCTCTCATAACGAGTCTCTGAGAACTCAGAAAAGCAGCATCTATGCGCAGTGTCATATCTCTCAACTTCCCTAGACTTGCTGCCTAATTAAACCTGCTTCACTCCTATGCCCCAGGTTGTCTAGGGTCATTAAGCCAGAGCTAGCTGCTGTTCTTGCCAAAAATGCATGCATCCATCTTCTTCCTGCTCTTTCTTTAGATTCCTTCACGCCAGGGAACACAGACAGGAGCAGAAAGTTACACCTCCTGGCTAATTCAGTGTTTTAATCAGTATGGACTAYTGTTCTGGCTCAGTGGTGTTTAAAGAGTTAGCTTTCCTCTCACCAGACCTTATTTTCCTCTGGATAGATCTGTTACACAGATGAGCATATTTGCTCAAAGCACCACGAGAGGCAGGTAGATATTTTTACTTTTCTGTTCTTTCAGACTCACAGCCATCACTGGAAATGACTGGTCCCTGCAAAACTGTTACTTACCCTGCTGTGCACAAGGTTTGTAGCAATACTCAGAATCAGGATAGCACACAATCATCCATGATTCCTTTAAAAGCAATGTCTCAAGGGTATTTGTATACATCTACTTCGGTCACTCAAAGGTCCCAGTCATAGGAGGTACGCAGGCACTGCCCTTAGTGATTTCCGTCTAGAAGGCAAATCAAAAGGACCTAACCAAATTACAAATATAAATAGTAGACCTTATCTGCTTATAACATTTGGCTGTCTTCCAAGTGCTTAGACTTAATATTCCCAACAGTTAGCAGTATTGTTATCTGTGAAGTGCCATGGACATTTATGGTGCTATATAAATGCATGTTATTAATTAATAACTACAATACTTAGTGCCAGTATTTTAAACATTTACATGAGAGGCCTCATGAACAACAGCACACATCGCTTTTTTTAAGCTCATAATACAATCAGCAACCCCAGCAGACAACAACCAAAGCCCTCTTTGGACATGTCACAGTCTGGGCGATAGCTTTCCCTCTCCCCACATCTCTCCCCACTCTGCACCCCTTCAACCACCAGGCTTTGAGCCATTGCTGCTCCTGTTGCTCGAAAGCTGAGCCCCAATCGCAGGCCACAAGAGCCTGGATATCAGGCGTGCTTAGCCCCAAGATCTGACTCACTGCCAGCACCCGCAGTTCCTCCCTGAAGCAAGTTATGATCAATGGCCTATGCAGTGATCAGAAACCCATTTAAGCAAGCTATTGTTTATTTAGTACTAGGAACAAAGTGTTTAGAGACAAAAGGGTTTCAGGACAAGTAGGCTACACGTCTATCTTGCTTAAAAATATTTCTGTCCCCCAAGGGTACTGCAAAATAGACCTCACATCTCTAGAAACTTGCTCTTCATCCAACCAATACTCCTGACAGGAATCAGTCTCCTAAGAGAGCATTTACTCTGACCCATATCCTTAGCATTCAAAGCAAAGCACTTCAGTCTGCAGGTCTATCAGTGATAATCAACAATCCATTGCATTGATGTGTGAATGCATTAATGGAATTTGATCCTGCCTGGTGGACTTAACGGTGAAATGCTGAATTCATGCAAAAGTCTTATTGACTGGCTACATATTTGTAGTCTGAAAAATATTGCACACAGCTACAGAGCACAAATTCACCTGCTAGATTTCAGACTATTTACTTTTCCTACCACTCACCTTCACCTGAGCTATACTATGCAACTTGGTTCCCCCCACCACCTCTATATCTTCACCTATTTTATAAACTGACTAGCAACAAGTCACCCACCAAATTCTCACCCCATACAAAGTCCTAGATAAGAGATCCTATGCTAAGCAGGACAATGAGGAAGACCATGCTGAGAGGTCTTCCTTGCATACTGAGGTTCAAAATTATGTGTCTTAGCTAAGTGGCCCCACTTTGCTTGGAAGCACACAACACAGGTCCCTCCTGAGTACTGACTCCCCATTTTTCCAGATTATTCATCCTGCTTACACCACGGCTTTCCTTACAACACAGAAAAGCTGGCCCTTCACTAAACAGTGCTTCTTCACGAATAGCAGCTTCAAACTCTGCAACAGCCCACCAGGGAGGCCCTCATGGTAAAGCAGGCAGTTTAGCAAAGCCTCAGAGAAGACTTTTAASTACTATCAAGGAATTTGGCCACAGGATCAATAAAAGGTGGAGCAGGAAGAGGGAAATTTGGAGAGAAGTTCAGAGGTATGTAATGAAGAGGGAAAAAGAGACTGCTGAGAGGAGCAGAGAGCTCACACCTAGGGCTAGGCTGCAACGTTTTGGCATAGCCTTTGCTTGCTGACTGTACCAACCCTGCAGTATCTCCCTGAAGCATGGGGAGACTGCAGACCCTTTCCTTCCTTTCCCACCAAGCTCTGTGGCCTTTTCAATGTCCCTGGTTCCTTTACAACATCTCCTCCTTGACACTACTCCTCTTGGATGATTTGGTTCCCCCCTGCGCCTGAGGCCCCGAATTCTCGGCATCTTAATAATGACTTCAGGCCCTTTGGATCAGGCCCTCGTCAGGCGCTACCTGTTTAAGCGGAGAAGAAATGGGAGGGTAAGTAAGAGATGTATAATGAATCACAATGAACTCACGGGATTTTGATTGTGTAAGTAAAAGAGGAGTGTTTATTCAACAGAGTGCGTAAAGTTATGATATCACGGCAAATGGAAGAGAATGGATGTATCTTTGCTTAATCCCAGTGTAACCCAGATCTATTCTGGAACAAAATGTCTCCCTAGCATTGTCAGCTCAAGGTAATATTTGTAAAGTCATGAGGTGTCATGCAGATTTCATGATGGAGTTGCATAAGATAACTTTCATGGAGTCAGCTTTTTCTGAGGTGTTATACATACATGTCAGATTAATTTGAGCTAGATGAAAGGTAGATTTTTAAGAGCTCCTGCCTCCTGTAATGGTAAATGTTAACACCTAGCAGACTGATCATTAATAAGATATAATTATATATAATAATGGGATTATATAAATACTGCAAATAAAATGCTGGGGAAACCCAGGGCAATGGCAAGCAAGAGTCCCAAAGACGTAAGACCGATGTAGACAAGCAGATACTGATAAGCATAGTGCAGTACATAGGAAAGATCGTGCGGCAGAAGGACATCCACTTTTAGGTAAGCATGAAATATGCCTAATTTTAAGAGACTCCCTGCAGATATTACGGCTTTTTTTCTTCTACCTAAATATGTAGTTCGTTCCTTATAAGAGCATTTGTGTGAAAACAGAATTTGCAGAAACACTAGGCAAGATTTTTACAGTAAATCTTCGCAAGAAGAACCATGAGAAAATAAAAAGCCACTTCTTCCAGAAGGAAACAAATAAAAATAGGAAACTCAGATGGTCAGAAAAGGTCCTAAGTTCCGGACAAACCTTGAAATGCATGTCAGATTGTGAGCTGCACAGTGTAACCACAAGACAAGGTGGCTTATGGAGTGATTTTGCCAGGATCTCTTAGGGTGTGTTTAGATGGCATAATGTGATTCCAACACATTTCTTAGATGTCTGAGCATATTTATCCTGGCCACTGTATGCTAATCACCTACATATTTACTATAGGCCCTCAGCCCAAACTATAGATATGGCAACACCAGCCTACACTTCTCTTGAAAGCAGACAAGATTCTTTCAAAATAATATTGACATGCATGATGCCTACCTCTGACTGTAGTCAGCAAAATGTCCTAGAGACTAGTCAGCAAATATTCTGGAGACTGCATTCAGAAAAGAAAAAATTCCCTTTGGGTTCATATTCAAAACTCAGCCTATGCTTTGGAAAGAAGGCAAAGAAAACAAAAGAAACAAAGGAAGAAAGCAAGCAACCAACAAGGATAGAAGACAAGAAAGAAAAAAAAGGAAAAGGAAAATAACAGAAAGAAATGAAAAAAATAAAGGTATTTCCTACAGGTGGAGACAAAGAAGAGTTTTAGTCCCTTTCTAGCTCCGGCATTAATAATTTTGTCATCAATCTCAAATGTATAGAAGTTTTGGAAGATTATTGCTGTTTCTGTCAGCCAGTGGCCTCCAGTTTTGACCACACTACTCTGAAAAGGGAGTGAAATGCTCTTTTTGGAGGTTTCCAAAAATGGCTCACACTCAGGCTCATTATCGCAGTAACTCAGGGCTGCATCCTTTTTAATCCCCAGGCTCTCGTGCGGCTTACCCATACGCCTCAGAGACATTGTACCTCAAAAATAAATCCTGGAGGATTTGCACCCAGAGATATCCCTCACAAAATTATACGTGGAGCAGCACCAGGGTGACTAAGAGAGGAGCAAGAACAGATTGAGTGGGAGATGGGGGTCAGAGGCAGGACAACTACCCAGTGTGGGTCGGAAAGAGGGAGGCTATAGGGTACAGAGCCATTTCTGGGTAAACTTATTTTATTACTTACACACCTGTTACATATGCTGCTGCTGACCTAAAGAAGGGCTTTTGGTTTGATTGGTTTTCTTTAGCTGTTACAGATAGCCCAAAGTTCTACATGGGGAAATACCATCATTCTTCAATTTCTTCTGTGGGCAATGTTGAACTAAATGCTCTTAGACTGATGGTTTGAGGACATTAGATGCATCTATAGACATGTGTAAAGCTCTATACAGCCTTTCTACCACTTCTTTACTGGGACAGTCGTGTTGATAGTGGACTGGCTGGCTATAACCTACCTCTTGACTTCTCCCAAGTAAGTATGTTATCCCTACTACATAGTACACATATTTCTGTTAGCTTACTCTAGCCCAGAATTTCTCTCTTGCCTGGAGTCTTTGTCTGAACTTCCACTCCTCTACCCCCAATCAAACTGTCATCTCGATAAATGTTTACACACCATATACAGAGAAAATTATGTCATGGTTTCTGATAAAACATTTCAGTATGCAAACAGTGTCCCAAAGACATGTTGTCTTCCAAAAGCATAAATATGTGCTCTTTTTTTCCAACTCTGTCTACTGGAATATCCACCTAGAAAAATACCTGTTATCACACAAATACACACATTTCTCTTTGTTTGCAATAGAAAATGTTCCCATCTTACATGCCTGTACACGGGGAGAGGATTTTAGCTTTCATTTCTACCATGTATCTTAACAGATCTATCAATCTATCTACCTATCTATCTCCTCTTCTAGATTTAGGGTAGAAGAAAGCAGCCTTATGGTAAACTCTCTGTCATCTATAGCCTGTGGAGAGCATCTCCATCTTCTGAAATATGTCCTTAGGCATGTTCTGAAGGATTTTAGTCCTCCCTTCTTCCACAAAACACCTCCTTCAGGAAAGTAAAAGCTTGACATACTTCTAACCCAGTACTTGTTTTCACACCACTAATAAAGTGTTGCAGTTTCCAGGTTATTATTTTTCCTACACATGAAATGCAAATATATCCTGCAATAAAGATAAACACACACTTTTCACCACAACACCTCCTGTTTTAATGCCAATCTTTTCAGCAACATCACAGCTCATGTACTACCGTCTAGTGTGAAGTTAATAAACGGATTGCCTTAAGTAGACAGCCCTGATATCTTCYGCTACAGTGAAGTCTATTAGCTCTGTGAAAAGTTCATTCAAGCTGGAGTTGCTCTCACTGTCATCTTCACCCAAAATTTTGTCAAGTGATATCTTCTGTGTGTCTTTTCCTGGGTACTGAGTTTATGGTGATAAACTGATTTTTGCAGCATGAGGAATACCTGGGGCTGGTCTCCTCTGAGCTGAAGTTCACATGCTTTTGTGCCCCTGAACTCTTTAGAGCCATTTTGCCTTCTCTACCAAATCACCACCTGGTCACTATAAAAGTCACTGTGGGCTCAGATTTCATTTGGCTGGCAAATTCAGACAGCCTTGTTGGGTTAATTCTGGGTCTCTTATTAGTCTCTATCAAAGTTTTATTTTGAGTTTCAGTGTGGCCCGTTCTCTCATGAAGAGATCCACTGAAGTTTCCCCTCAAACAACTCTTCAGCATTAGATCAAAGTCACAATCTCTTCTACAATTAAACTTTCCTTTGTGAGCCTAATACTAAAAAATCCTCTTCACCGTGTTCCAGGTGKTTTTTTTTAAATTCTATACACTTTAAATTTTTGTAGTGCAATTTCATACATACCCTGCTCTACTGGAATTAACTTTTAAATGTAACGATGATACCCATGCTTGATCTTGTGAGAAAAAGCTTCCTTTTTGATTGAATCTCTTTTCTTTGGCCCTTTGCTTGCAGATAGAGAGTTAAGTATCATCTATACCTCTCTAATCATCTTCTATAATTCCAACAAGATTCCATTTCAGTGACAAGTTACTCAATTTTACCATTAGGATTATTTCTTCCAATATGCTTTTCCTCCTCGTAGCATTTGATGTCCAGCCATCTTTGCTTCTTCCCACAACCCAATTCAAATTGCTTCCTCTTAAGAGGTGATATATTTCTAAAGATCTTCTCCCTCCGACTCCCTGACCACAAAGCACTTTAAAGTACAATTCCCAACCCAGTAGCAGTCACTTAAACCTGACATCCATGGTTTTGAAGTTTGCTCATTAATGTTCACTAATCCCACGCTAGCTCATGTACAGAAAGTATCCAGAGAAGAAGGGTTAGCATCTGCAATATCACATTGTGATTATTGCGTTTAGGCCTTAATTTTTTTTTTAACATCTGAACTGTTACAGGGTAAAAGAGGCAGCTTTGGGTGGCAGCCTTAGGAAGCAATTATGTGGCTGGCTGTCAACAAGATAAAAATAGTCTCAGACAACTTTTGTATATCCAGACAGAAGTCAATTTAAGTGAACAAACAGATTAAAAATCATACTCTTGCACAGACCACTAGCAGGAGCACTGCTGTTTTATCACAACAGAAACAGGGAAGAAGAGGTGTTAGGAGTCAACTGATTCAAAACTGCTTTGGGCAACACATGGAGCCAAAGTTACATGATGTCCCATTCCTGAACAGTGGTATTTTTCTGTGTTTGTTTGTTTAAACAAATAATTGCCAAATTTGAACCCTGCCAGAGAACAGCATGCGAAAGAACCCTCCCAATCCCAGTTCCAAAGGGCAGGCTAGGTTTCAATCACCATATCCCCAACAGTCAGTGATGTTCATGTAACACACTCCTTTCCTTCTAGTCTCTGTTTGATGTTTTCCAGGGTGYTCACAGCACTTGGATCCTTTTTGGAACCACAGGGTGTTTGCTGTACCAACCACGGGAATACATTTCGTTATGAATTTCCCTGTCCATTTATAGAAAATATGTATACTGTCTRTTCTTGTAGCGTTAACAGGCTTCCTTAATAAATTAAAAAATAAATGTAGAAAAACAAAGCATTATCCTTCAATGACTTAATAAGATTTTGCATCATCATCACCATTATTATTATTATTAAAGTATCCCAGCAACAGAATAATAAAATTACACTGATGTGAGCAATTCACACACCTTTGATTAAGGATGTGTCAGCACTTTCCCGCATGAATCCTTCTTTTTGGTGGAATAAGAAGGAGTGGGAAAGAGATAAAAATCGCCTGCTGTAATTCTTTGTGGGCTGCTCCCTGGCAGATGATGTTTTAACAGAGGAGCCGCTTCTTTATTAATCCAGCTTTTCAGAATAAATTAACCTGAAACATTTACGATCCTGATTTTTAGGACTACCTTTGTATTTAGTTTGCAGGCCCCAGCGACTGTCTGATGGATCAGTTAGATTGCTAGCTGCTTGTCTGAGAGCATGTTTATTGATGTCATGTGTGAAGTCGTAGAAACCAGCATGGTTTAGAGGTATGACCAGGGTTTGCACACAGCCTTGTTCACTCATGTATTTCCAAATCCAGGACAGAATAAATCCTTCAGAGCAGACTCTGACAGTTTAAACCATTAGTGCTCTATAGCAGGTATAACAAAAACTTGTATATGTAGAAGTTAAAAGTCTGGAGTGGGACCTGAGTTACACCATCCATCTTCAGGTGCTTGACATCTCCTCTGATGTCTGAGAAGTAAGTAGTTGGCCCTAGTAGAATAGCTCAGATACCTAGACTTCCTAATACAAACAAGAACGAGATCAGACACCTCCCGAGGGCAATTCAGGACTCCTAGGTGCTAAGCCAGGAATTTTCCTGAGCTCTTGGTTAGGAAATGGCTCCAGTGAGGAGAGGAGGAGGCAGACAGAAGCTTCATCCTTCTGTGGCCTTAACCCAGGCCTTGAGCATCAAGGCCTCTTCTGAGAGTAGTACCCTTGAAAACCAAAACAAGAACAAAATAGCTTGAAGAGGGGACTCCATCCACTTTTTGCGTGGCAACCTAATGGTTAAAGTACACTTCTGGGAATGGAGGRTCCCAGGCCCTCTTCAGCCTGAGGGGTTTCAAGCCTTCCCTCCTCCAAGTGTCCCACCTCTCCAAGGTATGGTCTAACCACCAGCCTTCAACACAGGCCACGTGGTGACTTCTTCCAATTCTCCTGTCCACATTGGCCGAGTTGGCACATCCAGAATGGTAACATGAAGAGACTAAGCAAGAAAGAGTGTGACCCTGCATGCAACTGGGAGAAGAAAAACCTGATTTGAGGTTGCTATATTCTGGCTCACCTATACATTTTCTACTAGATAGTCCGTCAATAAAACCCATGAGTAATCTGGGCTGTGAGTCAGAGCTACTTCTGTTGATTGACAAACCCAGTTTATTGCTCATGGAATAAGATATATTGCAAGGCAAGTAAGGATACCAGTAGCTTGTCTGTTAGCATTTAGTATTTATATTGACTTCTAGTGGTAACAGACAAAAAGCCTATGTCTATGCCAGTAAGTCAAACAGTCCCATGGAGCATTGCAGGACATCAGAAGTCCATCATCTCTACCGTTTAATTGTGGAACGGCTCCTGGCACATTTCTGGCCTGTGACAAGTAACACATTCCTAAATAATTCCCCTGGAGTTAGCACAGCCCACTGCCCACTCCCAACAGGCAACCTGGATGCAGCCACCCCCTCTTTTAGAGAGCAAAAGAGTTTAATAACAGGGGATCTGTGCCAGAGTAGGACTGCAGGTATGTTTTGAGTGCTAGACGTGTTTCCACTAAGAGTTTCAGTGTGCAAGGCGCTGTACGAACAACTAAGAGATTGTCTCTGAAGAGAAAGAGACTCTGTCCTAAACAGTCTCCAGTTCAGCTGTGTTCCGGTACTTCTTAACTTACAGATGGYTCTTCAAAATAAATTCCACATGCTGAATTTCAGTAATTCTTTGTGCCTGCGAAACAGTTGTGCAGTGGTGAGAGCTGATGAAAAAGAGACCAATGCAATGTGTCAGTTCAAAAGGAAAAGGGTGAAAATTTCAGATAAACAGAGATTGCCTCAGAAGAACACAATTCCAGAGGCTGCCCCACACGCAATGCTGCCAGTAAGGATGGACAGCTTAAAACCACAGTCTGAATTACTCTTCTGTACTGAGCGGTGTGATTATTACACATGCAACAGAGCTTGTGGGCAAAGCAGAGGAATCCTGGAAGTATTTTAAGCAGCGGTTTTTACAATTTATGGCTGTGACAGATACAGAGCTAATGAACAACACAGGGAAAGTGACCTTATTAACTCTTTCACAGATGCTTATCCAAGACTTCTTGGGCAGAAAGAGGAGTCTTTTCCCTAAGCCTTTACATAGATTTGGGTTGGACTCAGTTCTTAGGAGTAACAACAACAAAAAATAAATTAAAAAAAAAAATATTTTTAACTTGCATATGGGAAGGAAAGCATCAACACTTACTCAAATTCCAGGAGTGCAGTCTCAGTAAGGAACAGCAGCAGTAGTTTCAAAAATCAACTGGATACCTATACACCTACTTTGGCAGGTATATACATGTCCTGATCTTCAAGAGTGCTCCCGCTGGCCTGCAGGGGCAAACTCTTATTTATAGAGCTGACGACTTGGTCCATCACAGCTTCCTAGAGGACTCTGGGGATCTCAAGGACTCCCAGAGCTCAGCGACTGCGAGCAGACACACTCATCTTGCAAGAGATAAAGCACAATACAGCTCCTCCTAAAAGGGGTCGTTGAGGCATTAGACATAAATAATTGGATACACGAATGGAAGCAGTGAGGAGAAGAAGGAGCACGGGGCTTGGGAGCTGGCAAGGAGGGCTGCATGAGCTGTGAAGGGACTGCAAAACTCTAAGAGGCACAGTGTTGGATTACCTGACCCAGACACCAGAGATGTCTCAAATCCAGTTTCTCGTATGAAGCCTGCTACATGTTATGTTTCAACAGAGAGTACAATATATAACCGTTGTATTCTTCCAAGTGCATAAAATATGAAGGAGAAAGCAGACAACGGTACAGGTGTTTTTCCCATCCCATTGGCTTGTAATTTTAGTCTCAGTCTAGTAACTAAAACAGGTCAACTTCTCACTTCCAACATCCATTAATAGCTCCACTATGGTACTTTCATCTGAAAAGCAGCAGTTTCCAGCAACAGATGATGGTCTGCTCTATTTAATACCAGTAGCAAGCATAGAAAGAGTTCATGGATTTGAAACTGCCTTTCTGAATGTGGCAGACCATGCCCAGGATACCTCCCTAAATGAAAAAGATGAATGTCCTGAAGCATATGATAGACTCACTTCCCATGCTGGGAAGATGTAATCTTCACTCAAAGAGGAAAAGGATTTTGTTTTCTTTGTTATTGTTCCAAGTGACATAGTAACATCTACCTGAATGCAGACAGTAATTGCGACTGATACCTATCAGGATAAGTAACATTATACAACAGGATTTGACATAGCACATAGAGAACACAGTCATTTCATTAAGAGCTGGGTGGTTACCAAAAATGCATACAATAATTTAGGGTCAGGATTCTTGTCTGGCTGTATGTCCTTCCAGATAACTGTGTTAGAGAACAGTTAGTTGCACCCAGAACTGTGCAGACTGTGGACTTTTTAATTCAAAAACTGAACTTAAATGTTTTGTGCAGTTGTCTCATACTAGCCCCAAACATTTTTCCCTGTGTAATTGCTTAATAAAATCAAATAACTAAGTATCACTGGGAGGAGCAGTGTTGTACAACTAAGATGTCTTGTTCTACCTGAAACAAAACTTTTTATCTCATTTTACTAATATTTTACTTACATTTTATTTCATGTTCTTAGTTTTCCATTTTTTCCAATTTTCTAATTCTTTTAAACTGAAAAATTCAAAGTTTTTTATTTTCTCTAAATCTCTGTTTTCTTATTCATCTGAAACTAATCCACAGATTTAATTTTAATTTGAAAATAATTTCTGTAACTCTTCAGCAAACTATATTTTTTTGAGACAGATCCACAAGACATCCTACACAGCCCTATCCATGGCCCTGAGGGCTCTGGAGACGGCACAGCCTCACAGGGCATGAGATAGCTGGATGGTGGGAAGGACTTAGAGAGGCTGATAGCTCTCCATTGCTGCCTAGACGGTGAAGAAACAACCCCCAGGTATCATGATGGTGTGCTGCAGCCATCAGGCTTGCTCTCCCCACAGCGAGGGCAGCTGGCCAGACTCACCCCCGTTGCGGTGTTTGGGCAAACTCCCCTTTCCGAGGAAAGAGCGTGATGATACATGTTTCTTCCTTCTCCTGGCAGTCACTGTTACAAATGCCTACATTTCGCAATGAGTTCTGAATTATCTTCTAAAATTATACACGGCATCTCCCATCTGGCACTGATGTCAGTGTGGCATATGTTTACCACGGGAACCTGAAGAACACACTGAACTTCTACAAGGGGAAAATCAGCTTATTTCACTTTCAATGTCAAACCTGCAGCAGTGCGAGTTCTGCAGGTGGCAGCCAGACAAAACAGCTGCTGATCCGTCTCCTGCAGGCTTGGATGCAGYTCCCCAAGTTTCACTGGGACCCGGTCACCTGGGGCAATCCAAGGAGGATCCAAATCTCCCAAGGCTTTCTTTGTAGTCCGTCACTCAGCCCACCTACTGTCTGAAACTCCCAGGGGAGGAGGAGGCGAGCCCAGACCTTCCTGTGCTTCTTCCTCCTGTCACTCTTCCTCAACCAGCAGGGAAAAAGTGCTAAAAATCTCAAATATATATCAATGCTCAGCTACAACTTTTTTACCCCAATTGTCACAAGCCCGAAGCAGGCTACAAAGAGGACTTCGGTAGTCTCCACACAGAAACAGCATCCTTTGAAATAAAAACATAAAAAAACCCCTAGGTAGTAATTTTGGTATTTTACAGCCATTTCAGTCATCTGTTCTGCATTAATTTTTTATGTCAACTAGCTAGAAGTAGATAGTCCTGACAGACAGTGATGGTTCCTGAGACAAACTGGTCCCTCGAGTATTTCGTGCATTGGTCTATGATTCTGTCTGACTTCTGGTACATTCAAAAGACTTAAATGAATGAGGAAAAAGCTGTTTTGGCATTTGCTTTTAACCTATTTCCTTGAAACAATAAATTTTTTCAAGGGCAGGGACAGGCCCCTTTGTTCTGTGTTTATAGAACACCTGTTTTAGTGGTGCTACATATATGAGATGGCTCCACTTACTAATGGCTTCATTTACTCTTTGAGCTTGTTAAAGTCATCATCTTTCAGTGAATTTAACATATCTTGATACAGACTACACTGTTCTATTATCGTTTACTACTCCACCCATGCAATAATAGTACATCATCTCATTTAAATAGACTTTCTTAACCAAAGGGTGCCAACATTTTAATGCAGAAATAGGGGATTAACCACACGAGGGAGAGAACAAGGTTTAAATCACCAAAAGATCATTATAGATAATTTTAGGACTGCCAGAAGTGAAGAACTTCATAATATTAGCAGGTAGAGACACTCACACTTTCATGTTATGCAGTCACTCATGTAGAAACAAAGAATATGTACCTAAATATAGTAAATAATCCTTGAGGAGGTTCCCAATCCTGCAAGCTGGCAAACRTCTCCAGCTCCTTACATGCACAAGTTACATGTGTTTCTGTTCCTCACCAGAACTGACATGTTACGTTCAAAATCATGAAGAAAAAGGAAGAAAATAATGCAACAAAATTCTAGACTTCATGCTTTGAAAAATTTGTAAATTTTAGATTTTAGGGACACAAGAGTCTAGCTGCAATCGCCTGAACAGATCCCATGTGTACCACAGGTCTTCTCTGGACTAATTTCTGCTTGGGGCCCAGTCGTGGAAGTAGAGATACTCACAAGTGTTTTAAATCCGCTTTACTATTATTTGCAAATCACTTAAAAGTTCCCAGGAGTCTTCCCCTAGGTAGAAGAAATTCAGACCTACTGCTAGATCAGCTTTTCTGCAATGTTTTTGAAGCAGCCCATGTATCTGTGGCAGTTCTCCAAACACAGGCTGAAAACCAATGAGCTGGATCATATCTCCTATTTTAATTAAAAGCTTCCTAATGATGGGCAATCCACAATAATCTTAGGAAGTTTTTCTCTTCTTGAATTACCATCACTGTTAAAAATGTGTCCATTATTTTCAGTCCAAATTTGGCTAACTTCAACATTTAGGCTCCAGATCCCATTTGCATGCCGGATTGAAAAGCCCTCTGTTTTCAAACAACTGCTCCCCATGTTGGTCACCATAGTATATATGTGATCAAATCAAACCTTCCATGTATAAACAGATGAAGTGCGCAACACATAATATGTGCTCAATATCCACTGATCACCCATTGTTAAAAGAGGTTTTCAAAAAAACTGAACACAAATCCATCAAAACCTTCACTGAGTCCTATGCTCCATTGCTTGGTAACTTGCCAAGATTGTGTTAACATACCTGCTCCCATATGAGCAATAGCTCCTGTGATGGGAGTGTTTGAAATGTCCTGACAGGAAAGCTTGAACTGTGGCCAAAGGAAGCTTTCACTTCCAAAAGGCTGGGATTTGCAAGCTCCTGTGGYGGATTTAGTCACACACGGCGAGCCGTTCAGACTTGTCACCCATCAGATAATGAAAGCAAATGAGGAGTTCCAATCAGTACTGGGGCCAACCACCAGTGTTTGGAGAAGCATCTGAACTCCCCCCAGATATCTGATGTGATTGGAGGCAGGGGGTAGGTCCACAGCAAGAGTGTCGATTGGAAGCRCATTTCGAAGTTGAACCTCATTTTCTGAGCTACCAGGAAGTGCAAACGGGCATGAAGCAAAGCAACGTGATTTGTGTTACGGTCAACATTTGCATAACACAGTTACGCATGTCTGTGTGCATGGGTGTATAGTAAGCACATCTAATAGTCTGTAATTATGCCTTGGAAAATACACACACTGAGGAATTTCCAAAGAGTCTGACCTGGCAGAAAATGCAGTCGCAGGAAATCTTCAGCAGTTTGCTGAGACAATCCCAACATATACTGGAGCTGCACGGCTACAAACTGGGTCGGTCAGATAAATCGGATGGGACTCTGCTTTTTCCCTGATCGAACATGTGTGCAATAACCTCTTGGCACAAGTACAAATTTTAAATTTGGTTTGATCAGATATGCCCGTATGCAACATTGACATCGGCTTTCAAAAACATCTCTGACAATAAAAATCAGCTGCTATAATATTCCTGGAAAGTAAACATAAAGTGGCACAATTCTTAAACAAAAGGGAATTGCTTAAAAAAATGGACCTAATAAAGCCCACCTTTACACAAAATGCTGAGATGCTCTCACAAGTAATTCAAAGATTTATTAGGTCTCTTGAAGTTTTCTTAGTTTTTCAATATGAAAAGAAAGGCTGACTCTGTGTTTATATGTGTCTATGTTATTTCTTAAAAACATGTTAATACCCATTTGACAAAGCTGTAGTAAAATATTCTGCCACTGAAGTGGCCCCTCTGCAAACGCCTATCACTATTGACTTGAGTTCTGCCTCTGCGCAAGTCCTCAGGTCATACAAGAATTTTAAATGCACAGAATGAGTCACTTTCTGCTGATATTGAACAAAGATGTCAATTAGAAGAAGAAAAACAATACTACCCTTGAATCTGTGGKTTTTGATTTCTCACTCCATTTTAAAGCTTTGATGTAGAATCGTTCCCGGTCCCATTCTGCAACCTAAGTTACCTCCACACTGCTCTCTTTTCCCTCATGCTTTCCAGACAGCCAGCTTTTACTTCCATTAGGACATTTTGTGATTTCTCAAGCTTTCTTCARTTTGATGGGATTTTATTTGGGTTTGGTGYTGGTTTTTTTCCTGATCCTTTATTTATGATATTTCATCCCAKATACAAGTGAATTTGCTGTAACGCAATAGATACACATTTTACAGATTCCTCTACTTCTGAGAATAAGTGGTTATTTTGAATGACATCTTTCACCCTGGAAATTATAGATATTAAGATATCTCTAGGGTAGGTAAACCCAGTGACCAGGTAGAGGAAGCAAGGAGCTCATTCTACTCTTGGAGGTGCAGCAATGTTGCAGCAAATGTTTGTCAATATGGGAATACGGAGAGAGAGGAGACACACACACACACAAACCATCCCACARTTAGCGATCTGTGTGATGTAGGAGGGAGAGCTCAGCTCTCTGAAGGATGGGGTGTTAGGCAGGGGGCTGGAGACCTGTGATTTGATCCAGGGCAGCAGCTGTCTTCATTATCTGTGGGCTCCTCCTTTACTGCGACTGGCTCCAAGGCAGCCATGACTTCTGTGTGCCAAAATGATTGATGAGAGAGCACCCCATCTCCCTTTCCCAGTACAAATGGGTTTAAGCAATTTACAGCGTGCCGTCAGCTAATGAGGAGAGAATAACTGCTTTGAACCATTAAATAAAAAGATTATGGCTGACTTTATAATATCTGAGTTTTGAGGAGAAAAAAGCCAAATGTAATCACCACTGGTATACTGCCCTTGTCTTGGAAACATCACATTCTGTTTACTGAAATTGTCTCTCTTTTTCTCCTTTTCCAGGACGGACAGACAGACTACAAAACATTTTTCCAATGCTCTACATGTTTCAGACAGGGAGTTTTTTCCAGATTGTCCTCACAAAGACTACCAAGACCCTTTCTTTTGCAGTTTAGTTCTGTCATCTGTACCATTACTCTCTGCTTGTTTGTTCTTCCCCAACTTTTCAGTGCTGTCAAACTTCTGTATGAATCTGCAAAATCTTCCTGTCTGATGAAGACTGAGCTACTTACATTATTTTTATGTTTAAACTCACTCAATTTGCACAGAACAGTGATTGTGGAAATAAGCATCCTTTTGTTTAATGAGACGACGTTAGACCTTTATATATGTAGATGCTACGTGTTTAAAGATAATGAAAGAGAAGTGTATCTTGATAGACTATCTTGACTTCGTTAGGAATAGGGGGCTCTGAAAGATTAATTTGATACAAAGTACATCATTCATTACAGAATGAACTGCATCTTTTCAGACTTTGACTTGGCAAAGTTGGAAGAATTTATTTATTTTCACTTGTAATCTTTATTATATGTCTAAGACATCTAGCACTGAATGCCAATTCCTTCCCGTGACAGCCGCATAGGAATAGTTAAACATACCAGAAAATACACAGAAATACATACACAAATACACAGAAAATTAATGACGTAACAGTTGTTTACACTGCTAATGTGACTTTTAGTTCATGATGTGACATGCTGCTTCGCTCACTGRGTTTCTCTCATTGTAGAGTTAATTGTTTTTATTATTGGTCTTGTGTATCAACCATACCTTGAGCTGATTAGCATGTAAACCAAACGACATTTGTTGTTGTTATTGTAAAGTCTATTTTGTTGATACTAGACACCTTTTCTGCAAGCTCAGGTAAGCTTCAGCATGAGGAGGAATTCCCAGAGTGGAGTGCACAGCACCAGATGAAAATACACAAAAAACTTTGGCTTGTCTGGTACACTCGGCACACAGCCAGAAATAGAAGCAGCCATTTGCAAAGAAGGTAGCCCATTGCCTGGAAAGGTTTGTTAGCACATTTCAAGTTGGCATGAAGCTCTGATTCACCTTCATTAGCTTGTGCCCAGAGGGGAACTCGACATTGTTGAGCTGCAGTGGTGTTATCCATGTAGGGATATATGTCTACCTTGCACAAAGGTGTGACTTGCTAGACTAGAAACCACAGGCTATGACAGGCCAAACTCTCAGCTTATATCTCATACTAAACAAAARTGTGATGGAAGTGCATGCAGACATACCCAACTGAGCTTTCAACATTTTTATCTACCTTCAGAATAAGATCCAGCTCGAGTTCTGTGAGATTTGGATAGACCTTCCCTCCAAAGACTCAAAAGCAAGACTTTTCCTGTAAAACTTATAGTGGGAGGTGCAATACCTCTTTCCTGGAAAACCTCCAGCCAAAATTTGCAGACTAAAAAGATTAAAGATCACAGATAGGCTCATGGATGCAAATAYAAACCTCTCAAAAATGTGATGCTGCTCCTAATAAGTTCAGACTCACCTCTAGTTCAGATGAAAGCTTCACCTTAGGGTGTTTATCCAAATCAAGTTCCAGTGACAGTTATTCAATGTCATAAGAGTTTGCATTTACCTTTTATATTAAAAAATGAGCAATATCTTTTTTGCATATACCTTTTATGTTAGAAAGGATCTTCAAGATAACACTGCTAACCATTGCARCACCAGTTCAAGGCCCAGCTGAGAGCCTACATACAAACACAGAAGAGCTGTAGCCTTTTGAAAATAAATGGCAATGTAAACAGACAAGGCAAACATAATTGTGGGAGGAGAGCATTTGCAAAGATGTGACCTGCAGGGCCATGTTGGACAAGTCAGGAACAGAGACAGTAAGACGCTAAGAACAAAATCCATTGAAGTCAAAGAGTTTGTTACCAGAGTYCAATAAAGCCAGGATTTCAGCCCAGATGGAGATAAAAAAGATGGAGTGTCCAGTAYTTACTCTACTCTTTCAAAGCTGTGGAGTGTAATGGTGTTAGAATTTATTTGTTCTTCATGCCTGAGTAGTCAAAGGCAAAACAGAAGATATGTCAGCGGGTCACACTGAAAGAGACAGCAATCCGGTTGGTGTACAYCAACTGGTGCAAGTCAATGTGTTTCTGTTGATTTCTACTTCGTTACCCACAACTATACCTTCCAAGAATCTCAGCTAGCAAGTCCATAATACCAGCAACTCAGTGTTCAGCATTGCYAGCTTAAAATGATAACTCTCTTAGCTCCAAGAGCGTTTGAGGGCCTTTTGTCTTGCCATTTGTATTTGAAGTTTTAGGATTGATTTGAGCTACACTTTCAAGCTCTTGGCTCTGTCCATGAGAGTAGAAACCATCAAAAAAAAAAAAAAAAGAAACAGTATTTAGAAACATGGGATTCTTACCTCCTGCAGAATTTCAGCATCCTGGCCTTGAAGAGGAAGTTGAAGTGTCACAAAGTGGAGAAATGGCAACYGTGTTGGTGAGGCAAAGGAGTACAGGAAAGCAGTAACAGCAGTGGAGGCTTCTGCATTGAGTAGAAATAGTGCAGGAAGATCACAGGTTGGGATTTGGCAACGGGAGCTATTCAGAAGTTCTCACCATGAAGAATGATGTCCTAAGGCTGAATCAGCTGCCTATGTGAGCAACCAATTCCTTCTGCCCAAATGCCTTCCCTGATCCTCTYTCTTTGTTGATATGCTTGAATTGGTTCAAGTTTTCCAAGAAAATTGGAAACAGCTTTGGATAAATTTACAGATTTTTGCTTATCCTGCTTTCTCAGGGAAACAAGGCGTACATGAACTTTTTGMATGCATTTTGTCCAGCTTCACCCAAATCTGATAGCAGGGTAGAGCTCTTAATGGAAACAACTTTTTACAAGAGGCTTATTTAAAACATATATTGAGGTTGCAGTCTCTCAACTTGTGCCCTCCCTTCAAAACCTGCAATGTGATGATTTTCACTGGCCCTCATCCATAGACTGTCTTTGAAGGATCTCACAGCACCTGCAGAAGAAGATCCTAGTGCCTGCAAGCTGGGTATGAACAGGATGCAAAGATGGCCACAGCTGAGGCTTCAGAGATCTACCTCCATACCTCCTCTTTCCTCTCTAATATTAAAATAATAATACTTCTGTTGGAGCTTTCTTAGCTAGGTTTGTCCTTCAGGACAGAGAAATGTCTTTTTTACACCACATTTCTAGTACCTAGTGACCTAAAGACACTTTTTCAGTCCACCAACATCAGAAGGATATAACATTTATTTCAGCTCRTTTCTTAAAGAAGAAGTGTCAACTGCCCAGTCACCCATGCAGGTCTGGACCATCTGCAATTTCTGTCATTTTTTCCATGTCAAACAAAAAGGAGAAGGAAGTATCATGGCTCAATCAAAAGACTGTTTCATTGGTCTGATGCTCATGGAACTATTTATTTAAATCACTATTTCCAAATATTTCTGGTGTTAGGCTCCATGTTTCATTTTAATGGTAGAGCATGTTCTTTCCCAACTATGCATCATATTTCTCCCTCATAACTTCTGCCTTTGAGGTACCATCTTCCTTGTGTTACAGTCAGCAGAATGCTCAAATGTCCAACTGTCCATACAACTTTTTCCATAACTATTTGAGTTCACTTGCAGAGTGAAAGAGAAAAATGAGCATCTCCATGAGCCTTCTGAGACCTAAGATACATAGACAATAAAAAAAGATCATCACATGGTAACAGAAATGGAGTATTTGTCTATTCGGAGATCACTGTATTCTACAGTGAAGCAATTTCACTCCGGATCAGGTGCCCCAGGCTATGTGGTTGCTGTGTAAAAAGCAACTCCACACCTTATGAAAGCATGTAACCCTGTATGACAAATGGGAAATTATTACACAATAATTATATGCCCTTGCAAGACCTGATTGCTGGTACGTATCATTCCAAAATATATCTTCTAAGATTGCTATCAGGTGGCTCACATTGTTAACAGTCTCTCAACTTGTGCCCTCCCTTCAAAACCTGCAATGTGATGATTTTCACTGGCCCTCATCCATAGACTGTCTTTGAAGGATCTCACAGCACCTGCAGAAGATCCTAGTGCCTACAAGCTGGGTATGAGCAGGATGCAAAGATTGCCACAGCTGAGGCTTCAGAGATCTACCTCCATACCTCCTCTTTCCTCTCTAATATTGAAATAATACTTCTGTTTGAGCTTTCTTAGCTAGGTTTGTCCTTCAGGACAGAGAAATGTCTTTTTTACACCACATTTCTTGTACCTAGTGTCCTAAACTCAGTCATACATATAGTTCTTATTGTGCTATGGATAAGGAATAGTAACAACCTCACCRTCACTTGGAGCTGCACCTATTTATGTCAGAGGGGCTCATCATCACTAGCCGATTAAAATGGGTTGCTACTAATCAGAGGGAATKAACTTGTTTGAGGGGGAAGTGCTGACATGGGGAAAGAAAGTGATTAAATATCATTAGCCATCTTTTATGATATCAGAACGGGCTCCCTGTCTGAGCCAGGTTAACTCCCACTTCCTCATTGATGCACTGGAGGATATTTTCTGAAGGATTCAGCCATATGGCTTTCATTCATTACAACTCTTCCTCCTTGTGTGAGCACTTCTCTTACCAGTCTGATATATCTAGCCAAGACATGCAGAAGCAACTGGCACATTTTCCCCATGCACAACCTATTTCAAAACACTTGAAAGTATTTTGAATTCTTATGATGAATTCCATGGGGGTTTTTTTGTTGTGTGGTTTTGTGTTTTTTTTTTTAATGAGATGGGCTTAGTCTGATCTTCCAAAGGTCAAGGAAGGAGTGACATTTGGGGCATTCGCCATTATTACATCCTAGCATTTTATTAGAGAGATCTTTTAAGAAACATGTACTGCAGCTCAGAAGATCTAACTAGGGTCAGGGCCCCGTTGTGCTAGACACCATATACACAAAATAAAATACAGTCCCCATCCTTTAAAAATGGCAATGGAGGACCAGAAAAAGAAAAAAAAAAAAAAAAAAAAAAAAAAAACCCAAAAAAAAAAAAAAGGAAAAAAAGAACAAAAAAAAAAAAAAAAAAAAACAAAAAAAAAAAACCCACCAAACCAAAAACATGAGAGGGAATAGGCTCAGCACAGTAAAGAGTATTTTGTAGTTATACAGCACCTCAGAGGCCTAATCCAAACCACATCCAGGTTTTGAAAAAAACAGAGCTCTCTCAGTTCTCCTCATGTCCCACGCTGGGACGGCTTTTCTCATACCAAAACCAACTTCATGCCAYTTGTAGGTCAGAGCAGGGAGCCCTGAGTCCAACAAAGTGCCAGGCTGGCAGCGCTGGGGATACTGTGTTTGCAGGAGGGCTTGTGGGCAAACCACTCTCTTTTTTAGATTGTTATTTTGATAAAGAGCATTGCTTAGCCATTACATCTGTGCTTCTTGTTCTTGGTAGCTAACAACACATAACCCAATTATTTCATACATAAGGAACTGAGGCTGTACATACACCATGTATTTAATGGAATAGGTGTTACATTTAACAGAGTCACATGTGACCCTAAAGTTCCTATTTGCTTGGTCCCTACATTATTCATTCTTTGCAATCTGTATTGGATCTTATGTTAAAAGAACATGATGGTTAGAAGCAATAAAATCTCACCAAGGAGATCAAGTTAGCCGTAAATAAGAAGCCAAGACAGGAGCTGAAGACAGTGATTCATTTTGGCAATGTAATGAAATGGCACTGAATTAAAGGAGCCTGTAAACACATTCTGAGATTTTCCAGCCTCATTGCCTTGTGATTTCTTTTCTAATTCGGCAGAATATTTTCTAAATGCTGAAGTATATCCTGMCAGTGTTAGCGTTCTCTCAGCTACTGTTATCAGAGGTCTGATAGGGKTTTTTTTATCGTTATTCATCAGATATTGTCATCTAATGAATACTGTGAACATAAATGGACAAATCTCACTGGAATCAGGTAAGCTTTAATAAAGGCAGAGGARCTCTGCTGATTTACATCAGCTGATAATCAGAGACAATGAGTTCACATGTACTTCTAATCATTAAGAAACTGCAGCAGCCCCTTCCACACAGTTGCCTGGTCCAGCTACCTTCACAYTATGATGTTGTATGATGCTATTTTCCTCATGCACAGCAAGCGACTTCATAGAATACAAATGAATCTTGCACATCCCCCCTTCAAGCACTGGGTTGCATGAAAGATCAAAAGCACGTTAAGCTTTTAAAAAAAAACCGTTTCTCTTGTATAGGGTAGGAGTTCACTCCTACATGAGGTTAGGGTGTATAAGGACACCAAAATTAAATCCAGAACAGCATAATTACTCTTTCACTGCACCCCGTGCTGTTCCAGGCAGCCCCATTTTATTTTTAACATTTTTAGACAAGCCGGAACTCTAATAATAGAWGCTACAAGAAGTGCTGGAACGTGAACTTCCTGTACAACCCCTACCTTCGTGCCCTGTCTTCAAGCTTTCTCCCAACTCAGCCATGATGCTTTTAAAACCCTCTGTCCCACTAGGCAGAGAGATTAGATTGACTTATTACTCCCACAAATGGTACACATGGGTTAGCATATGTGAAAACATGCCCTTGCCACTGTTAATTCATCTGCCCTCCACGTTCCACTCCTGTTTCACCCACTCGCTTTTCAGATTAAAAGTGCTTTGGGGGAAGGGAAAATATTATCTCTCAGGAGCAGMTTGATGGGGGAAGGAGCCAAAGGATGCTGCAGCCCCACCCCAGACTGCCTGGGGGAGGGACTGTGTCTATTCTAGCCTTGCGGCTGAAAACTACTCCCACCCTCCCAATCTAACCCTTCTGTCTTAAATGTCTGTATGGCCTATTCTAACGATGGAGATCTGGCATCAGAATGTTAACACTTATAATTACTTTCTTTTTTCTTTTTTTTGGAAGAGTATTTAGTAGCCAGAAATAATTACTGTGATGGTTCTGAAAATATTTATAGTTCTAGCTATAGCCTATGCTGCCACAGTGGATTTTTTATGACACTTCCTTAGCTAAGCCAAAGACCTGTGAGACTATTGTGGCCTTGATCAAGCAGACATCGTCCTGGGTTTGTGGTTTTGTTTGCTACATGCTGTTGAGAGCTCTCCTTTACAATAGCGAGGGGATACAGAGACTATAGCGGTGGTGATGTTTTTTGGTAAAACAGTGGTCATTTCATAGGTGTCACTGCTGGAAGAAAAACACCTTTAAAATCTCTGAAAGATGTCTCATTTATTTTCAGTAGCTGGGATTCTTCAAGATGCAACATAGACATTTGGGTMTGAATCTTTCATCAGCAGAACTGTGCCATCAGACCTGGGACCCTTCTCACAAACAGTCGTCAGGAAGATCATGCCTTGCCATCCAGCCAGGGAAAATGTTCACAGAGAGTATTAAAACAGTCAGACCAGGTCAGATCAGACACATCTTGTCAGCAAAGACCAGCACCAATGATGCTCCACAAGTTCTTCTGCACCCTGGCAACTTATTATCCTTATACACCTTGGTTTCCCTGCAAGCATTTTGGTGCACCAGGGAAATCATTCAAACTGGTTTTGGTAGAGCCAGGATGGCACAGGACTGCTGTGAAATGTATGCCACATAACACAAAACTCCAATAACACTTCTTATCTCCTAATTCTATACAAGCTCGAAATTCAGACATGGTTTGCCAACAGTTACAATAAAATCCTGTCAGATTTTGAAAGCATTTCTACCTACTGTCTAGCACTGTCAATTCTGTTTGTGCTGGAATTTCCATAGGTTTGGATTTTTCTTCACTTGCGTAAATTTGGAGCTTTTGATTCAGTTTGGCACCATAAAAGTGAGTATTTGAGTTAAATAAACCCCCCAAGGTGCAAATTCAAAATCAAGTTAACACGGCATAATGTTTCCAAGTGTCAGCTGAACCACAGTAACTGCCCACATATTCAATCACAGCCTTGGGCAAAGGTGCAGCAACTTATTAAAACAGAAGAACTTGAACTGCGTAGTCTGAGCCCACAGTAAACCTTCAGAGGAAAACAACAGTGTGAGACAAGAGTATCTGCGCAAACCCCTGAGTGATTAGTCAGTGGAGGTACACATGATTTTAACAGAGAAATCACATCCCCTCCAGCCTTTTTCGTTATTATTATTTTCCCCAGAAGAGGATTATATTAGGGTGGGTTGAAAAATGGGACATAGAACCACAAACATTTTACATTTACCATCAGCATTAATATTACCTTACAGTTGTCTACATCTATAGATACTACTGTGTATGCTGTACATAAACAAGCGAAAAAAAAGGCACAGTCCTTCCTCTGAACCACTTACAGTTTCATGTGCAGGACAGCAACCAACCCCAATCTGCATCTTTTCTGGCAAGCACTGCAGAAAGCTGTAACAGAAAAAGGAAGGGGAAAACAGAAAGCATTGACAAAGCTACCAAAATCCAGCGCCAGCCTCCTCTCTGTATTTGAGACCCTCCTGACCAAGCCATACCAGCTGTAAGCAAGCACAGCACAGAGATGGCTCTCCGGGAGGTTTGAAGGGGGATATTTAGCTGCAGGCTGATGGGGAGGTGAGGACAGGGAGTCTGTACTACCACACCTTGGTTACTCAGAACATCTGCTTTGGCACTGGAGGCTATTGTGTCCTGTGGGATGCAGAGGAGAGAGGAAGATGAAGTGGGGCCTGGGACTGCTACCACTGGAGTTTGGGAAATAATTGGGAAATAAAGGGATTTAATTAATTGTGCCTACTTCGTCATTTTTAGCATACCTCCTCTCTTCCTCTGACTTTCARTGAATTACAGCGGCAGCTAGGAGCAACTCCTGGGCCCAAATCCTGTAAGCACTGGTCCCTGAACAAATGAGGCTCYTTCCCATAGAGTTTGCAACCAAAAGGGAACTTCTACTGACTTTCAGATTGAAACATAGAAAGATTGACTTGTCTAGGTCATTCAATGACTTGTCTCATAGAAACTCATTGACAGATCCAAGCTATGGACTCATTCTGGCAAGAGTCTTCCTCAGTGCTGTTCTCCATAGATGCAGGCCCAATGTTCAAGGCAATGCAGTGTCTACATGACCTCTTGCCTTAACAGTTCCTCAGCTACTCACGTCTACTTTTTCTTACTATCTGAAATAGATGATAGATAAATCCATCTARTCTGTCTATTATATTTTTAATGCACCCATTACTGAAGGATTTATTCTAGGCAATATGGCTTTTCTATCTATGTGCTWTTATCTGATCTAACATCCAGAGGCAAAAGTTTTATGAGTCTGAATATAGTCAAGACTGAGCACATCGTGGTTTCATTCAACTCGCTCTTTTCCTCTGGAATTTAAGGTGACATTTCCCTTCTGATTATCATCGTCAAGGAAAGCCCTATTATTTAAACAACAATTGTAAAMAAGACTGGAGTATAATTATTGAAGGTCACCCCAGGACTATATGCAGGCGGCAAAAGGTGTCGTGGCTTTTGCATCATTCCTTGTGAACTCAGCWTCCTGTGCTGACCATGGGAACTCAGGCCCTGCATCCTTGGACACAGAGGAAGGGAAGATAATTTGCCTGAGAGGTCAGAGACTTCTTCTGATTTGGACAAGTTGTTGAGGCTTCAAAGGGATGTATAGGGAAACTCCTTTGTCTACCTAGCTGGTCCTGGGTTATGACACAACTTGCATAGCTACAAATAGTTGTTAATAAAACTTTCCAGTGTTGTTCAAAAATCTGTAAATCCAGGAGGCCTCTTTTCTCCTTATCAAACACAAACACTTCCGCTGCCCACTTTTGAGACCTATAGCAAAAACAAAGGAATTCGTCTAGAGAGAGCAGATGGGATGGTATATGAAGTGTTCCTCCATCAAGGAGGGTTAAGGTGTGGAAACAGAGACTGAAGTTAGTRCTATATACACAGGCAGCTCTTTGGGGATCTCCAGTACATTGCCTGCTTGAGGACAGCTGTTTTAAGCTCTCTGACACCTAAGTGACAACTGGGACAYGTTTACACAAAATCGCAGTATTAACCAAATAAGCCCTCTGCCTCCTCCTCTTCCTCCTGTAACAAGAGAAGCCTSAGCTGCTGCCAATTTCTCCTTGAATTCATAACAGAAACAAAGCAGTTCTGAGGCTGAAATTTCTAGTAGTCATGTGACTTTTCTGCTGGCGAATCATTACATGACAGGTGTGCTGGTTTTGGTTGGGATAGAGTTAATTTTCTTCATAGTAGCTAGTATGGGGCTATGTTTTGGATTTGTGCTGGAAACAGTGTTGATAACACAGGGATGTTTTAGTCACTGCTGAGCAGTGCTTACACAGAGCCAAGGCCTTTTCTGCTCCTCACCCCAMCCYACCAGCGAGKAGGCTGGGGGKGCACAAGGAGTTGGGAGGGGACACGGCTGGGACAGCTGACCCCAACTGACCAAAGGGATATCCCACACCATATGGCGTCATGCTCAGCATATAAAGCTGGGGGAAGAAGAAGGAAGGGGGGGGACATTTGGAGTGATGGTGTTTGTCTTCCCAAGTAACCATTACACGTGATGGAGCCCTGCTTTCCTGGAGATGGCTGAACACCTGCCTGCCSATGGGAAGGAGTGAATGAATTCCTTGCTTTGCTTTTCTTGTGTGCGCGGCTTTTGCTTTCCCAATTAAACTGTCTTTATCTCAACCCATGAGTTTTCTCACTTTTCCCCTTCCGATTCTCTCCCCCATCCCACCGGGGGGGAGTGAGCGAGCGGCTGTGTGGGGCTGAGTTTCCGCCTGGGGTTAAGCCACAACAACAGGACATCGGGGATCACACTTAGCCTAGCAGAGATTTCTTTTTACATATTCAATTCCTTTTTCAGGACTTGAAATAATTCCATCAATCTGACCCTGATATTGAAACAGTCCCAAACTTATTACACACCAATCTTAGATTTTTGTTTTGAGTGGCTGTCAGTTTATCTGAGAAGGAGGTGCAAGGCACTTGCACCTTAAATCACTTATCATGGTATCCTTCAAAACAGAGATGTTCTCACCCCCAGCTTCTGAGAACTTTCTGATTAGGCTTTTAGGAGAGTCTAAGGTTCATCTGCTTCTTTGTCAGATCCAAAATCATGGGAGGGRGGTTTCAATGTGATTGTTTTCCATGGAGTTCAAAAATTCTGCAGAGTTCATGTCAAATTCCCTGGCAAAGAGCAGATTGTACAGTCAGATTAAATGATGTAAAGGCCCCTTCTGGCTTTAAAATCTGTATTTGTCAAAAATTGTCAACTGTAAGTTAAATATCATGACAGAACTGTTCAGGCGAAGGCTAAAAGTGAGCTTGTAGGTTATCAAGGTAGACAAGTCAGGGGGTTATATAAATCAACACCAATTGCAAATCCAGCCAAGAAGGTGGCCAACTGCATGACCTGACAGACAACACCTCAGGTCATGTGCTGTCCCATTGCTCTTTCTGTCTAAGAGTGAATTTAACCCAAAAAGTAGTCACCCGGTGTGAATAGTGTGCAAAATGAGCAAGTTGTAGGGCGGTGTTTATGGTTAACAGAAATATACAAACACACAAGAAAGCAGTTCCAGGCTAAAGAATGAAAGGAAACACACATATAAAGTTTCTGCCCTGTTACTTTGAGTTGAGCTATATTTAAAACAACTGGTGACACTATTCATCATCAGGAAGAATCAAGAGATGGGCTAATGGAGGAAATTAATATCCATAAGGCAAAGGCCAGTGGTTTCCTTTTGCTTAAGCTCAGCTGAGAAAATATCATGATAATGTTATCTTTCATGCAAGCAAACAGCTCGGAAAGTGACCACCTCTTTCTTCCGTGGGCAGAAACCAGCTGCCCACAGAAGCTATCTGTCTGTCTACAGGTTTTCTATGGACTCTTTCACCACAGCATTTAAGCACTTCCCYGTGTAAATTAAGGGTGCTTGAGTCAAGAATAATACCAACATTATCACAAACAGTGACAAAACTGTTTTTCAACTAAATAAGTGAAACGTGTATGGAAAAAACTACACTATTTTTATTTGTAGGAATTAAAAGAGATTGCAGTTCTGTATGGTGCTTTTGCTAAGTCTCATGATAGGCAGGTTTACCACACTGAGAAAAAGGCAGGTTTCCTTGAGTGAGTCTCACATTCAAAGGATGAAAATGCCAAAATAAGTCCTGCCAGAAGCAGCCACAACTGTCACAGGAGTAGAGGAGACATACAGCAGTTGCTACCAAGGCTCTGTTTTGCCTAAAGATTTTAGGCACAGGAAGATAGTCTTTGAAGAAAACATCTCTCTTGGAAACAAACAGTCAAAACAAAAATCGCCATGAAAATAAAATTGCCTTTGACTGTGCTAATTTGCAAATGCTGGTAAAGAGAAATCTATTTTCAGGAAAGGGAGGTGACAAAAGAAGGGCATGGAAAACCTTTCATGTGAAAAGAGATTGAAATGAACACGTGCATGAGAAAGGAAAAGAACAAAGGGCACTCAACTAAATTAAAAGGTAGGATATGCAAAACCACTCAGGGAACTACCTCTTTTCATACTATGTGCCATCAAACCGTGGGATCCAAGCTTGCAGGTCTTCCCTGAGACCTAAAACTCAAAGGCACAACTTGATTGGACATTTATATGAGTAACAATAATAATTGGAATTACATAATATTGAAGAGTAGCAAATGTTGGAAAGGCTATTAAATGCCCTGKTTTTGGGATGAAGCTAATAACTTCTTTAAGAGCAGAGAAGTTCTTTACGTCTTCATTTTTGTGGCACGGGTTGAGAGTGCATATTATTTCACGTAGGCCTACTACAAGGATTTTTCATAGCTTCCTTGAGTATAAAGCATTTTGAGCTGACCGCTACCTCTGTGCAAATATTTTTTGGTTCACTAGCACTTCTGAAGTCGTAACAGAAGTCATATTTTTTCAAACCATCTTCCAATCCAAATTTATTCTGGTACCAAGCAGTTTTTGCTAATAAAATTTAAGAACATTTCACAATGAGGCATCACTGCAATTCAAGAGAAATAAAAGCGGTTTGAAAATACCACCCAAAAATGTTATAAAAAAGTCACATTATCTTAGTTCATTATCTTCTGCAAGCCAGAGAAATGGAGGGAAACTGGAGAACAGTTTGGCACTTCCCAAATCATGCTTTTTTTCCGGGCTTATTGCTAACTGGAGAAAAGATCTAGCAAAACCTTGCACCTGGTCCCAGATGTGAACACCTACATCTCAGTCCATCTGTAAGGAACTTTAGAAGAGCTACATGAGCTTAAAAATATGAAAAAAAAATGCACGAATGAGGAACAGCACAGATCCCTGTCTTATATCTGTACCAGGGGCAAAAAACAAGTCATCCGCTGACCAGCAAATTGGGTAATTCGTCATCCAGTCTCCTACTAGCACTTATCCGCTGAAGAACTAACTTTCCTGTGCCATATACAACCTCTCCAGACTGACTTGGAGATGACATCTGGGATGTCAAAGTTTAGCTTATTGGGATCCTGTAATTTCAGAGGGAGTCGGTTGGTTCCTTGGTTGGTTGGTTGGTTGGTTGTTTTTTAACTGAGATCTTTGCATGGCTATAGGAAAAGCCCTTGTAAACCAGGGATTTGGATTGTGCAAAGTTAGGGCAGATTTTTAGAACTAGTKTCTTCTGTGCCCAGTGGTATTCACCATACATTGTTAAGCTCAGTCCATGAAAATCGTAAGGAAGAAAACAGAAGAACACCTCTAGTGTTACAACTTTCTTCCTCATTGTTTCAAATTTTATCAGTGCAGAAAAGAGAATAGTCTCTCCATGCCTAAAACGTTAAGCAGCGCCCTATAACCCTGAGCCTATGCACCAAAACTGCCTTCACAATTCTTCATTTGCTGTAAGGTCCAGTGCTCATTTAYGAGAACCTTTTTAACCAGTTCATTTAGTATCAAAGACATACAGCAAAACTAACATGCCTGTTAGTGCTGGTTGATTTGTATCAGTTTTTCTGATTTTCTTTTATTGCCTAAACTGAATACAAATTAGCAGAATTCCATTGTAGTTTTTTCTGCTTCATTTCTTACCCTGAGTTGGTATAGAGTTTTGGCATCCTGTAGAATACCACCTAACAGTATCCACAAAAAATAACAGCTATGAATTGCACTATACAAAATAAACAAAAAGTTATTATTTCCTTTAATGAGATGTTACTATATATATTTGTATAACAATCTTCCTTCACAAAAAAAAATTAGCCATTTCCTTTTAGATGCTAAACAAAAATAGGTCAAACTGGTTAGCCACGACCTGTCAGACACGCAAAGGCTGGTTCCCACTGCTGTTCCTCAATTACAACTGTGCACATTATCAGTTCTCAGGGTATAAATGGTGGTTTTCTGCATTTCCACAGGCCAGCTCTCCTTGCTACCCCAACAGAGTATATGCAGCAGGTAAGTGTGTTGCCACCAGAGGTGGAAAGGACTTTTTTCCTTTGTCTTGTTCAGCCAGTAAACTCTTTGACTCCTTCATACAGTAGCTAAGCCTGTCCCTGTCCCGGCTCAGGCCTCAGCAGTGCTGCAGTGCCAACAGGGGAGCCAGGATGCTCGTGGAAGGGAACTGAACAGACGTGGCATCTGCTGGGCTAGCAAAGAYCGACGTTAATAGGACCCTCCCTTGCCATTTAACCACCCATTTTGGTCATATGTCCTTTGAGGTAGGCAGGAATGGCTTTGCATGAGATCAGGAACATTCAAAGCATCTGGTGAACAATAGCAACTTAGTATTTTCAGAAAACTTGCAATTTCAGGTTATTTTTTTCCTCAGATTTGGTTTCTTTCTTAAAAAGCAGATACGTAAGATTGGTCCTAGGTCTGGTCTCTCTATATTATTCAAGAGGACATACCTCTGATGATTGCTTCCAGGTAATCATTATAATTCTCTGAACATTAAATACCTTGGCTCAACCCAGTAATAAAATTAAGTTCAACATGTGTCACCAGAATATACCTTTAAAAATAAAAAACAGGGTTGAAGAAGATTTAATGTACTCTTTGTAGTAATGAACACTAATGGCTTTAGAAATTTAATGGTTTTGGACACCTTAAAAACATAGAAGCAGCACCCTTTAAGCAAGAAGGAAAAAGACAGCTATCATTAACTTCTGGAATCATTCCTGAAAATCTATGAGGTTTCAGTTTTCAAGTGCCAAAGAGGTATGAAAATCCCAGCTGTTCATGATCCCCCATAGCCAGAGCTGCCACCCCACAGTAGAGCCACCAGAAGGTGTGGGGTAAATGTCACCCTCAGCCAGCAGAGTCCACTGAGTCCCCCAGCAAGGGACCAAGTGCTCACCAAAGCGAGGAGTGCTTATGAACAGGGTATGGGTGCAGAAAGCAGCAGTCACCTCCAACCACACCAGCTACAGGCCCATGGGGACATTGCACTGTGCCCTACATCACTCACGCGTTTCTGAAAAGGATGTCCTAATGGCTCCTAGAAAATGGATTAAGGTGCTTCTTGATAGCATCGCTTCCCCCATTTCAAAACTGGCCCTGAGGCATGCATTACAGTTAATTATGGATGTGATGTTTTTGCTCTTTTACAAAAAGTGGTTGTGCAACCAAACTTCTGCTTTGTTATTTGGAAGAAGCATTTGGCTGCTGTCACCAGATTACAGCTAATTTGTGCATGGTGAGGGCAGTAAAAGTGTGATACAGAAGAGGTTTATGATGGAATTAATGTGGTGGAAAGGCGTGATGCACAATGGAAGCTGTTTATTTTGCAGTCTTGTACAGATGCCAGTATATAAATTCAGCTGCTAACATCATCTGATTTTAAATATGGCACACATGCTTTATCCCTTTCTACTTGTTTATTTAATTTGGTTACATAAAATACATGTCATTAAGGCCACAATTGCTCTTAGTGATGCCAGTTAAAGCATTGATGTGTTGTTGCTTCTAAATCTGTCTTTTTATTAACCTGATATCWGGCGTACTGGGCCAATTTGAGGGACAGCTCCTAAAGCCCCGCCTGTCCTCCTCGCAGATCAGGAGATGGGTATGTACTGCCAGATGGACCGGACATCATTCCCAGTACCAAAACTGAATGCAATATTAAAGACAATATACAAGAGGAAGTCTGACCCAAGGAGGTGCTTTATCAGGAGATGTGCACACCATGATTCCCAGATAATACCTTTATTGGCAGCTATTTCTGCAAGACTTAACCTGAAAGAGAGTAAAGCAAGGTTTGTACATACAAGAGAGGAAGAGAAAAATCAAATTAAACCAACATTAGAGATGGTGTTTTTCAAGTGTGTGAAGACCCTTTGCAAAGTCTGGATACCTCAAAACAAAGGGATCTGTGTCTACTTCATGGGACTTGCAGCCATGCCTGTTTAACCCGATTCTTAGATGCACCGTTTGAGTTGGAGTTATCTCTGGTGGCAGCTAAAAGGTAAATCACCCTGCCTGATTGCACAGTGTAGCTGATGGAGGCTCATACCCCCTTCTCATGGATCTGGCACAAGGGCCAGGTAGGCTGCGATGAACTGCTGGATGGCTGCACTACCTTCACCAGGAGCAGCCATTTCTGCAGGAGACATCTGGTGAAGCTGCTTGTTAACACAGTACTCCTGTAGCGAATGGCAGGCACAGCAGTCACGAATGGTCATTCCTTACCCATCACCCTTAAAATACTTTTTTTTCTTTAAAAACTGATATAACCTATTTAGGCAGTATTAGGCATATTTATTTTATATAACTTGTTGGGGGGGAGTGGGCTTAAGTAGTTTAAGTCATGCTTTAATTTGAATCTCTTTTCTGTAAGAACTTGTGTTATATTTTTACTTGTTTTCTGCATCAATTAGACTTGAGGTGAGGAAAAATTACAAACTCTCTTACTAAATTTCTCTGTTACAGAGCTGAGTTCAATGCTCAGCTCAGCTATGCCTGAACTGTGTGATCAGCAAAGGCAGCATTCAGGTCCTCTGGTATTTAAAGGGTATTTCATCTGTCAATGAAGGAAGAAAGGCAAAAAGAAAGAATATCTTAATTTTTAACAAGCTGTCTCTTCCTCACTCCACCTGATTCATCACCTTGGTGTACTATGCTTAATAATGAGACTATTTTCTTTAGAAAACAGCATTATTATTTTTTTGCCAAAACCCAGTGACTTTTTTTTTTATTACACAGGCTTCAGCTTCCCATTTTAAACTTCTCTGCAGAGAGCTGATATCTGTTATAATTCACCATAACACCAGGTAATTCCTATTCAGAATATGTGATTTATAGCTAAGAGAACTGACAGCCTGCTGGACTAGGAAGAAGCTAAACTAAACTCAGCAGAGGTTGTGCAAATTGTTAACTTATGGGACCGTATGTGTCCCAGGGACCATTTTCTCCTCTACTTCACCCTTTTTAGATATTGCTTTTTTGTTGTGACTTGCCGTCTTTCTTATTGTAAGCTCCTTAAAGCAGGGATCAAGCCTTCCTCGTAGTTAACACAGTGCCTGACCCATCAACACCCAGACTCCCCTTGAGTCTCTTCAGGTATCAAAATCATGGAGCTGTAATACCACCCCCTGCCATGCAAGCAGTGTATCTTATTAAAAGCTTTCAAAATGCTTTAGAAAGGACCAAATTATGTTACTGAGGTGAGGAATAGGCCACAGAAAAATGCCACGGGCTGCACCAGTAGGCTAGTGATAGAGCTGGGCTTACAATACACTGCCTCTGTAATGTGCAATAGCCATTGAGCCCTATTTGCCTCCTGTAAGAAGATAAARGCAGCGATTCATGCTGGAGACACTGAGAGTGCAAGAATCACTCCCCAGCAAGTCCACAGGCACTAAGGTGATTTGTTTCAGCAGCTGCCACCCATAACCGCTTTTGCTAGAAGTACTGAACAAGGGCATGTTCTCCACTCTTTCAAGTAGCTCTGACTCATCACAGGTGTCAAAACTTGCTGAGTAACATTAAAAAAAAATCCAAAGCCTACATTTACATGTATTGCACTCACTAAACTGTGCTAGCATATTTGTGCACTGACCAAGCTCGCTCTTCCTGCAGTAGGCAGGAGTGCAAGGGGACCATATAGCAGAGAAGGGCAGGTCAGAGTCAAGTTCAGCAGAGCGGTGCTCCAGMAGATGCTTGGAGTGCAGTGAAAATGAAAACTCTTTGCAAAATTGGGCTATTTTACCAGACCCTTATTTTAGTAGACTATCAAAGCATCTATTCCAAAAATATTGACCTGTCCTGTCTCAGTGCTCTGGAACAATACATCTCCAGTCATTTTTTAAGAATTTGTAGCATGTAGGTAGTTTTTCTTTGTCCTGTTCTGATGCTTTCAATCAGACTCATAATGCCCCGTTTCCAAACAAAAACAAAACAGAAAGTGTTTTAATGGACCTGAAAGGAAACTTTCGCAAAATTCCCCTGAAAAATTTTCAAAATACTCAGTTTTTACTCCTGTTTGGAATGAAACAAACCCTGTGGATCATTCCTGAAAAAATACCCTTTCTCAGCTGTACTACTGAGCACAGTGCACATCACTCCAGTTATGCASAAGTCACTTTCACACAGGACATGAATTCACATTTTGGCTTTCTGCATCTCTTTCAGCCATCAGCAGAATTACAGTCACATGTCCACACAACACCAGGCAGCTGTTTGGAAGGGGAAGAAAAATACTGGTGCTTAACTGATATACAGAAGTAATAAAATTGATGGACTATCATATGCCAGTCATAATTGCTTTGGATTAACACCTCTGCTTTGCCTCTAATCACCATTAGTGATTGCACTCRGTCCCAGCCCCAGTCCTTCATCTCTCTGGAGGGTGGCACTTCCAGCAAGATGCCAGATTTCCCTCTTCTATAGTGGTGGAAAACTGGGATGCAGGCAGTCCTCAGGGCTCTCCAATTGAGCAGAAACAAAGCTTGCATGCTTTGACTGGATCACGACAGCTAGACAGCGACTTTTTTTTCTTGTATGTTATCTTTTGAGCCTGGCAAATTAGCTTACATGCAATAGGGAATAATATTATCAGGAGATCATTCAATTTTGGCTACTGCAGGGTGTGGAAATCACACACTGTGTTAAAAGCTGCATAGTGAAAATGATCGTCAGAATTATTTTAAACAGATTAAGCTATTGCCGATCACTCATTCTCTCTGAATTGAACAAAGCTTTAGTAACTGTCTAAAAGAGCAAAAGACTTTAAGATCCTCCACCTTTTCCTTGAGTAACTTAAATGAAATCTGAGCTGGAAGATAAGGATGTTACAAAAAGACACCTCTTYGTATAAGCAGAAAAGACTTGAATGGGTTAAGCCATATCTGGCTGAGTCCCAACAGACATAAAAATCACCTGTGCCTGCTCTGAAATAAATCAGTGTCCTTTTCTGCTGCTGCCGTTGTCTGGAAATAATGCAAATGCAATGGGCCTGCAGTGACATTGTGCCGCACTCGAAGGATACACATAATAAATTGTCCCCTAATACTGTTAAAGAGACATTTTCGTCTTACTCAGTAGCTTTTGAGGTTGAACTGTGTTACTAGTTGAGGACTGTGATACGGTGTCATGCCATTCTGCTCTATTATTCATTTAGCCTCTTATTGCTTATATGCACATTTGGTTCTTGAGTCTCAAAATGCGTTTTGCTGCTTACACTCAATGATAGCGTGTTTGCTGGCACGCAGGAAAAAGGCAGGGAGTTTTCTTTCCACTTTGTTGCTGTTGTTTTAATCATTTCTCTTCAATAGCAGCTGGAACAGATCGTAGATTCATATGATTTGGTTCTACTGCATTCATCACTGGGAAAAATGCATGGCTGTGTTAAAGGAGGACAGAAAGAATTTGTCTGCCCAGCGGGAAGCTATTGCTGTTCCATAATTGTTTGCTAAAAGGAAGCTGGAATAAAAATGGAGGTAAATGGGTATCTGTGTCAATTCAATCCATCAAAATGAGTTTAACTGACTGGGGAGTCACAGCTTAGGAGCTGGATGTGAAAGCTGGCAAACCCAAAATGAAAGGAAATAATTAACTACTTATTTTAAATATTTTAAACCTTAAAAATTATATCTGATTGCATCATCTTTTGCACACACAAAACATTAGTAGAATTACCAGCAAGGCATTTCCTAATATCCAGGGAATAAAGTGAGCACAATCATATAAGGACAGTGATAAGTAAGAGTTTAAACTGCAGAGCATAGCTGTATTTGGTTTGGTTTGTTGGTTTTTTTGGGTTTTTTTTTTTTCTTTAAGCATCATTAAATTCCCCATATGCCCAGTCCTGTCCTAAAATTGCCCTCTATCTTGTACCAAGTCAAGTAGGCAAATATTTGTGTATCCCTACAGAGAAACAGCTCAGGGAACTGATCCTCCTAGAAAATTGTGCAGTAAAATGAAAAGAAGAAGAAAGAAAAAAAACAAACAAAAAACACAAATTACTTTCCTCTGGGCTAGCTGCCCAATTCTCTTCATGCTTTTGCCAGAAGAGGATGGCATGGGGCTGAGAACAAGTGCTTGTGCAGAGCAGATCCCTTAGTATCGCAACTCATTGCCCACTCAGCTCTCAGTATCCAGGATATTTTAAATGAATAAAAAGCCTGCCTTGGCACCTTTCTGCCTCATTTTCATGTGTGAACACAACAGACAAAACAGAGACAATGAAAACCACTGAACCAGAGTAGTAGCAGAAGGGATTTGGCTTCAGGCACCAGTGCTGTAAAACTTGTAATGGTTAAACCCATTAGTCATCTTCTGTACATAAGTATTTCACAGGATAGGGACTGATAGCTGAGTAAGGGCGAATGCATCAGTGTTCCTTAGATGTAGCTACATTTTGGGTTGAGATTCCTAGATTACAAAGCTAGAGGAAACCCACGGCAATTACTTAGCCTGACCATTTGTACACCACAGACCATAGGACTTGCTTGGCAGATTCTTGCTTCAAGCCCCTGATCCAGGACTGAACAGTAGTTTTTCAATATCTGTGGCCCATGGACCTTGGAGAATTATGTCCATAGAAACTACAAAACCTGCCATTAGAAAAGGAGTTTAAATACACTGTACAAAGGTGTATCATTCCCCTTGGGAAATCCTCAGGGGATTGCATATTAAAGGCAGCCCAAGACCACTTACTAGAGCACAAATCTTTTAGAACATCTCCCAGTATTGACCTGAAATTTTGCACTTCTACAACAAGGAGTCATTTAATGTTACCTTGKTTTTAATTGCCATATTTCTAGACCAATTATGCCTTGCTTCAACTGCCAGCCATTCGATCTGCTATAACTTTGTCTGCCAAACTGAAGAACCATCTATAATCATGTTTCTGCTCTCCAAGTAGGTACTCACAGACCAGCGAAATCACCCTTTACGCCCTCAATAAGCTAATCAGACTATGCTCCTTGAATCTTTCACTATAAGGCATGTTTTGKGGCCCTCCAAAGCTTCTCAGTGTTCATCTCTGAACATTTCCTAATTTCTCAATCGTTCCTGAAATACAGAGMTGGACACAGCGTTGCTGTGGATGCTGCACCATTCAAGTACAGACGTAACAGATGCTCTCAGCTTCACGCTGAGACATTGATATTCATATTTACAAGTGTGTATTAACATTTCAGCTAAAGTGTCTGTAGCTCATCTTCAGCTGACGATCTGATATGACCCACGAGTCTTTCCAAGACCTACTCTTTCCCAGGACAGAATCCTCGTGCTGCAGAAATTACCTACATTCTTCGCTCTTCATTGTATGACATCGTATCTCATTGTACAGACTTACTGGAAGTTATGTTCTTTGCTTCCATCCTTGTTGCAAAGCCATTCCCACTAAGAACCCATTCTGCCTTTAAGGTATAGTCACAGAAGCTGTACAAAAGTTAAAGCTTCACATGTGCAACCTCTCCAGATACCTCCAGCACCATTAACTTCATGCTCTCCTCAGCATTGCAAACACTTCACACATCCCCAGTCTTTCTGGAAACAATTCATATGTTCTATTTGTAAAAAATAGACTGCAGGTACCAATATACTGCCTGATGCAATTTTACAGAAAGAATCTCCTAATATTTATTAAATGTGTGTTCACCTTCAGAACTCCGACCAACCTTGATTTCACCAATAAAATCTGGTAAATAAGAACAGGATCAATATTATACATGGTTACCTGGGGGAAAAAAAAATCTTTTTGCTGATACCTGTCAAGGATATTCACATTTACAAAATTATCAGACTTTGGAAATTCTCTTAATTCCCACATGGCTTTACCTGTATGCCCCTGAGATGCAAGACATGAAAGACAAAGAGAAACCCTAACTCCGATCCTTGTGTTTTTTTCATTACATTAAAGGAAGCAGCAATAATAGCAAGCTGGCTTATGTCCCCCAAGGTCCACAGAGATTTAGCCTGTGGCTCAGGGCAGGATCTTTTGATAACATTTCATTTTCATTTTGAGAGTACTGGGACATGACATGGGCCACACACRTCACAGGCTTGCGAAAACACCTTGTTTATGTACTGCATTTCTGCAGTGTGTGATGATCCTCGCTTGCTCGTAATCTGGCCACTACCTATTCAGAATAAACTGGTTACTTCTGAAACTTTCCCAAGCCCCAGCTTTCTACAGGACTGTCTGTCTTCACACAGGGCTGGAGGAGGATTAGTGCTGTCACATACAGAAAAGAATTATGCCTAGAAGATATCTTCCTGGTCAGTTTGAAATTTAGTCTCCAGATATTTTGACCACAAGGCCATGGCAAATATTTTTGTGCAATGCTCTGCTGTTTGGGATTTCTTCTTGTTCTCTGAAATGGCAGGAGTGATTTTGTTCTATATATCTTTCTGTGCTGTGCAAAATTACCGGGGAGATTAAAATTCACTCAGTGAATTCAGTTTCTAAGTCACACAAATACTTCTGAACATCCTCTGTCATGGGGATGTTTTCAGAAGATGACAAATTGAAAAGAGTTGATTAAACTAGGAGCTGAATCTTCAATAATTTCAGCAACTCTCAACACAAGACCCTGAAATAAAGAAGTTTCTTTAACATTAAAACTAACTCCTATCAGCATGAGCACTGAGAAATTTATATCCAAAATTACCATGAAAACATAGGAGCCTCAAATTGAGGTATATAAAATGAACATGTATTGTTCTCTGTCTAGAAGACATTCCCACTGAGAGCCCTTCCAGACAGCACAGTGTTTGATCCTCCACCTGGATATATGCAGGCAGATCCCGCTGCTAACAGGGAGCCCTATGGCAAATCTGTGGCTTCCTCTGGGCAGAAGTGTCTCTGTCCACCTGAAGCCTTTTCCACAACTGACACCTCCATGAGTTTGAAGCCTGCCCTGTGAATTAGATGATTGCACTTCACAGAGACATTCCATCTACAACCTCCAAAGTGTAAACACAGGATTAATAACTCCAGCAAATGAGGARCGAAGTGTTAAAGGTGATCCAGCAGGTGACACAGGTGACAACCATGTATTTCTCCAGCCTTGGGCTCATAAATGACAGGGAATCTCTCACCTGTGGGCCACATATAGCCCACAACATCACTTCACAGAGTTTGCAGGCACCTTACTTCTTTCTGCATTATTATGGGGTAGTACTACAGTGCAGACAAAAGTCAGCCAAGCACATTTTCAAAGGCTGGTTTAGCCCTCTACTGAAATAATCATAGAATCGTTGGGTTGATGTATCCAAAACCGGACAAGTTGGACCTTAAAGATCATCTAGTTCCAGCCCCCAAATCTCTGCTAATGTCCTACTTTGTGATAGCCCTCTAACATTTAGGGCTAATTACTAACCCTTTCTATATGGAATCATCACATGAAATGCAATCACCAAATAATTATGCCAAGGAATAATTTGGCCAACTGGATAAATAATAGAATCATAGAATCATTTAGGTCAGAAAGGACCTTTGAGATCATTGAGTCCAACCATTAACCTAGCACTGCCAAGTCCACCACTAAACCATGTCCCTAAGCACCACATCCACACGCCTTTTAAATACCTCCAGGGATGGTGACTCAACCACTTCCCTGGGCAGCCTGTTCCAATGCTTGACAACCCTTTCGGTGAAGAAATTTTTTCTAGTATCCAATCTAACCTAAACCTCCACTGGCACAACTTGAGGCCATTTCCTCTTGTCCTATCACTTGTTACTTGGGAGAAGAGACCGACACCCACCTTGCTACAACCTCCTTTCASGTAGTTGTAGACATCAATAAGGTCTCCCCTCAGCCTCCTTTTCTCCAGGATAAACAACCCCAGCTCCGTCAGCTGCTCCTCATAAGACCTGTGCTCCAGACCCTTCACCAGCTTTGCTGCCCTTCTTTGGACAACATAGATCTTGTTGTACTTTATTATTTTTAAACACACAAGCTTACAATATAATTGCCAGTTGCATTTCTGGCTTTACACCTTTCTGAGGAAAACCAGCAAAGAACTAGTATTTCAGGCTGCAAACCCATGAAGACAGAGCCTGAGGAGACACTATCAAGAAGCAAGGATACCTCAGTCACACACACACAGGCACAAAGGAATTGAGGAAGGATTTTTGAACTTCAGTCCAAGCTGGTCCATGGCCAAGAACGTTCTGCTTTTCTAGAGGAGGTGATGAGTCTCCCCTCAATACAAAAACACACCCTCACAATCCTCCCTCATATCACAATCTCTTGAAAAAGGCAACACTCTACCCTCACTGCTTTCGCTTTAATCCACACTCTTTGAAAACCAACACTTGCACTACTATAGTATCTTACTCATGGTACCATTTACCTTCTCACCTTCATTTCACTAGAGTAAGGTCCACACCACTTTCTAGCATTGAGCCCRCACTCAGAGTCAAGGTCAGATTAAGACAAAGACACTGATACGTACAACAATATCCACATGTATGTACAGAAAGCCTGAGACAGTTGCCCAGAAGGGGTGAAATACCTCAGTTTATCTCAAACTATGTTAAATCCTGGACACTCTTCTCTGGAAGTCCAGCCAACACCATTTTCCAGAAGACTTGTACTTTGATTAATTATCTCCTAATTTTACTGATTTTACTCTTAAATAATCACTCTCTGTGGGAAATAAGACATTTCTGCTGYTTTCTCCCAAAAGCAAGCTTCTACATGTAGCAGAAAGCTCCTCAGGAAAATCATCTTGCTTTATCACTGTTTCTGCAGATTTTGGAAGGGAATAGCAGCAGACAAGGAGCCATGGGCTAAAAGAATGCTTTGACATGCCAGAAACACCAGGTACCTTTTCCTGATACTTTGCTAAATTTGTTGTTGACCTTAAAGCCAAAGTTTTGAACCAGAAAATCACTGAGGTCACTGAAACACATGTATCATCTTCATAGTCCCTGTTCCAAATCAGTGGCAACAGCTGGGGTCTCCAAAACAATGTTTAACCCTCAGAATCATTAAAAATTTTAAATCAGTTTTCCAAATTTTAGAAGATTTCTTTTCCAAAAATTTTTGACTCGTAGAGAGTCAAATGTGGAAAACACTCAGCTGAGAAGCATCAGGACAACATATATTAATCTGAAGAACTGCATCAAACCTAATGGAAGGCATGGCCAGAAAAACAAAACAAAGCAAAAGCTCCAAACTCTGAACAAACTGGACTTCATAGCAAATATTCAGGGATGTTTGCTGAGGTGTCACTACTTTCTACCTCTTTGGAGTCAATAAGTCTTTTGCACAGGTCAGAATCTGTCAAAGACTTCTGTTTAGCTGAGCTTTTACACACTTGCCAAAATGATTAGTTTAAGCACTACCTAAGATCTTGAGTGCATTTGTAAAACCCAGTCATCAGCTGTCTTTAAGGTGACAACAGACTGGAACACAAAGTCCAAAACTTTATTCACAGTTCTGGGATCAGTTCACTTTTGAACATGGAGAGACTATTTAGTCTGAGTTTTAGCACTGGTCTAACTTCATTATTTCTGAATCAATGGGAGCATCATGGACAGCTTTAAAATGTTCCTGGTTGCTGTCGACACTAGGAGCCTTCAGGAAAACATTCAAGGATAAGTCTACAGCCTTTTGCAAGCAGATATAAGCACTCTTGGTTGTATAAACTCAGTGCAGAGTCAATATATGCAGACTCTCAGATGACTTAGCTCAGTTTCAGAAACATGATGACTAGAGCTACAGGGCTTCCAGTTTACTAACAGTACAGTCAGAGCAAGCTTACACTTGTCTGGAAATACTACAGGGGCTACTTCAAGAGAATATGCAGTTACACCTGAAAACCTATGCAGTTGCACCTGCAAACCTTGGATAACTATTATTTCTCCCCCCAAACATAGCTATAATGGCAGAAATGCAATTCTGATTCGTCACAGCAAAGGCACTGATGAACTTACAAGTGATGCTAAAAGACCTCATGAATCAGGTATTAGTCCTGCAAAATGCAGGTGGTTATGCACCACGACTGTTCCCAGCCATTCTAATAGCAATTTCAGCATGTTTGTGGAAYATCTGTGCTTCAGAATTCAGGAGAAAAGGGTTTGCCACAATGCCATGTACAACCATATCTTGCCCTTTTTTTTTTTTTCTGTTGCCACCTCCAACAATCTATATGGAAGGTGATAAAATATTTTTATCATAAGCAAACAGTAGAAAATCAGATCAACCATTTTACTAACTAGGACAATAACGAACAAAACTTAAAGACCAAGAACACAGAAGGCTGAATTTCACCAAAAAGCAAGTAATTTTCTAGTGCAAAAATAAAAATACATCTGTATTAAATAAGTAAGTGGGCCTAAGGAGTATTAAAGGCAAAAGAGAATTAGCAGACAACTTATTTTTGCAAAAAAACCCCGTGAAATCTAAGTAATTTTAAGATGTTCTCAGTCCCAATTGGGCTCGGTTTCTTTCATCAACAATTCAGCCTGAACCCAATACCTGCATGTGAGCCCTTGGTTAAGGTCAAATACCTATATTACACTGCCCTTCAAGCAATATTGAATCAGTAAAGTATCTTTTCAGCTACAGTTATATTAGATATAGCTATTGACTTCCTTCTTTTTTATTGCACTATAAAACATGTTGTAGTGAAAATAAAGGTTTACTTTGCAACAGAGAATTCACAGACATCTATTACTGCTGACTCTTCAAATCCTTGGACATGTGTCTTGCTGCCTGTGTTGATTGAGATATTCTGAAAACCAATTAACTGTCCTTCAACCAGCCCCTGACTTGTATAATTAGTGCAGTGTGTTTCATGTATCTTTGTACAGTAGATGCTGAAATAGTTGTCTGTGTCCCTTTGTGTATAATCAAACTATTAATAAAAGGTTAGTTTTCTTTCTTTCCTGTTTTCAGAAAACAGGCAGAAAGCTGCCATCCTCAGAGAGGCTTCAGGAGTTGGCTGCCTCCTTTTGATTTTAAAGATAATAGTGTCTCATCTTGATTCATCCAGCTCTAACAACTGAAGATCCAAGTGTTCTTTTGCCAAATACTGAGGTAGCTTTGAGACTGATGTAGCATCAGGAACAAGCAATTATATTTACTTTTATAAGCCTCAGGTAGAAGGTTTGAGAAAAGAAATGTTCTATGATCCTCAAGCAAATACTCAGTGGCAAAAACAGGTTCAGATTTTAAAATTCCACCTTGTTCCTAAGGTGCTGTACAAAAGAAATCATCTAAGACTATTTCAGAGTGATATTTTTCAGACACCTGAAAGATGCTTAAACTTGCAGAAAGATCCCTTTTACATTCAGCCATCTCTTCTCTGGTTTTGACATCTCAACACTGTGATGCAAACTCCCCTGTGAAAATCTCTGGCCAAATGAAAAAAAAAAAAAAAAAACAACTAATAAAAACCAGCATTACTACCAAGGGGATATACAAGGAAGAAAGATGTTCCATAGTATTTAGCCTCTGAAAACATTCACAGGCAGATCAGACAAGCCTATGTTTTCTCTGCGGACATTTTCCTTGCCTGGGTGCTGCAGATCCAGGCAGCATCTCAGATTGCTGTGAAAATAGAAATTTAGAGTATGTGATACCTAGATCACAAATGGCTTTCATTGCCTGCCTATCATGGAGGAACCTACAGGCCTGATGACCAAGATGTATCACAAAAGTACATATTGATGATTCCTATCAGGGAAGGAAGAATCAAATTTGCTTCTCCGCTAATATATGGTAAGGCCTATCCACAAAATACAGAGTCTCCCAGGGCTMTTGTTGTCCCCTAGAATCACGGAAGAGCCTGGAACATTAATGCAGAGATCCAGGCTTAATTGCAGGAGACCCCCTAATAATAGTCAAGGAAACAACATAGGAAGTGGGAAACCTGAAACATGCTCCTAGTATATCCCTAGAAGGAGCAGAAGGTAATGTAACTACTCTAGACCTAAAGATTCACCTCAGATGGGCCTGTCTGGTCTCCAGCAAAGTCAGAGTAAGAACTAATTGAGAGGACACCGGTGTAAAGGTGTCCAAGTTGGACAGCGTATTAAATCTTTGCACACTCCTAATGCTTTACTGAAGAGTTCTCCTTCATTTAGAAGCAGGGCAAGGAGATGTGAAGAACTACGGTATGGTCTCGTCCTTTGTAGTAAGTCTAGCAATCATGAAGCAGCACTGAATTGAGGTCTCTGAAAACTGCTGGTTTTTGCCTACAGAACAGGTGCAGAAGGTTCAATAGGGACTCATGGGTCACCTCTCTACAGGCAACAGACCTCACACTCTGTCCATGTTTATGAAGACAGTAATTGAAAACCAACCAAAAGCAGAGCCAGACTGTGGTATTGTACAAACATCGCAGGCAAGCAATCCCCAAGAGCCTGCAGTCTAAATGGACAACACAGATGCAGGGGCAAGGGTAAGACACACAAACAAAGCAAATAACATGATAGCAGCAAATGGCTGCTATTAGTTCCACAGTTAGTTCCCAGGCTTATTTTATTTTTATCACTTTCTTTTAGGATGAGCAGATGTCTAAAAAAATAATTGAAAAGGAAGGGAAAAGGCTGAGATGGAGGAAGGCTTGGAAGAAATTTCATGCTGGAACAACTAACCCAGGCTGTAGCTATGCCTTCATGATACGGCCAAGCTCATCAGGAATCACAGCAAACACCACTGCAGTTCACACCAACCCCAAAAGCTGCAGTGACACAATCAGAGAATCATAGAATCATTAAGGTTGGAAAAGACCTTTAAGATCATCGAGTCCAACCATCAAACATGCCACAGTCTGGACAGGGAGGGAGAAGATAAGAGTGGGACATTTGAATTAAGAGCTAAAGGCATGCCTGGGTCCAAATCTCAACCCTTCCACAGAATTTGTGAGTGAATCAGGCAAGTTCACCCATTTCTTTTTCTGTCCTCTGGACTGTTTGAAATCAAACAGGCACTTCTTCTCCATATGTGTGTATGCCGGTACACACAGCAACTCTTCCAGTTTATAATTTTTTTATATATATATATAATTTAACCATATAAAAAGTGTTAATTTACAGGAAGCTATCAAAGTTAAACCAGGCAGGGTAAGTCAACTTTCGAATACTGTCACTCACGTACTGAAGTGGCTGGGACCAGACAGCAGCACCCTGGCCCCGATGGGAGCCAGGTATGAGAGATATTACTGCGTACTCCCAAGTAATCCCTCCACCCTCACAGCGGGCCACACTCTCAGATGCAAACACTTGCCTGCTGGGTTGTGCTCCAGAGAGAGAATGTTTGTTTGAGAGGGGAACCAATGCTCTGAAACTAGACTGCCATTTGTGTTTTGACAAGGCTTTGGGAACGTCATTGTGTGGGGAAATTATAGTCTGGTGAAACAAAAACAGTGAAGAGAGAGGGAGAGAAATGCCAAAGATGACACGTATTATGATCCTTCCACAGCTAAGTTTGCCATTTGAGTCTGTCACAATTTGCATCTACATTTGCATTTTAATTGTTCTGTGAAAACCTTTGCATTGGAACAAATCCAGAAGGAGCACGCATGAAACATGCATCCACACACGGATACAGGTCTTGGGTGGATGCCTAATCTCCAATGGGAAGAGCTTGCTGTAGGCAGAGTCTCTGAAGATGAAACTATCTCTTTCTCCACTCACCTCAGATGAGTCAAGAGAGCTCTTGTGGTAGGAACTGCAGATGAGCACTCATCTGCCTAGGAAACCAAACAACTTTTATCTATCAAAGATATCTAAACAGGGATTTAGGGGGCTTAATTCAGGTATCCACCTTTAAAAGTACATAATTATATATTTCCAGTTGAACCACAGCAACGCCAAATGGCCCCAGTGTAGATCAGCAGCCTCTCCTGCCAAGCGCTGTGTTAACAGGAGAGTCAGGTCTTGCCCCAGTTTACAAGACAGGCAAAAGAAATAATCACCATCTTGTTTTTCTGGCATGTAACTGAGGCCCAAGGCCAAACAGAAGAGCTGACAACTGAAGCAAGATCACTCATTAAAATTAAATGCCAGGCCAACAACTTAAAGCAAGGCASTCTCTTTCATTGAACATCAACTCGCTGATTTTTAGCTCAAATTCATGCTCGATTTTCATTCCTCGACCACAGAAGCTGCATTCAATGCAGTTTACGTGGGAGATTTATCAGACTGGAGGCTGGAAGTGAAAACCTGTCTCCTTTCTCTCAGCATCGTCATAAGAGCACGTTCCTTTGCCTCTGTACCAAGCGCCATCCTCTCCACAAGAAAGGCATTTATCATTTATTGACACCAACSATATGAACAGCTACCACTAAGAGAACCTGATGCAAAAGGAAGTGCTTTGAGATGTACAGCTTTGTTGCAGTGTTCAGTCCTGGGCTGTGGCACTTCAGGGACAGCTACACTATGGGGACAGCATCCTGAAGATTGGTTTTGCCTCACAAGCTAGACCACAGTGGCAGTAAGTCAACCTGGATCCACTCTGTTCAATAGAAATTACATCTAGCCTGAGTATGGGAGGATTGAGACTGATGGAAGATAATGATTTTTGCTTCAGTGAAACAGTGTTGACTTGCAGTTTGCTTAGTGGGTATGAATTTAATTGCTGTCAAACACAAAGAGATGTTTTACTAAGTCATAAACAGATAAAAAACTCTGACTTACAGCCTCCTAATTCTCACATTGCAAAACTGTTTAAGGGGGGTCTTTTAACAAAAACAAAGAGGATCCCCTGACCTGGTCTTTTGACATTCCTATCCACCAAGAGTGTCTTTGATGTGGGCAAGCAGTAATTCCTGGGACTTTGCAAGCTTCACTCAGTAACCCAGATCTGTAAAATGATCCCAATCAAGAGAAAAAGTCTTAAAAAAAATTCATAACCTCATTTAAAAAAAAGTAAGTCAAAGGGGGGTGGTTTTGCCTTTTAACTCGGATTCCTTACTGAAGTGGGTGAGAAGTAATCAGACAAATGGTTAAACCTGCAAAACCAAATCGGAGACAACCTTCACAAAGAGCAGGGTGGGAAGGCCCAGCAGGGAGATAGCTTCATTTGGCTCAGCACTTTTCGGAGCAGTTCATCTGATCATGCCCTCAGCAAAAGAAGTGGGAGGGGTTTTTTTAAATGCCTGTGGGACCTATTTGGGAGCTTGTATTCTTAACATACTTAAAAAATACTTGGGTCTTTAAAATACCTCCCAACCAGAATGAAAAAGTCAAAATCAAATAACTGTGGACAGAGAACAGTACCACCCCCATTAACAAGGCTATTACCCTCCTTTAGAAAGAGAAGGAAAAAACGGGGCAGGGGGAGGGAAATTTGTGAAAACGTCAGTTTTTATAACTCCGGGCTGCATCATCAGACAGGAAGAGCTGCAGAAATTAAACACCCGGCATCAGCTTAACTCTGCTCCTTTGTGTATCTCTAAATAAGTTATCTCTTTCCAGCCCTGTTAATAAGCACCAATCAGTTACTTAGCAGAAAGACATCTGTGTTTCTATTGCATATACCTCCACAGCAGGAGGTAAAGGGTTAAATGATATAGGACACAGTTTCCTTTTTTATATGATAACTAAGAGCTGCAATATAATTGCCTGATTTGCTCTATTTCATTAAGGCTCCTTTTCCTTCTACTTCAAAAGGTTAATGCCACTCATATTTCCTTTTTTTATTGTCTGGCTTCACATAATGCCATGGGACAAGACAAAATAAGCAGTTGCCTCAACAAACTATAATTCATCCCAGTAGAACAACGACTGGCTGTAATTCAGTCTATTTTTAAATCCAACACGTAATGAAAATCACTAAAAATAATACATTTCCCAGAGCCAAGACAATAGACCTAAAATGTGTAATAATTAGCGCTCTGGCCCAAGTGCTTCAGGCTCTAAACTGTTTTATGACTGCAAGATCTGTTCCTAGCAATCAGCCCAGTCCATTGGTACCCACTTAACATCTTTATTATTAACATGTGTTTCTTGTACCATCTATGTTTAACCACAAGCCAAAAGCACCATATGCCAGCTTAGCAAAAATCTGTGCCTCCCAATTCGCTCCCCACCAGTTCAGGACACTCAGAAGTAACATAAATGAATTCATTGTCTAAAAAGGGAAAGTCTGGAAAAAAAAAAAAGACAAGGAAACTGCCTTGGCATGGTTTGATACATAACCATATTTAAGTACCAAAGAAAGCAGGCTGTAGATCAAAAAACATCCACCTTGGCCAGCTGCCTCCCCTCACCGATATGAAATGGCACATAGCGATTGATCTCCACTCCCTCTCTTTTACAGTAACATTCAGTGATCTTCAGCAAGACCCTCTGCACTGCATAAGTTCAAAGTGGATGTTAGGGCATAATAAATACACAAAAAACATGCTGAATGATCCCTGAAAGCCTGCCAAAAAAACCTGCTACTGCAGCAGTGCTTTTTCATAATCTGCATATGCTTTTTCCTTTAATTATTAGCTCACACAATGATCCGATACCTGCCAAATTTTTTACTACCCACAGTTTTGCATCTTCAGAAATGGCTCTTTGGGGCTGAATGCATCATTTGGAATCAAACATGCTCTAAAATAAAGCAGACAATTTTCCTAGGGCATTTAAGTGAGTTTCAATGCTACTGTAATCGGCTGGGTCTGAAACTCATTCAGACCTTTGCTTTGATGGACAAACAGGGTGATTTCTTTTCCAGCCTCTTAACTTAATTGAGTTAGCATGAAAGGATTGAAAAGCCCTGACATAGACTTAAAACTCAGCTAATTAACATGCTTCATCACTCTAGCCTGGCTATTCTTTGTAGCCCGGTACTGCTGAGAGTCCCCAGTCCGAGCACCTCTGTGCTCAATACTGTACAGAATACAGAGGGGAAGGTCCCTACCTGATATTTCAGGGTTACTTTTGCCTGTCAGGATCTGGCTGGAGGCTGGGAGCACCCATGACATTTTATGTTCCATGAACCTCTTTTCTTTGACTCAGCGGTACACAGCACCAAACCAAGGCTAAGCACTTCCCTCTAACAACATCACCACTACCRTAAAATGGACACAGGCATTTTCCACCTCCTTTCACTCAGTTAAAACTTTCTTCAGCTTACGTGATGGGTTTACATGAGTCAAGAGCTTTGAGAATCTGAATGCATTTGTTTAGGATGAGAGTGAGAACAACACCACAACCGATTACAAGACAGGTGAGTCTTTATGCATGCAAAATGCCCACTGAGGTGGAGCCTTGCCTTTGTAAGAGCATTAATATCAAGTTCATTTAGAAAATAAACTAGAATAGAAAAAAAAGAACAGGGCAGAAATCAATGCTGTTTCTTTGCGATGTGTCACGCCAATGACATTCATTTTAACCCACTAGTTTATGCCTCCCACCACACAGTGTTTTAGTTTGTTTGTTCAATCTTATATCYGGCATGGACTCCACCATTGCTGCGACACCGTGAGGGCACTTCACACTGGTTAGCTTTAGTCCTCACATCCATCACTCCTCCCCAGGGAGCAAAATACAACTATTGCTTCCTCAAAATACAACTATTGGCATGCTCAGACAGACAGATATGAGGCCCAAGAGCTCAAAGGTTCTTAAATGCTGGGCTCCCAACTATTAACACAGTGAGAGTTAAGCATCTTAATCTTTATGAGGATCTGGGCTTGCACCACTCACCCAAGGTGTTTCTGCAGCAGGCCAGGACACTGAACCTGTCTCTGCTGAGCCCCAGTCAACCCTCCAGCTACAACTCAGCCACATATTTTGAGGCTTGCATTTGCACAGAGCTGTCTATGCAGCTTAAGAGTAATTTGTAACCAGATTATTGCAAAACATCTCTGGATCTTCATACAGTGAAAAAAAATTTCTGCCTTATCTGAGCTTGATTACAGCTGTTGAGTTTGAATGTCCAATCTTTAGGTACCAGTGGAACTCACAACTGTTTCCAACATACTGTCACCAAACCCCAACATTAAGGCTGTGGCCATGTTTAGACCTCCTAATCACTACATGGAAAGTTTGTTATGTCAACCCTTAGAGGCCATTTAGCAAGCCTGCAAGTTCAGAAACTAAGACTAAGACAAAATGAGTTCCCTTCTCCCCACAGCATGTTCTCTGCTACATCCATATGAGTTGAGAAACATGAGTCAGCTCGTGCTCATCTCAGCTCTCCTATTCTTGACTTCTTCCCACCTGCATCCTGCCTCCTGCCTGTCCTCAGAGCCAGCTGTGGAAACAGAGACGAGACTTGCTTCCTACAAAAGGGATCAGCTGCTGGTCTGGGAAGTACAACTTGGGTGTCCCTGCTGCAGCTTCACCAGTACCACAGAGAGGATGGGCAGCTCAGGTGGCTCTGGTTGGGTAAGGATTGACTCCAGGATGAACTGGAATAGGTCAGTATGCCCTCAATATACAGTAAAAAGCTCTGAGGGCCTCATTGAACAGTGAGAGTAAAGACCACCCAAGGCAAAGTGTTGAGTAGCTGGTCACTAAAGGGGCACAGATTATCTTGAACACTCAGCAAGGCGGGTCCCGGGGAAGAAATAGTTAGAGGCTGTTACTGACATGAAGGGGATGAACTGAAACTATTCAAGCAATTCTAGAGACTGTTAACCCAAAATGACATTGAAATTGTTGTTTTTTTCGGAAACTCATCTACAGGCAGCTTGGCCAGAAATATGACAGCTCTTGGTCTACCCGTGCATGGGTATGAGCCTTCTAGAAAAAGAAAAAAGGCTCGTAATAAATATTGCTTCTGTGATAAAGCCAAACTGAACTTGTATTTCAACAGATGTAGTATCAAGCAATGCAGTATCCAGGTCCTCTGCTTGAGCTGGACCTTTGGGATTGACACAGAAGCTTTACTGGGTTATGACTTGTGGGCTGAAATTAAAAATTGTAAGATAAGAGTCTCTATTTTTCCAGGTGTAAGTAGGGTTACTCAAGCACACAGTAAAAGRTTTTTTGGCATTTAGATCAGATTTTCAGTGATTAAGACTTTGTACTTTGGGTTCTGCCTACAGCAAACCTCAGCTTGACAAAAAAGGATTTTTAAATCAGTGAGTGCCAAGCCAATGATTTCCTCTCTGTGGAGCTGCATAAACAAGATGTATGAAATGATGAAGCAGAGTTTGGGTACCTTGAGACTGTCTGTGTATTGCTAATTGATTGTTTTTAACCTTTGAAGCTTTTATGTTTGTCCAGTGATAAATAGTTGCTTTTCAATATTTTTGGCTTTTATGTCAAAATGCCGAGTAAACATTGTATTTTGATAGAATACATTTAGAGATGAACCYAGATTATTCTGCTTTTTTCCTATTTGCCTTTGATGATCTGTAGTCTTAAGAAAATAATCTTCTCTGTACTTGAATCTCAGACCTGGCTTTTCTCCTGTTAATAGAAGGAACTTGTTTGTAGTTTGGTTAAACAGTTAATTGAGCACTGAAAAAAAAAAGAGGAAGAAGAACAAGGAGAAAAAGGAAAAAGAAGCAGTAAACACAACTCCTCTCTTCGGACATCCCATAACTAATATTTCAACAGCAATGAAAAACAGAAGTGATGCAATTTTTAGGAAATCCGTCCGGGAAGCTGGAAAACAAGACTGATTTCCTGTATGACCTTGACCAGTTAWTTAGGGCTGTGTTCAGGCCACCAACCAGAGGGGACTAAAATGAGGCATCATGAATCCTATGACGTTCAAGCAGTTYAGGCCACCTGTTGTGTACCGAAGACTCCCAAAATGACGGAAGGAGAGAAACAGTCACATCACCTAGGTTAGGCAGCTGTAGCCACAGTGGGGAGCAATAGGGCAGTGCACCCCCCTTGGGTGTCGTGATTTCTCCTAGTGACTCTAGGCAGGAGCTGTGATATAGCAATGAGAACGTGACACCTTCTTTCCTTCAACACAGACAAAACACCTTTTCCTATCTCGCTTAGGCATTATAAAGGTTAAAGTTCTGGCGGTTTCATGTCTAGGTATCAGTGACAAAGGTCAGGTAAATACTTGGGAGGCATGGGCTGTAAGTTGAGGTAGTATCTTTCATTAGACCAACTGGTAGAGATAAGTACCTGTACAGATAGCAGGTCATGGGACCATAAATATCCCACAGCCTCCGGTACTCAGCTTGCTTTCACTCTCAGGGATGGAATTGCAGAGCCCAGCAGATGGTGACAAGGTCGCAAACAGAAGAAAATGTATATTTTGCTACGTGATATCCATCTTATGGTCCCTGCTCCTTGTGAGAACAACCAGCATTGGATGCTTAAAAATTTTGGCAAAAATGCCAGTAGAAGGTAGGATTGTCACCTTGTACAGCTAAGAAGGCACTCTGTGCTTTTAGTTTTCCTGTTTGAAGTATTTCTTAATCTCAGCAGCTATAGGAAAGGCGACAAGAGGAGAGGAGTCTACTCCATTAGCTCCAACCCCAGACCTCTCCATGGAGCTCACAGCATGGTGCTGGATCACACTGCTTGTTAGCTGGGTCATTTGTTTATTAATAGTTGCACACACTTTAAGTCCTAGGCTGCTTGTTAGCTGTGTGCAGCAGCAATAGAGAGTTTCACTCTGCACTAAATCAATTCTATTACTCTATTTAAATGGTATTTTTGGTGCTACAGAGCCAGGGTGATTGTCCACATAATACTGAGCTTTCTCCTAAGCCCTTTACCTTGCTCTCCAAATTATGTGTCAGAGAAGAACTGCTCAGCCAGCTTTCTTTGCACGGCCACTGAGGACCAGCAGTAAATCTGGGATAAAATACACCCGTTGTCTGCAGGGTTTTGCTTCATTTTATCAGGTGTGTCCCTTTCCCTCAAAGGCTCTAATAACCAATGCCGCCTCCTTAAAAGTGTGATAGTGGCTGGCATGTCCAGTGGAAATGTTAGCCCAGGGAAAGCCCTAAGGGAGCCTTAACCCACCMTTCCTCTGACCCAGCAGTGCTGGCTGGTACCTGCAAGCTCCATGTCACGCAGTGGGGAGCAGTCGCCTTCCCCCATCAGCCACACCATTCATGGTCCTGACCCTGATGTTGCTGAGCATCTGCCTGCACGCATTTCCCTCCTCATGATTTTTCTGCGCTAGTGGCTTTCTCTTAAGCTTTGCTCTGAAAACTTGTACCTCTCTCAGGGTCAAGATGAAGTCAGCATCATGCATATTTTGTCTGACTGGAAAACCTAAGATACCCAATGTCAATCAAACACCTTCTTGTGCCAGGCACTGTAACAGGAACCAAGTCCTTGCCTTGATGAGGAATCTGTTTGAATGCACAAGATAGGCAGAGCAATAAACGTAACAAGGTAAAATCAGCGTTCCCAGCTTTCACAGCAAGGCAACGGCTAAGCCAGCAACAGAGCCCATCGTCTTCTTCTCAGACTAATGCCTCACCCCTGGACYAGCCAACAGCAGCTCATAACGTAACATGGGGAAGCTGCTTTGGATTCCCAATTAGCCCTAAGAATGACTYGACAAGCACTACAGAATACCAACAAAAGACATTTTTATGGAGGCATTTGTTTACATTAATAGAGCAAACAGCTTAATTAGATTYTCCTCACACAACAGATAAGTAACATTTCGCTCTGTCCTGTTCTGTATCTTGTGAATGATTCCTAGATGTGGTTTCCCCAAAGTCATTCCTTAAATTGGAATGATTAACCACAGCCAGGTTATTTTTGCTTGTGTACTAAATGTCAAACTAAAGGCAAAAACAAAATTAAAATTATAATGTCATTTTGTGCTGCCGCCCAATTCAACCAGTTGGAATAATCTCAATGCCCATGAATGCAACCATTTTTCTCTTYGGTCAGTCAAAGCAGATGTCTTCATCTGCTTTGCTTGTAAGCACAGAAGCAGGGGGGACCTCAGCTGTGCTGTACGCCATGGCTCCTGAAGCCTGCAACCTCTCCATTGTGAGCCATGGAGCACGGTACTGTAAGTCCCTCGGGATATATCACTGATCAGAAAGATCAAATTGTACATAACAGAACAAAATGAAAGAGATGTAATTCACTTCAAGAGCAGCATTGGCTTCCCGCACTTCCTCCCTTTGTGCCTCATTGAGCCTTGGGGAGAAAGGAATTAGGAAGCAAGTAGAGCAATTGCTGAGAGATAAAAGCATCRAGGCCAAAAATTAGGGAAAGATTCAGACCTATAGAGATGCCAAGCTTTTTTCCTTCATTGAATCAGCCCCTTCAGGATCACTTATAAGGGCAGGAAATCTCTGTTTTGCCACTTCATAGCACCAAAAGGACAGTGTCTGGTTTCAGTGAGACGCACTCAGCACTGCATAGCAATATCAGATCCCGTGCATGAGCAGTAAGGCTGGTACGACACCATGTGCAGATGAACGAGAGGAAATCTCCCTCATGGGGCAGCTTGGGCACCCAGCAGTTTAATTTACCTTCTTTACCTACACAATTCAAGGAAGAAGGAGCAACCCTTGACCAATCATCCCCTTTCCCCATCCACGTGGATTTGGATGCAGTCTTCTGGCAGTAATGCAAGTTAAGCAGCAGCTCTCCAATGAAGCAGAATCCATGGAAAAGGCTCTGTTAGTGTCAGCTTTTCCAGAAGCTGGCTTTTGATAATTCCTATAACCCAAAAATTTAAATGATTAATTACTTCTTTTACGTCAACCGCACRTTCAGTGGTGCCAGTTGGCTATGCAAAGCAGAGACAGTTTTTTTTACTATCTTGCCAATACAAATTGACTCCTATCCTGGCATTGAGAAACTTGGGTTGAGGTTTTTAGGCATCAGATCAGTTCTCAGTGACTGGAAACAAACGAACAAAACAGATAGGGGAGCAGCATGTAAACAGTACATGTAAAATCATTGGAAACAAACCATTTTTATCAACTGTTAAGTTGCAAGACTTAGGGAAGAACTTCTGACCTCCTCTACTTTTTATGTTATAATAATACTGTAAGATTACAAATAACCTGCAGTAATGATTCGGGGCTGTTTACCACATTCAGAAAGGTGGGACAAAATAGTATCTCAACAAAAAAGGTGCACAGTAATTCTGACTTAGTTGCTTCTGAAAGTTTTTGTCATTTTAACGGCTCCAAAGTATATTCCAAGGTATATGTTTGTCTTTAATCTTTAGCTAAGCCAGTTTTGTAAGGAGAGTTAAGTTGGGGAACCAAAATGCAACACAGATAGTGTGGGACACAAAACCCCTTTTCATGTTTCTTGAACTAATTTACTGCCAGAGGAAATCAACTGGCACTTAGTATGTTCTGAAACTAAGAACAATCTTGGAGTAACCACCCACTCAATACAGAAGAGATCTGAGGAAGAGTTTGTGTGTCTGGAAGTTTATTTGAGATATGATTTCCCAAATATATCAGTTGGTGTAATAAGGACAGCGCTTCCACTTAGAGGYTTCCTCTCATATACTTGGCCCATCATAACTGCAACCATCATTTCTATTGCAATAAGGGAGATATAGCTCTGATCATTAGAACTGACATTTCACATTTTGAATGCTGAGTAGGGTTTTTAGCCAGCAAAAGTCACACTTTTCTTTGGAACCCTTTCAAATTTGTGTTCTTTCATCTTAAACAAATTTATTCTTCCTATCAGCTGCTTGCTATTCAAAGACAGTTTAAGGCAGGACACTCCAAGACAGGTCAGAATCTGAACTTTTCCAGTGACATTTAAATCCTAACCATAAAATTATTGCCATTTTTCAGGTGCTCTCAACAATTCAACTCACATTTCTCTCAGTACCTACTGTATCATTGCATTATTTAAAATACAAATGGTTCCTCATTTTGTGAATCAGTAACCCAGAGACATACATTGCTTTGATGAAATGAGAAATTTTCGGCACCACACTGACAGCTGGCACACAGTAACCTAGCATGGAAGCTGCAGAAAAAAGAACTCTGCCCAAAAGGCAAGGGTGTGTAGCCATCATCTTGTGTCAGCAAAACAAGTCACTTTTACTATATGGGATAGCATTGAGACCCTACAGAATCCCTTAGCCTTCAGGCAGAACTGTCAACATTTTACTCTTCTGAAAGTTCCTATCACTATGTCGTTTGAACACCAGGGACAATACGGGTGCTAAGGAACAATGGACCTACATACAAAATAAGGCACATATTGCATGAAAAAAATATCAACTAGTCATACACCTCAAAGGTTTCRAAATTATTTGTTTCAATGAAATAAAGATCCCTTTCTTTCAAGACAGCCCAATGAAGACTTCAGTTCAATATGCAGCTACAGGAACGAAAAAAAAAGATTACAAAAAAATGTTGACTAGACATTGCAAGCATGTGGAACAGCATAAAGAGTAGCGCAAGACACACGATGCATAATAAACCAATTGCATAGCCGTTCCTGGAACAGGGTATGCAGCGTTTGCTACAGCACTTCAAAAGGGAATTCTGGAATTGTAGGGATCAAAGGAGGATAACAAAATACAGATTTGATAAAGACAAGGATTGCTTATYTTAAATATAGAGTAATGAATAGTCTAGAGAAAGTAGACCAAGAGTTTCAGTTTTTTCCCAGGGCTACCTTTGTGCTAGAACAGTTCAGAAAGTTGGCCCAACATCTTCTCCAGYCCTGCAATGATCTATGGCCCTCTAGTTCATATGTTATTGGCCTATAAGAAGATGGGTACCTATAAGAACATGGGTATATATCCATCTACCTCAGAAATGAAAGAAAATTCAAAGACAGAAGATATTCTTCTATGAATAAGAACACACAAAATTATTAAAAACAGCACAGAATTAATCTGGGAGTCTATAAGAACCTCTGCTCCAAGCTTCAAGCCAGCCTCTATTTGCAAGGCATCAGGATGAAGAGTGAAATGATCAAGATCACTCTGTGACCTGCACCCTTGGCAGATACCATGTATGAACATCGCTCCTTTCTCCATTATCCTGCCAAAGCGCAGAACTGCAAGGTGCAGCTCCACAGCCTCTGAGGTGTGTGTGGATTCCCTCCTTGCTCAAGAACATCCTTCCCCAGAGCTGGGTATTCAATCACACAGGTGAGCATGAGTTCACCTCTCCAGGAACTGACTTCAGGGTTCAAAAAAAAMCCCCACACCTCTCAGCTGGCAAAAGCCTCCACAAGTTTGCCTTTTGATTGGGAAGAAGGGAGGGGTTCCTCAGAGGGCAATGCAGAGCAAAAGCCTAACTCCAGAGCWTTGAATTGCTCCCTGAAGGAGGTTCTCTGTTAACTACAGAGACATCCTAAGGAGATTGACTTGGGAGGCTGGATGCTAAGAGGGTAGTGAGAATCCACTCAGTGTCTACACACTACAACCATGCTTAGGGTAATGACTTTTTTAATAGGTTTCTCAAAACCTTCATACCAAGTTCTAGTCACCTTTGTGCCTGAAATTGAGAATTCTGATCTGCAAGGTGATAACAACTTTAAAAGCAGTACAATAAAGCTTACACTTCAAAAAAGAAGTCAGGGCAATGATTAACAGGACTAATCCCACCAACATGAAACTAAACAGACAGCAGCATGCTGTAAAGCCCTGTAAATGAAACTTCTTGAGCAGAAATTAATAAACTGAAAATAAACTTCCAGGGCTTAATTCTTCTCTTATTTACAAATGTATAATTCAGAAGTAACTCAAATCAAGCCAGCAGAGTAATGCAGGAGTTGAATATGCAGAGATCAGACCACAGACCACAACAATGTATGGAGAATTAAAAGAAAAACTATCACAATGGCAAAGTCACAAAACCAAAAGTGGATATGTGATGGATAAATCTTATGCATATATTTTTAGTGAGYAAATACTAACAGAGTAGAGGAGTACCACTTAGAGAAATGCAGACTTGTGTCCCCCCACAAAAGACCTTAYAGATTCGTATGTTTGATGGATTTCCCCCATATCATGCACATTCATTTATTCTTTCTCTATTAAAAATCTCCAATAAACAATATCCCCTGAGTTGATGGGAACAACACAAAGGGAGCATATTGCCACAGGTGACAGTGAGACAGAATTGATCTAGACAGATTTATTCCCAGGTTTAGTAAGAAATTCACAGTTACTGCAAAAAGAAAGAAGAGAAAAATTACTTTTGCTTGGGGCAGTTCATGGCTACTGCACTATCCCTTGCCTCTTAATCACTTGCTGCGGTGAAGCAACAATCAATACAGTGTAAAAGAGATCACAGAGGGCCTGAACCAGGTCTCACTAAAATCAGTGGTAGAAAAAAAAACCTTCCCCAGGGGAAGTTCTTCGAGACCCACAGCACAGGACCTGCAGCCCAAGAGCCGAGATCAAGGTGACTTTGAGCCACAGCCGTACTCTGCAATTAGGGCTGCTTCAGAGGGCTGAGACAGGTCCTCAGGGAATGCATCCCAGTCAGGACAACATCCCCAGGCCACTTCAGAAGCATAGCASTGCAAGTCTTGCTTTAGTCTTGCCTCATCGCGCTGCTTCCCTGACTGTCCTCCCTGCACCAGGTTCCATAGAGAGCTCTCAGAAGACAACCATGGGTGTCCTTCCATGGTGCTTCCATAGCAGAGYAAAGACCAAAGCTGAGACATCTGAGGCTCTGTGCTGCTGCGTCTCAGCCCCAGCCTAGCAGAGCTGGAGTGGAAACAGAAGGCTTCACACCCTTCAGAGACRGTAGAGTGTCATGGGAGGGAAGAGGGCTCATCCAGGACCACAGCATTACTCCAGAGGACCTTCGGTCATTATTTTTTTGCCRTGGGTTCTCTGTATAACCTAGTGACAGTCATTTTGTTTCCCTGTGCCTCATTTCTACAGAAAGTGTACTGCTACATCATTGTCTTCAGGGAGTGGAGGAGGGGGACAGAGGTTGACCACTAGCTGTCTTAAACTGTGAACTCTTAGGATTGCAATATGAGAAGAAGYTCAGGTTTCTATGAAAATTTCAGGTCAGACTCACTAGAAACTTTGTCTTTATCATTTTATTGCAAATGAAAAAAAGAAAAAAGCTTTTTCCTAAAATTGTGTCACTAGACCAAACTAAAGTATGTACTCTGGCTTCTYTCCAAGGCTGATTACAAATCTGGATCTGCAATATAATTCAAAAATGAAATAATTACAAGGCTTAGAGGTGAAGAAAGGATTTTTAGTGTTCCACACCCAGCTTTGCTGCTGATCCCTCACTGACCTCAGGCAACAAACCACAACCAGCTTAAACTCCATCTAAGTTTCACATCTGGAGGCATCAAGTCATTAGGAGTGTTCTTGTAAAGTCAGACTAAAGGTCCATCTAATCCGATACTGTACTTCCAACCGCCCAGGTGAAGGGTGTAAGAACCAAGCAAGCATGTAAATTATATTTTACTCTATATAGCTCAGTCTAGCAGTCTATGGTTGATGAACTTGCTCAGCAATGGAAGTATCTTTGCATGTAATAACACTCAGTGCATCTTTCTTTCATGAATTATGTAAACATTTGGCTCCCACAACCTCTTCTGCCATTAGGCTTTTTAGGTGCTGCTTAAGCAGAAGCCACTTCATAGTTTTGATCATCCCCATTGTCCAGTCTCTGCTTGCTTTCCAGTTCTATTCTATCATTTTAGTGATGGGAACACCAAAACCACAGTTTGTTCTCATGAGGCTGCATACACCACAAGGCATATTTTATTCTCTATTGTCCTCCTAAAAATTTGTAACATACAGCTTTGATTTCTAATGAACATTGAGTTGATTTTTTCACAGAGTTCTTGGAGTTTTTTCTCCCAAGTTCTTGATTATAACCCCAAGATCTCRTTCCTGGTGAGCAATGTCTACTCCATAGCCTATTCTTCCTAAGTTTTTCTCCATGTGTGTGTTATTTTATATTTGTTCTTTCTTGTCCAGTATCATGAGAGTTACCTAAATTCTTTACAATGAGCTTTCATTTTACAAGTYTTAATAGTTTAGTATCATGAGCAAACTTGGTTATCTTACTATTTACATCCTTTCTTAAACCAACTATGAAAATACTGAACTGTGCRTGCCGACCATGAATGTCTATGGGACACCAGTGGGGCTTTCCACCATTGACAAAACYGACAGCTTAATCCTATCCTTTTTTCTTGTGCCTTTTAACCACTCTTTCATCTATGCAAGGACCTTTCCTTTTATCCTGTTGCAGCTCAGTTTCTTTAAAAGTCTTTGATGAGAAACCTTGTCAAGGATCTTCTAGAAACCCAAGTATTGCCTGAATCTCCCTTGTCTACTTGGTTATTGACTCCTTCAAAGGTTAAATTTATGATGCACAACTCTATAAATGCCACAAGGACTCTTCCCTAATAGATCATATTTACCCACATGCCTGCTAATGTTACACTTTATTATAGTTTCTATCATCTTGCCTAGTGTGGATGTTTGATTTACTGRCCTGTAGTTCCCCRGGTTTTCCCTCACATCTTCCACTTTCCATTCCACTGACACCAAAATAGTTTTATGCCCGAGATTCAACTAATAACCAGTCACAAGGTGTCAGGCAGAATCATAGAATCACAKAATCTCTCAAGTTGGAAGGGACCCATAAGGATCGCTGAGTCCAACTCCCWGATCCTCGCAGAACATCTTAGAGCAGAGCAGATATAGCTGGGCCAGTTATTTCAGGTACCAAATTTGACCTTACATTTGAAAATTTTCTAAAGACTCAAAATTCTATTGAAACTAAGGAGTATTTAATTAATAAAGTTATTCCTCACATTTAATTCATTTTATTTCATCAAACTCAGTAAGACAAAGACCAARCCATTTTTTGAAGAAAATCATTAAGTTTTTTAAATGCATAGGAACAAAAACAAAACAACATGGAAGTAAACATCCTTTTTTCTCAGGTTGCTTCTGATGTTATTCCCAGTGAAACCAGCAGAGAAATCACCAGCGATCACCAGCACTAGTGAAGAACCAGCCCTTAACTGCTGACACTCAGAAACACGTGCTGCAGAAGGTGCCCCTGAATCGAGAGGCTGTGCACCTTCCTACACGTACAGGCCAAATTTAGTTCCTGAAGTCAGTGCCTGCTTTCAACCTAAATAAAATTGTCTCTGTCTTGAGATCAGTAACCAACCGCACTTGCAGCTCTGTCTCACGTTCTCTGCCTAAACAGCTGTGGTGGTTTAGGATATTCTTGCTCCTCAGCTGTTTGTCACTGCCTTGTACAGTGCTACGGGAGCACGTGCCCACGCACCTCTGCCACTGCTGCCCAACACCCAGCAGTTTAATGCAAACCCACTTTTTCAGTGTGCTAAGCTCATACAAGAAACCATGAGCTGGAGCAGCTGGAGCATGGCAGGCTTTCTCTTGCTATCATGGGTTCAACGACATCCAGAGAAGGTGCAGATGTTGTGGGGAGGGTATTAGCTTCTTAAAAAAACTACAGCAAGCTTTTCCATAAGTCATCATGCCGATGGCCTCAATGCTGAAAAAATCAGTCCTCCTTGGCTTTGCTCCTGAAATAAAGATCCTGGTGCCTGCCCTAATGGTGCATAAACTGCACAGTAGGACCAGGGAAAGGTCGTCATAGTATTGCATGTGCCTCACTTCCTAGGAAGGTAACAGCACCTGCAGGAGAGTAAAGGCTGGCAGGTTTGGGAGAAGCAGGAGAAAGAAGCACCTATATAATGAGCTCCATGCCCTGTGCTTGTCCTGTATTTGAAAGGGATGACACTGATCTACCCACACRGTAAAGGCAGAAAAGCCATTTCACTCTACACCTATTGCTATTCACTTTCACTAAAAACTCCACTGATGGATACCCAGGGAAAGAAGCAGTTACAGAAACAGCTTTGCCTTCTAGCAGCATTTCAGCATCCTTTATAAATCAACAAGCCTAGCATAAAGCAGGTATTTTTACACTTGATTTTCAGTCTCTTTTTACACTACAGAAACAGAATTGCTACTACAATTCTACAAGCTGAGACCTGTAGAACAAATAGATCAACAGAAACGTAAACTATTATTTTCATAGCAATGTTAGATTTCTTTGCGATGAAATAGCAGTCTGCAAATTTTCAGGAAAGTTCTGTTCTTCAAAAAAAGGGGGTGAGGGKTTATTTCCAAATGGGATTTATGGAACAATTGAGAATTATGGAAAGTATTTTCTAAGTGGAGCTGCTTAGAGGTACTGATGAGAAAAGAACTACAAATCCGATGCCAGCTCACCCTATTGAAAATCAGACTGGGAGTGTATGTCTATAAGATCGTCTCCTAGTGTGTTTAATGCATTTTGCTGCTTTCTGCTAAGACAGATAGCATACTAAACAGATCCGAAGCGTTCTTCACTGCAACACTGGAGCATTCTTTTTAATGGAGGGTATAATCTCATTACAAGCTCTGGTAATCACCTAGATTACAATCTTAATTGCCAAAGTAGGTAAAATAGATAAAACACATTTCATCTGTCCCCTCCTCCTCCTTTTTTTCTTTTTAAATGTTCAGCAAAAGAAGAGTGGACTTTTTTTTTCCTCTCTCATGAGCTTTTAAGCACCAGAAAGGTTTCTTTGTTATCCTCCACACAGATCCTCTGCGAGATTACATTTCAAATTTCAAATTTATGATTATAAAGCCAGATTCCTGTGACAATCTTCCATCAGGCACTGAGAGCTGTCAGCATCTCACAGGAGGTGTTCAACACCTTGTGGGATTCACTTCTCATTACACTGAGTCCTGGAGCACATCTCTTGGTAGTTCAAAAGGTACAGTTTCCTGAATAGAAATCTCATTAACTCCATCATCCCCCTCACCCTGTAGTAACCTACACCATAAGCTATCTACATTAGCAAAGAGCTGTATAAACACCCCTAAATCAGCCTCACATCACTCTGGGAAGGGAGATAATGTCTTCTTGCTAAACTTAGTTCATGTATGAGGAAACGGAGGCAACGAGACGTGAGATGAGAAAGCCTTAAGATAGAGGGACAAGGAAATCTTGGTGCCCTGGCAGTTTGTCTGCTGCTATGACCCTGCTGACGCCCTTGAGAGGTTGCACATTTAAACAAGGGTCCCAGGTCTTTATCTCACTGCAGCTGAGCTTCCAGCTGCGACCAGATCTGAAGCTGTGCCACATCAGCACTGAAATGAGGTGTTCACTCAGAAAGAGGAGCTGCCGAGAAAATATAGGTTCACAAGCCTATCAAACAGCAGGCGGAAAGGGTCTCTCTCCAGCCAAACACTGTGGTTCTGCACAGTTTCTTCAAGACGATTCCACTCAAGCAGCTCAAATCCCAGAGAAAATGATGCCACTGGTGATGTTCAGCACTAAAATCTAGTTTCCAAATTAGCCTTCTGGGAGGCATTTTGTATCTTGGTGATAGAGTTGCCCACTGCTGAGCTACTCCATCACAAGAATGGCCACCTGACAAATTTTCTAAATCCTGCCATCAAGCTGCTAAAAACCATGCTTCAAATGGCACTAGCCCAGAACACAGTTTGCAAAGGATCTGGAAAGTGCTTAGCTTTTACAGTCACATGGAGGAAAATTGACCTTTGAAGCATTCAAACTGAAGAGRTGCTTAGACTAAGAGATCTTGCTATGACATTTATTCCAGAGAAAGAGGACAGCAGGGTCAGCCACAATGAGATCTCTGCTGCCTTCRTTTCCCTTGAGAAAATGGCTTAGCTCTGTTTTCCAAACAGATGTCCAGCCACGGCCAGTGTAAAGATGCAGATCTGGGCAAAGACCCTCTTTGTTGAGTCACTTTCCCCAGTAGCACTGAGCTCCCAGAGCATCCTGGCCAGGGAAAGGGAGGTGTAGGGGAACCCTTCTCTCCATTACAGAGAAGTGGGATGTGAAAAGTTTGTACTCTTTCTCCACTTCACACTTAGGATAAAAGACACGTGGCTCAGCTCCATTCTCAGACTAACCCAACCTGCGAACACCACCATCTACTCTTCCTCTGCAACCAGTCCACGCTGAATATAACCTTGCCCCTGCCGTCCTGCTCCAGAATCTCATACAAAATCCGAACTCTTCATGTGCACATTTGTGGTCCTTCTGGATTCCTGGGTGTATTAGTTGAAATGCTGGTGTCAGCATAGCTACGAGATCAGAGCAAAGTTGATACACATTAATGCTGCTCACCAAAAATTAGGTGATGTATGAGATCCATTTGCAGCTTTTTTGCTTGTTTCTTCTTGCTGCAGCTAAACCTGGGATTTGCACATGTAAATGACAAGCTATTCTGCTGGAAAGATGTACCTTAAGAATTATGTTTAAAAATTAAAAGGAAAAAAACAAACAAACAAACAATGAAATGCCTTTCAGCAGCCAGGAACAATATCTCCCTTTGCAATTAAAATTTTTTAAAAAGTACTTCTAAAATGTATTTGTTGAAGGGAACACATTACTCTTCATTGGCTCAAACACCAGCATAGTATTTAAAATCTTAATAATGAATTATATCTCACAATTACAGTTTGCATCACAAGAACATCACAACTTTGACAATACTCCTGCACAATTTCAGAAGCATATGTTGTGGCTATATTTGAAGGGGAAAGATATATATATGTTTTCATAGACAATAATTCCATTAAATTTCCAGACTAGCAGTGGCAAGAGTTACAGAACCAGAGATTTGGATGATTCTCATTTTCCTTTTAAGCCACTACATGCGTAAGCCACTTTCTCTGTGGGACATTGATTGCTCATACTCTCTCATCTAGCAACAGGACAAGAAAGTTTGTATGTTTTACAAGGCTGGACTTAAAGCAAAATTCTTTTGCCAGACTACAGCTAACCCAAATTTCAGAAAATTACTTCCATTTGTGATTTTTCTTTTTCACACTATGCTGGTTAACCTGTCCTTCATGCAGCATGTAAAGGTCACAAGAAGGCTTCGCAGTGCTGGAGGCTTTACAAGCACTTTGTGAGTGACAGCTCTGTTGCTCTAAAGAGCTTTCAGTCTAATGGCTGAGAAGTCTATGCAGATCTGCTGTACCATCTGCCACTTTTCTTCTTCCAGATAACTGTTTACTATTTTCTATGTGATTTCTTATTCTCAAGGACTTGACATAGCTGAGTTCCCCAAGGATTGTTTGAGATTTTTCCACATGAAGGTCAGTATCTTCTTACCTTGGAGCCCTCCAACCAAGACTGGAAAATGTGTCTTAAGATGAAATATTATCATCCACACCTATGTAGTAAGTAGTTCCTAATGGTCCAGTCCGTCCTTGAACATATATTACTAGAGTTCACTTTCAGTCTAAGGCCAGACTATGCCTATAAGTGGCAGTCCCATGAACAGAGGACTAAATTGTCTCTCTTAAGCAAGGACTGCAGAACTCCAGCTGCAGGTTTTCAGGAGACCACACTTTGTTCCTGGGMCAGAAAGCCTGTACAGAGTGTATTCCCCGCTTAGGAATCACCTGGAAACATCCCAGACCTGCCTTGCTCTTTAGTCTGGAGCACTGACATTAGATTTACCCTCATACTGTGCCCACAGAGTGCCTTGGATTGCAGTTCTGCATCCAAGCTGGATGACTGCTGAGCACAGTGCACTCCCTTAAGAGCCTGATCTTGGAGCTGTGGATTTCAAGAATATGCAAAGCTGGAACTGGGCTCTGTGAGGTGACTCACTAAAGTTCACAAGCTTTACGAAAAGGCTGGAGCAAGAAGAGATGCTTAAATGGAGATTGTGCCACCTATACATTTTAAAAAAAAGGCATTTCTGTTGTTTTAAATAATTACAAGTCACCAGTCACTTAGCTTATCTGCACTCTCACTAGGAAGGGGTTAGGAGCAAGCTGGAATACATTTATTGTGTATAACACAAAAAACCTGCACATCCACCCAGGTGCATATACATATATGTGCATGCACACGTGAGTAAAGGGGGGGTTAACAATTCAGCAAGAGATCTCCTTCATTTCTCATTCTGAAATGATCCTCCTGAATTCAGATGCAATGCAAACAGGACTTAATGGGAAGAAKTTTCTAATGAAATGCTCGGATTAGTTTGTCAGTCAGAAGCTGCAAATCTCAGTCAGCACTAAAGATCAGTTCTTGCCAAAAGGGTTTTTTTTAATACAGTAAATTCCAAAGAGAAACAGCAGTCCTAAATAGATCTATTGCTTTCTAAGAATATAGTGCAGTGTKCCTGCTAGGCAACTGGCCTAGAAATTCTTTACCAATGAAGTACTGGAAGAGACAATTTCGTTTTCTTTGCTCCCAGTTCCTTGAGTGGCAATAGCTCCAGTGCACTGCTTCAGTTACCCATATGAAGGCATCGTGTATCTAGGAATCACTGTCTTAATCTGAAGGAGGCATCAAGTCTAAGGGACGAACTCTGCCAACCATAATCCACCATAAACCACTGAAGGTTGTCTTGTTAAAGACCAAATTACACCATTATTTGTGATTTAATTCAAACCCTACAGTTATCAGTGGAAAACAGTTATTAACACTGATGATAGACTTTAAAGTGGTCTGGCTTACGATGTGGAAAGGAGAGGCTATGGACCATCTTGTGCTATTCTGCAGAGAAAGTCAGGAAGGAGAGCACATAGAATCATAGAATCATAGAATCATTAAGGTTGGAAAAGACCTCTAAGATCATCGAGTCCAACCATCAACCCAGTACCCATGCCCACTAAACCATGTCCTGAAGCACCTCATCCACACGTTTTTTGAACACCTCCAGGGATGGTGACTCCACCACTTCCCTGGGCAGCCTGTTCCAATGCCTGACTACCCTTTCAGTGAAGACATTTTTCCTAATATCCAATCTAAACCTCCCCTGGCGCAACTTGAGGCCATTTCCTCTCGTCTTATCACTTGTTACTCGGGAGAAGAGACCAGCACCCGTCTCTCTACAGTCTCCTTTCAGGTAGTTGTAGAGAGCGATAAGGTCTCCCCTCAGCCTCCTCTTCTCCAGGCTAAACAACCCCAGCTCCCTCAGCCRCTCCTCRTAAGACCTGTKCTCYAGACCCTTCACCAGCCTCGTCGCCCTTCTCTGGACACGCTCCAGCACCTCAATGTCCTTCTTGTAGTGAGGGGCCCAAAACTTTTTAACTCTCTGAGTTTTTTTCCCAAACCATAAGTGCCAAAAGCAGAAATAAAACTTCCCTAGCATGGCACTAGACACAGTAGCACAACTCAACATTGCATGTGAGAGACTCTCTGCAAGACCTCCTGTGGATTGGCTTGAGACCTTCAAACCCCAGTCCCAGATCTGGATGCCAGTTTTACAAAACTCCTGAGCCAGGTGGTTCTGTACAACAGGAAAAACAGAGGATCCTCATCATGCGTGTTGGGAAGTTAAGTCATATCATGCCTTGTCATGTCTCTCCATAGCTGCACCGAGCCCCAAGGACTCACACTACTCATCAGCTCCCTTCTTTATAGCAGTAGGCTACAAGGAGAGGCTGGTGACATCTGAAAGCTGCCAAATTCAAGGTTTAAGCTCATAGGCAACTATTATGACAATTACAGGTTTTCAAAGCAAGGTAGCCAACAGAAGTACCACACACTGGCTGCTCCTGGGGGGGGAGAAATCCAGGCTCTCTGGAAAAGCACCGATTGCTCATAGGTAATGCTGTCTGACACATGTACAGTGCTTAGAGGAAAATAAATCACAAGAAAGGGCTACTGTCACACCTCATTCCTACCCTGCTGCCAAGGCAGCTTCTTACTGGGATTGCAGAGCCACTTTAAGAAACTGAGAAACAAAAAATAAAAGTGTGCATCCAACTTAGGTTTCAGCAGCTTTCACACCACCCCTCTCACAAAGTTTTCTCCCTTCCATTTCCCCCTAGTAGGATACACCTAGGACAATAGTTCCTAGTGTGTTGAGTGGAAAATCGCAAGGAAGACGAAAGCACAGATTGCAAAACCAATTCCAACAGCCCAAAGCGTCTGAGAAAAGCTCCCTGGAATGCCTGCTTAGGAATTCCCCTTCCACTCCTGGGTGGCATGTTGCCAGGTAGTGCTGGAAGCTACAGCTTTCTCATYAGCCACGAGAAGGGGCTTCAGATCCCACTCAAAGAATACGTAGAGCTATGTTCACAGTCTCTTAATTTATTCCAGGGAATTGCCCGGGTACTTTTGCTCTTTATCCTGAGCTACAACCAGGACAGCCCAGAGTCCTTGCCATGACCTTTTTCCTCCAAATAAAGTTTGCGTAGTGGTGACGAGTAATGGGAGGGAAGAATTGTAATTCCAGTGTGGTAGCTCACAAGAATAAAGACRTACCAGCTGACAAGTGACAATAATTCATGCAGAACATCCAGGCTGGATACTGCCCAGCTTACACTTTTGCGATTCCAATGCTAAAACCATCTTCAGATTGTGCATTATCCTGACTTGGTGGGATGTCCAGCCAACTCATAGTAATGCAATCTTGGGGAATTATGCAATGCTGTTTTAAGTTCAATACTCAGTGCCAGAAAGTAACGCCCCATAATATGTTAAACACACCACAAGCAATGTAAAAATACTGCTCTCACTTCAAGGAGGGCTGAGCCCCACAGACTTCTGAGGATCAAAGCCACAGCCATCAATTACAAGAATCGGTCTACAACAGCAAGCAAAGAGACTTACTTCTCCACTGCTGGCATCAGTGCTGCTCAGCTGGCAGGAGGCTCATRGCACTGGTACAGCTCCAGGGGAGCAGACTTGCAGTGAAGACTCTGATTAAAACAGCAGGCTAAGTTTTTCATTTTTAGTGTTGCCAACCATCAGCTACCATGTCATGAAATGTTGATCTTTTTATATGCAGCCCACAGCCATGCCAGCTCCTAGTGCTATATCTTGCCTGGTGGAGAACATCAGGACAAAGCATCGGCTTACACTCCATTCCTCTCTCCTGTTTTGTTTTGTTTTGTTTTGTTTTGTTTTGTTTTGTTTTGTTTTGTTTTGTTTTGTTTTGTTTTGTTTTTTAATGCACAGAAAATTCCTCACAAAAGTTTGCAGGAATTGAAGATGCATGAGCAGGCAGGATCAGACAGCTGGCTGTTGAGTTCATGAGGAGGTGGTAAGAAAGCGGCCCTACAAAGAGGAGGATGGGCTTGTGGTTAAAGTGCTGGCCTGAGAATACAGACACCTGGATCCAGCTCCCAGCTCCTCCATAGATTTCCTCAGTGACTTCAGGCAAGTCCAGTGGGATAAGCTGACCCATAAAAATGCACACCCATGCTTGCTCTGCCCATGCCCTGGCCTGGACTCTTCTTACGCCTCTCAGCTGGGCTTATTCACTCAGCTGATGTGTGGTGCCCATTCAACCATTCAACCTTTGAACTGGAGCTGCCACATGCCTGTGCATGAAGCAAAACTTTCTTGCACCTGTCTACACCCAGGTGGTTAGTCACAACCTCCACCTCCATGTCTTCTCAACGTCTCCACAAGACAACCATTCGCCCTTCCTTTCTCTGCTTTGCTGTAGGATGGGACAGCTGGGGAGATGAACAATTTTTTAGCATATACCTACCTCTTTGGGGCCTAAATGTTAAAGTACATGGTATCCCTAATATGAAAGTTATTGAGAGATACTGTCATCGCAGCCCATCTGGTTACCTTTCCAAAACCAGGGTGGGACTTTTTTTCATTAGTCCCAGAAGTTGAGTCTAGCCGTTTTAACTCCGTAACCTTTCACAGCAGCTTGTTCCATTGCCTAATTGTTTGAGTAGCTGAAACACATCTCCCACATATGTAGCCGGAATTTTCCTTTCTGCAGCTTAAATCAGTTTCTGCTGCTTCTTTCCTCTCTGACTAATGAGGATAACTGGCCTCTGTTCCCTTTATCACATCATTTCATGTATTTGCAGACAGCTATTATGTCTTCCTTCAGTCTTCTGTGCAGACTGAACATGCCTGTTTCTCTCAGCTGCTTCTCATAAGTCTGATTTTCCAAATCTTTTATCATTTTTGTTATTCTCCTTTGAGCTTTCTCCAATTTGTCAGTGTCTTTTCTTAGAGAGCAGCATCCAAAATGGAATTCACTACGCCAGCTGAGGCTTTCACCAGTGCCAAGTGGAGCAGAAAAGCGACCCTGCTTGTTTTACACATGACATGCTCCTTATTTATACAATCCAGAATATTTCATTGGAAAGCATCAATGGGCTAAATATGAGAACATATGGATGGGGGACAGCTAAGAGGAGAAGAAATGTCTATGAGGCATYGAAAGGTGTAAATGCCAAAAAAAAAGGATTGTTTAGGTGGGCTTGAGAGGAAGGAGGTGGCTAAGAATAATGGGATGAAATGAAATCGTAGGCTGGATATCAGGAAAAATATCGTAACAGTTCAGACTGTGGAAAACTCTCCCTGGGGAGGTGGTGCAGACTCCATAAGTTGAGTCATTAAGAACTAGACTAGACAAAGCAATGCAAACTGTATAGCAAGATGACTTAATATATTATTGGGATAGGGGCTAGATAGGCTGATAAACTTGGCATTTCTAAATTTCTTGTCCTACAGCACTCTCAAATAACAGAACTAACCTTTTCTTATGCTAGTATTCACTTTTTGTCCCCACCAACACCTTCATGTGTTCTCCATTTGATATGTGACAGCAAAGCTATTTTAGAAAGGCTTTGARAATTTCTGGAAAAGTTTGGGGGAATTTAACATTTCCCCTGTCTCTGTATCCATGGGCCCCATGTATAAAAGGGGTTTGCCAGGTTCCAGTCCCAGACAACTAAACATTAACAGATCTCACACGGTACAAATGGAGAAAGCCAACACATCCAGCAGAGAATATTATCCATGCCTAAAACTGACAAAAGTCTACCACAACCACTAGCACCATGACCTGCCAATGTAAGGGGTCACATTGGTGCAGCAACACCAATGGCTGGCAGCCAGTGGCAGTAATCAGGACAAATCCCCAGTCTAGACAAAGCTTTAGTTATCATGAGCAAAAGTCTCCAGCCTCTGGGTCTAGTTTTCCTTTCAGTAACACAATTTTAACACTGGTGGAACTCCACAGACTTCAGCAGAATTGCTCCTGACTCACACTCCCACGGGCATGAGCAGGATCAGATCCCTGCAGAATTTCCCTTGGCTGAAAAGTGCAAAGCTAAATGATATTTCTTTAATTGCCTGGTGATCAGAGGACAAGAAAAAGTCAATCAAATTCTAAATATGACCTTTACTTGTATGTCTCTGGAGATCACAAGTATAAGGTCCAGTGGCTTGGGGAAGACCAGAGTTAGAAGGTTGTGTCTCCCCCACTGGATGCTCAGAATCTCTTTTTCTTGGTGTCAGAGTTGCTTAGCTCTAGTCTTGTTAGCTAGACTAGACAGAGTCTCAGGTTCAGATGTTTCACCAAAGCCAGAATAATAGCTAGAATAAATGTAAATTTCAGGTGAAGAAATGCAAGTTGAAAAGGAGAAAGATATTGCTCCACTGCATACTACATCTCAGAAAATGATAGCTATTTACAGCTGCTGTACATGATCAAACAGCTGAATCGTTCCAAGCAGAAGTCTAGCACCTACATTCACTTTAAAAAAACCTGGAATTTTATATTAACTTTGAATATTATTGTATCCAAGTGGCTGATGCCATAGGAGCTTTCAAACCAGGTCTTTTACAACAGGATGGTCCAATTGTGAAAGTCAGAGCTTTTACAAAATAATGGTCCCTGCTCCAGAGAGGCTACAGTCTAGGACTAGCAGGCTAGTAAAAGGAAACCAGAGAACTATGTTAGACAGTAAGATGAGCAGCATTATTGTGACATGGGGAAGGTTTTTCCACCATCAAATGTTTCATAGCTGCCAGAGCAAAGGAGAGACTCAGAGGTGTGAACAAAGCATGACCTTGAAGAGCTCTGAAAAGCCAGCCTGGGGTTAAATGACAAATTAGCACTCAGCAAGGAGAGGTCTGGTGTGTTTAGCTGTGTTAGTTGGTAAGTGCTGGAACCACTGGCTTACAACGTCAAGAAATGGCTATTMCATTAGTGAGGTTATAGTAATTTAGCTGGTGCTGTTGCATAACAGGCTAAGATACCTAAATTCAGCAAAACTCTCATCTGGCAGGAAATTGCCTTCTTGTAATAGCTGACCAGCTCAGTAGCAGGAGTCCTGAATGCGTTCACCGCATCTAGCGCCAGCACAAGTCACTGGCAGAGCTCTCTAGGAAGGAGATGCCTGTCTTTCCCCTCTTCTCTGTCATACTACTTGGCATCATTACTGGCAGGGCACGGAGATCTGTTAATGAGAGGAAAGCCAGGGAAGAGAGAAATGTAGGTTACTGCAAGGACCAAATGAATGTTCTGCAACCATTTGCTGAGCCACCACTGAAGGTCAGCACCAAACTGCCAGAGTCAAATGGAGGAAGCACTGACATTGAGAAGTGATTTGTACTTTCTACATCAGAAATTAATCCCAAGGTTCACAAAACACTCCAGCCAGAGGACCCCTYGGCTCACAGCTAGATGCTCTGAAACCTCTGCAAAAGTGGCTATTCATTGGTGTTGGCATGGACTTGGAGCATTCAGCCTCTTCCAGCATCGTAGTTAGGAGAAAAATAGAAGTCGATCTAAAAAGAAGAAGTAGAAGTTTTAGAGGTTGTTTTATTTTCTCTGTGTGTGTGTGTCCTAYACAATATGACATTCTGCCAATCCCTGTTTGAAAGTCAAATCTACCTTAAACACTTTGTGTTGTCTTAAACAGTCAGGATAAAACTGCATAATTTTATTCCTTAGTATAAGTAAGTACTCATAACGACACTTTTCAAAGTATGAAGCACCTAATTTGCCATTACTCTTTGTACCCTACAAGAAGTGTTTTCCTTTTCACTATCACATCCTCCTTCTGAGGAATGAAGCATTCCTCAGAAATGTGAATTGTCCAAGTGTAGCAATAAAGTAGTAACACATGTATTGTTTATTAAGAGGCTTGCACAGGTTCACAGATATACAATGAAAGAGCTAACTTCAGACTTTGGCTTGTAGTTGGGAAGTGTTTTGAACTTGAACAGCTCCTGACTTTTGAATTAAACACAAACAATTCAGCATTGCCTCCACTTGCAGGAGTTTGAACTTGATGACCCCAGGTGGACTTTATTTTTAGCCTAAAAGCCTCTGCTCTCACTCTTAGCTAAGCAAAAGTCTTGGAGATGCTCTCTGGACAGCTGGGAAGTCCTACATCTTATAATAATCTTTTACATCAATGGCTGTGCAGAACACAGAGTACAGATGTAGCAAAAAGTGTGAGACTCTGTTTTTCTTAACTGCATAGTCCACAAAACACTAAGAATCTTTCATATCTATGCACTAAAGAAGGTAATCTTGTAACTTGTGCTGTAAACACTCATGGTCTAAAAAAAGAAAGGGTCTTGAGTTGCAGTCTTTTTCATGACTCAAGGAGAGGACAACTGGATATTACCTGACCTCAACCCTCAAAACACAAAGAAAATACACGGAGCATTTCAGACTTCAAGCATTCATTATTCAAAGTGTGCAGCAAATTATCACTTGCTGGGTTTTTTGCTTCTAGCAAATGTTTCATCTATGCATTCACTGCCAACATGCTGCCATCACCATACTTCAGGTTCCTCTGTTTAGATGGCCTTTGGCTCAAGGAGGAGTTTTGCATTCACCAAGGCATTGCAAAATCCTTGTCTTTTCTTGATGTGGAAGTCACAAATTTTGTCAGCTTGAGCAATCTGCATCAGTCCTTTATTCCATTTGAAAACATAACAAGCAAAACTGTTTAACACACACTGACAAGTTCTTATTATGTCTGCCTAAAAGATTTCAACTGAAATTTAATAACAAATGTCTTTGTGCATTTGAATTCTATTGCCATTAATACTAGCTGATTCAGTGAAAACAAATGGGATACATCAAGCATACCACCAGGTAGAGAAAACAGCAGTGCAAATTAATGTTGAGTTTGGGGTTCAGTTTTGTCAAAAAAAGAAAATAATTTTTGCTGCAATCAAGCCAAAAAGTGTATTTTGCTGGTATAACTAGATCCTACAAAGTTTGTCAGAGCTGTTGTCCTGAACCTCCCCAGGAATTTTATTCATAAGGTTTCAAAGTGATTTAGTCAAGATTTTGTTCAAACCTATTACCTGCTTATCAATAAATGAGGACCAAAAGTCTTGCCTGAAGTGGTGGTAGTGGCAGGGGTTCTGCCTGCCGCTGCTGGAAGTGCCGCCTGCCCTCTCGAACTCTCAGCCCCTAATGGGGCTGGGGGCTGCTCTTGCACTTCTGCTTGCTGCCTTCACCTGCGTACTGGGGAATTGCAGGCTGGGAGAGGGCCCGCAGAAATTTCTGATATCCATTTGTTCTTGCACACATAGGTGGCATTTTACTTGCTTACAGGGACTTTCTGTGTTTGCCTATTGAGGTCAGGGCCTTCTGGGTTTAGACTTTCAAGTCTTTCACCCCTACAACTATTTCTAGAAACCTATTTCTCAGCAGCTAATACATTTAGGAAATTACTATTCACACAATGACTGACTGTAGTCATTTAAAGTTTCCAAACATTATTTACAGTGTACACTCTTAGGCCCTTAGCTTGCTTGCCAAGTAAGGAACATCACTGAGATGAAAATAATTGGGTGTTGGTGTACAGAAAACATGTTCCTAATRCTATATCTTTACCACCCTGAAGTCAAGCATATTAGTCTCAGTTTCAAAAAGCACTGAAGTCTGCTGTCCTGTGGTATAAAGCTTGCAGAGCATACACCCCCTGATCAATATAGAGCTCTCCTGAAGGCYGGGTGGAAATCAGCCAAGAATCAAGGGATGCAGGTAATGAATAAACAGCTCATTATCATTTAACACTTGTTTGTTCAATGACATAATGTCATATGCAACTTGCAAAGCATCAAAAATGAAGGCAATYCTACTTCTCCATAAGATATCCAGAAGGAAAATCATACTAGTAGGATGACTATGCTTATGCATTTATGGTATAAGCCTGTAAATTTCCTGGTGTAAATCCTTATTCAGAAAGACCTAAGGATTTCTTAACAGATTCCTGAAGGATGTGGCCTGGAAAGAGGGTTCTGCTCTGCCAGACCTGGAGATTTAATGTGTGGAAAGACAGCATGTCTGGCTGTAAATCCTAGATGCGGGGCTCTCCCCAGTCTGCAGTGTGACCTACCCCACCCTCCCTCCGACGGCCAGCRTTGACTTGGCCTTTCTTACTCATCCTTCCCTTCGCCTTCTTTTCAATTTGGCACCTCATCTGACAGTCTTGATTCCGCATGTACATGCACACGGCCATGACTTGTCTTCCCTTCCCTGTCCCTGCTCCATCAGGCAAATTCATTAGCAATTAAGCAGTTGATCTGGGAATATAAAACACCAGCTTTAAACACAAGCCTGACAGTAGTGAAAGAGCGAGTTTGGGCTCCTTTGATCCGTGCGGTATCTCCTCTATCGCTGCAGCCCTGTAAGTGCTGGCAGGTCCTGTCCCCACCGGGAGGGCTCAGTGCAGGATAACCCCGCAGACATGTGAAGGTCAGTGGGTCACCATCCCATCCCAACTAGGAGGGCTCCAACCACTCCTTAGGGAGCTACGATCACCATCCAGTTTGAGGGGARCTTTGAGCATAACAGCACTAAGAATAGCTTTAATTAAAAGCACAGATGGACCCATCTAGTGCCATGCAGTGGGTGTGCGCCACAGCAGCGTTCCCCACCGTGCTGCTGGGGYAGGAGGCCCTCAGTGGGGTGCTGGGGTGGGGGCAAAGAGCAAAGAGAGACCGCCTTCTCCTGGACTGATAGGGCTCCTCTACCTCTTCATGCCCAAGGAAGGCAAGGGGAGGAGGGCAGAAAGCCCCCTTGCTCAGCTGTACTGTCTGACAGACAAGGGACAGCAGGTACAACTGCTCTGGCCCCCTACCTCAAGCGGCAGAGAGGGTCCCTCACCRACTCCTTGAAAAGCCTCTGGTCCCCATCCCTGGCCTCCCACAGCCCCTCTGCTGGGTTTTGCCCCTCAGCCCTGCATCCTGGAGCCCCTGCCTCATGCTGCAGTGACTCCCTGGCAGGAGACCTCACCTTGCTGCCCACCAGCTACAGCCTCAACTCCTCATCCTGCATGAGCCATGCCTAGTGCCTGGGTGGCCATATAGTCTTCTCCTATGGAAAACCCTCAGTCGCCTTCCTCCTGCGCCAGCAGTGACCCCGTCATACCTCCCGGGAAGAGGCAGCTGCAGAGCTACTGCGGTTTCTATGYCACCGCAGGGATGGGCTGCAGAGATAAATGTCCTTGGCTTGTCCCAGTGTGCAGTGCTGCAAGTCAGTTCTTCCTCCAAAAGCCAGAGATTTCTAATAGATAGAGTCTGCAAATCAGTCTCTTCTACTGACCTGGCTCTCGTAACTGCAGCAAACATGGGCAATCACCTTTCTATCTCCAATTTGCATTAAGACCTTCTTTTAGCGTATTGGCTACTTGAAGGGCAAAAGCTGGGGCATAAAAGACAAAGGGAAAAACAAAGTTCATTATCCCACTAGACTAACAAAAGCTGCAGTGCTCTGCCAACCTCACAAGGTGCTCATTATGGTCTCTGGATGCTGCAGTATCACTGCACCTTCAGGTTATTCGTACCTCCTTTCACTCCATGCCACACTCATAAGCTCACCAGCTTCTCGCTCATGCAGTACATCTCCCATACAGCATGCAACATCCCATGGCAGCCCCCTCTGCTGCAGCACTCAGCCGGGAGTTTTCCAAGCTGGTCTCTGGCCTGCTCCCTTTTTAACTTCACCTCACGGTAGGGAAAAAAAAAACAGTGGAAACTCTGCTTGGGGTCTCTGCATTCTCCGTTTGTCAAGTCTTTTTCATTTTCAGGTCTTTGAAGAGCTCCTGAGGCAATTATACAGGTCTCTCACTCTGTTTCCAATCTGTCTTCTACATCAGAGGAATTTGCCTTTAAAATAGGCTTAGTAACTGCCAGCTTTCCTGCATTCCTTTATCCCTGAGATTATTTTCCTCAGAGACCTTACTTACCAGTTCCCCAAGTTTGCTGAAGTCTACTTTTTTGGAGTCATTATCCATATTCAGCTGGTCTAGCTTTTTCTCTTGGAATAATGAACTTTATCATTTCATGCTCGCTTTCATCCAAATTACCACCCAACCTTYAGATTCTCATGCTGTTCTTCTCTGTTAGTCAGAAATGGGTTTAAAGTAGCTGCTCCCCTGCCCATGTCCTCCCACTTTCTGAASCACTATCATCTTCATCACATCCAGGTACATAACAGCCCATCTATATCTACCTGTGTTGCTTTTGGTGGAAGTATCAAAGCAATTATCATGTCTTACTACTAAAAAGAGCTGTCCTACTGATGTGTCTTCCTGTTGTTCAGAAAAAACTACTTGTCCCAATGAGTTGAGCAATATCAGGTTCAAAGCCCATGATAATTGCCCCTGTTTTTCTTCCTTTATTAGAAATGTTCAACTAGTCTCTCTTCTGTTCCTTCCCGAACACCAGCACTTGGTACCCAGTGCCTCCTTTCTCCTCCTTTGTACCTCCTGGACAAATGACATCCTTCCATACCTTCCATACCATTCCTCAAGTCCCATGGTGTGCCCCACCAGACTGCCGTAAAGGCTTACAGGTCTGCCGCTGTGTGTTGTTGCTTTTATTATTTTCTTTTAGGATTAAAATGGATAAAAGTTTAAGAGACCTAAATGATATAAAGCATTTTTGGTAAGACATGAAGGGATGTAGGAAGGGCTTGCTCTCCAAAAAGCTGCATGGATCAATGGAAGACACACACACATATAGACACTAAAAAAAAAAAAAAAAAAAAGAGCTTAAGTTTGGCATGCAGGTTGCTGAAAACCTGGAAATCCTGTATTGCGACAGATAGACAAAGCTGCTATATAATTTCTTGGACAGAGCCCCACATACAGGCTTTGTCCTGGGTTAAATGCCAACTGATTTAACAGCAGCATGACTGTGGAATCCCCTTGTATATTAGAGGGAAGGCGTGGGCTAAAGGGCAGTAGCTTCTCATTGACCATATGAGGAAAACCTCATTTTTTCATAACGCATTTTTTCCCATGAAAGGGAAGAATGAGAGCCAACAGACGCTTTCTTCATGAAAACTCTATTTCCTTAGTGTTTCTCTTCAGAAATCAAGCGTGCAATTCCTTCTGGCCAGACAGATATTTCACGTGCAGTATAAATCTACTGCATCTCTTGGAAGAGGGTTTGGAAGCCTTAATAGCAGGGGAAATATCTACAGCAGTTCCCACTGGATTAAATTCACTCCTGTTCTCCACTTCAATAGATTAAGGTGATCCACACAGCCTGTACCTTCTCTAGGTTTTCTAGATGCAACTGTTTTCATGGATGCTCACTTTTCCTGTGAGCGTTTTTGCCCCCGTGTCTTTAGGTGTATTCCTTCCTCTCCTGTGCTCCACCCCAGAAATGGCTGCATTGAGCGGGGTGCTGATTGTAGTTATGTGTGAAGTACTTGATCTCTTAGGATAAAAGGTGCAATTTGAATGCAAAACACTGTCAAAGCTTCCCACTTCTAATGGTTTTGCTTTCCCACGCTGGAAAATATCTAGGATGTTAATTTCCATTTTTCTTTTGTTTCCACTTTTGTGGTGCATACCAAACTGAGGAATGTATGTCATCCGAGTGAGGGGAAGGGCTGTCCAAGTCTCAACCCAGACTCCAATTTGCCAGATAACTCCTTGATTGAATAATGGTGCTGACCAAATTCCAAATTCCGAATAAATCTAGCCTTAGAGGGCATGWCAATTGGCATCCCAACTTTGTAGTGTGTAGGGCTAGAAGGAATATCAGCAAGTTACCTAGTTCAGCCCCTTACCCTAAGGCAAGAAATAACTCTCTCTCTGACTGTTGCTCCCATCTGCTCTTACCCATCAGTAGTCTTTACCCAGGATCTTAGATCATTAGCTCCCTTAAAAAAAACATTCCAAAGTGCACCAAGACCATATTCGCAGCACTACGCCTTTTGCAAATACCGCTTGAGTCTGCTACAGACATTTTGCRCTTTGGGATGACTTACCAAATACCCACCCAGACAAATATTCGTAGCGCAGSGAGACCCAGGCTGTCTCAGGGCTGGCACTGCAGCCCTCAGTGAGACTTGCGCATCGCAGCAGACACCACTGTCATTTTGAAAGGAGCGACTGCTTTTCAAACTGATACCCRGCAATTGAAACAGCCTGCGTGAAACAGGTCTGTTACTGCAGCTGGGGGGGGACAGACACAATCTCACCGTGCAGCACCGAATAATTTTGATGTGCCGCACGGATGCGCTCAGCACCCCGCTGCCCCAGCACCCTCGCAGGGCTCGCCCCCCCTCCCTCTGCCCAGCAGCTCCCTCGACAGCCGGGTTTTGGATTCTTTCTCCGATTGCTTGGCGCGTAATGGTCTTTAATCACAACCAGCCAAAGCCACTCTCAGATTATTTCATTTGCCTGCCTGTAGCTCCGCAGTAAAATACATATGTTATCATCGTCGTTTTCTCATTTTGTTCCATTGCAAGAGTCTCAGATGGGGCCGGGTGCTCTGGGCTTTGATGTGTGTTTTTTTAAATTGCATGAGAACTATATTTAGTTTCAGTTCACTTGCAGTGTCAGGCTTCCCTGTCGTGGCCCTCTGCCTTTACCTTGGCAGTGTTACAAGATCCAATTATGGCTTAAAAATCTGGCTGCAGAGAAGCAAAACTGCTGGCCTTTTATTCATTACTAAACAAGGACCTTCTGTTGTCCACAACACGTGCCTGACGTGAAACCTTTAGGGGGCCCTTGAAGAGGCAGTTGTGCTGCTGTCCTGCCTTCATGATCTCTTGAAGTCCTCAAAGTCTTAAAGACTTTCCTGCTATAAAAGACCAGGAAGCCTTTGGTGTAAAAGCAGAGCTGAGTCCCCCTTTGCTGATCTCCTCTTTCACTTCCAGTCTGACCTGTCAGACAGAAATCCTACTTTAATTTACAAAAAAAGGATGGAAGTGACAATACTCATTTGAAGCATAACTTCTTACAGGCTATCTGCTGAATTGTAGTACTCTGTCTTAAAGCCAACATAATGAATCAATATTTCTGAGGGAATATGAAGGGAATTTTTTTTCTTTGTTTTCTAGTACCATTTACAGTAGCTTTTATGTTACTTTGGTTAACAGTCAACTTCTGGCTAACACGTATCAGATTCATCTGCAAAGCAAAACATTTTCTTTTCTGACAGTGCATGTGAAGAATATGTTTGTTTTAAAGTGACTGTCTTGTTAATATGTTTAATTGAATTATACAACCCATAAAGAAATGTTGTCCCATTATTAATATATACTAAGTCAATATCCAAGAAAAACTTCTAGAGGAAATAATGCAGTGAAAACTTTGTCTGCACTTTGCATCTCTTTTTTTTAGGTGATGCTTTATGTTTCCTTGAACATAAAGGAGATATTGTGAGCCCACAATTTTAAGAGATTGACTTTCCAGATCAAATGAAAAAGAAGGGAATTTGTGCTGCTTTCCCCTTCAAAACAAATGGGTTTGGAGTATTTTAAGCTGTGACCATGTTGGTCTGATTGAAATCCACTACCGATGGCTTGCAATAAAAACTTTTGTCATTCACTTGACACATAATCGTTGTGGAAGAAACTCCCAAGTGAAACTGGCCTCTAATGAAATTACAAAGTCGCCCATCAAAGAGCTTTGTTTAGGGCCAAGAGCAAGTCAAGCTGTTGATGCCATCTTCCTCGAGATGGCCATCCCCATGTCACCTCCACTGAGCAGAGGATGGAGCAGCACTCCCAGGTCACTGCATCACTGGAGCATATGGAGACATTGGGGATATCAGGATATTCCCCCAACCCGCCCAGGTCTGGCTTCTTACATGTAGAAATGGCCAGCCCTTAATGTGAATGCTCAAATTGGTTGATGAGCGCTTTATGCTGATTTAGCTTAATTTGGGAACAAACTCAATTAAGCTGAATCAATGTTAGCGACTAAGGGGGTTGCACTGATTTAACTAAATTAATTTAGAAACCAATTTGGTTAAATTGGAACAATTTGTGTATGTAGACAAGCCTCCATTTAGCACACACTCTCTCACTGACTTCATTTGAAAGAATAAAATCCCTTGCAGAGCACACTTCCTTCTACACTTGCATAAGGCACTGCATCTTAAAGGCAGTTGGAGTGGACAGGTGTGTGTGCACGTGTGGACATATATGTGCACACACACTTGCACATGCTTTTTCTTACAGAGCCTTCCTTCAGTCAAAACTTTCCAAATTTTGCCAAATACCCAGCAAAGTTGACTCACCCCAAGCCCTTGACATTTTAAAGAAATATATTTGTTTAAATTCATGTTTATGCTCATGAACGCAGAGTGTTTTTATTTTGGTTCACACTTCACATGTAAGGTGTCTGCAGAGGATCTGTTTTCCCTTCTTTTTCCATCTCTTCTCCTCCAGCACAGCTGAAGCAACGTGCAGACCTTACCGGGCCCGTGGACACTGCGCTGCCCCGGCTGCTCTCCCCTCTGACGGAGGATGCCCCAGCACGCACAGGGCAGGATCGGGGCCTCAGCACTCTCAGCTCCTCGGGACAGGAGCTTCAGACAAGGAACAGCCAAGGGCGAACGTGCTTAGTTTGGTCCTTGCTGCGCTGCCTGGTGCTGCTGCTCATCCATTTGAGGTGGCATCAGGACCTACTCACCATCTCCTCCCAAGCTCTGGTCAGAGGTGGGGTTAGGCACAACATTGTGCTCCCCCCTCATCAGATGTGRCTGGTGAGGAAGAAGAGGAGCAGACCTCCTTCTGTCACCYCTAGTAGCATTTCAGGCAGGTAACAGGGCAGATCTGAATTCTGACAAGTTCAGCAAGAGCATTTCCATTGGCATGAAAACACATGAAGTCCAAATCTCTTTCTGCATTGGCCATTCATGCAAAARCAGCAGATCTCAAGTCCCCTTCAGATGGATGTCTTTGTTCCTCCGTACCATGCCAATGCCAAACACACCARGGCATTACAGAGCCCAACTACCTACGCTGTGAAGCTCCAGCAGTTTCATAAGGTAGAAAATTGCTCTGGTGGCATAGTGGCCAGTGCATCCTCCCTTCCTCCTCCTCAAAAAACCAAACTTATCTCAACACTGYCCACAAGATCTCTCCCTAAAATGTCATAAAAGAAGTTCTAATCAAATAAGTTTAAACATAAATCCCAGCCTTTCTTTTTGTTTCCTCTTTTATTGCACTAGGATACTGAAATGTAACAATGGAAACGTCCTGGCTCTCTTTTTATTCTGCTGAAGCAGAAGCYTGGGCGAGCATCCCTCCATCACCCACGGCTGCCTCCCGTGTCACACCCATGTGCTTTGATATGGCTGGGTGCTGATAAAATTGCAGTTAGCAGGAGCAATATCCCTGTCCCCTTCTCTGTGATTTCAGCTTCCCAAGGATTAAAGTGGTTTCTCTGAAGGAACCTCAGTACATATCACAACACCAAAGCTCGGCAAGGACAGAAACTTCCTTTGTTGTTCAAAGTTATGACAGGAAATAACGCTGGGTTGGACTGATAAGCTTTTTGCATTCACCTGCTGCGTATCAAATGTTTGGGAAAGGTGTGTAGCAGGACATTCGAAGTCAGCTATTCACCGCCAAAGCTTTATAGCAGCTTTGTAGATGGCAGGTTTCTGGGTGCAAACAAATTTATATCTCTTTCTCAAAGAAAGTTTGAAAAGCGTATTGATAATGTCTCAGTAAAATGACTGCCTGACTGGCATTAGTATTAGAACTGCCTCCATTCCTGCCAAAAACAAGCCCATGATGAAACAATCACCACTTTATTTTTAATACCACAGCAGCTCTGTGTCGAAACATTTTTGCAGATTGCCAGATACCAGCGCTTGTGCTCAGATCCTGTTGGATCACAGAGGTTTCTAAGCTGCCCATCAGTATTTACATAGTGTGAGCGTCTGTTGTATTTTGCATGGGAATAAGTATAATCAAAATTCATGTTACCCTTTGCAAGCTAACATCAGAGGAAGGCATGCATATTTCAGCTAATTAATTAACAGGAGGATGGATGTGTTAACGTGAGCCTTTTGAGATTCAGGTTAATAGCCCACTAAGGGTCGTATTTGCAAGCGGCAAAGCTTCTGTGGCTATACAGTGGGCCATAAATTATGGGTGAGGCCATTTTCTTTTCCAGTCCTGACTATCTAKATACAGAGGGCTGTTATGGCTCTGCTTTCACAGAAGGGCGAGGATTGTCTTTTTTCCTTATTTTGCTCCTAACTTTTTCTGTGTAACTCATTAAAGTCCTCTGAATGGCACTGATCATGGTGTGAGGAAACACAAGGGTCCCGTTTTCACCCACCCAGAGGAGGCATGGAGGCTGTGTAGCCTTCATTATCTAATGCTTCCCTAGTGTTTTTCATCCAGGGACTGAAATTAATTTGCAAGCATCACACCAGCCATGCCTACGTCACTGCAAAGAAACAGCAAAATGTTATGCCGTGGAGAGACATTTGTTCTGAGGAGGCCTGTTGCCAACTGAAGACTGTCCCTGCTGGAGGTCACCTTCCCACCTCTGCTGCAGTGAGTCAGCGAGCATCTCAACCTAGAGACAGAGACAGCCTGGCCTTTTGCTCGATGAAGGGCTCTCCCAACACCTTACAAGCTGAACTGTGGGAGTGGCAACCAGCCGAGCTGGTGGCACCCACCTGTAGCATCCCTAGACCCACTTCACAGATGGGCACAATGAATCTAAGGCCAAAAATTAGGTTCAGCTACAAAATTTARATTAGAAGCCGAGAGCCCCTGCACCACCTCTCCACACTCCCTGTTCTGTAGAGCATTTTCTCAGATCTTCAAGCCTTCATAAAGCCCCTGCAAGCCAAGATTTTGGGTGTCTCAAGAGAGAAGCTGGTGAAAGCCAAGCATAAGATCAGAGCAGACTCCCCTCTGCTTTCCTACATACAACTCCCAGCAAGAACCCATGAAAAAAGCCAAGTCTCCACACAAAGTGAGGAGCTTGCACATCCTTTTTGACATGTTTTAATTACAAAGGTGGCACAAAATAAACCATGAGAGGGCTACATGCATCTGGCAGAGGTGGGGAGCTGGGTCTCCTTCCCTGGTGTGCTCGGGGGCTGCCTGCCAGGGATTGTGCGCACAGGTCCCCCGCAGAGCCATGGAGCCCACACAAGTGCAGAGGGCAAGGGATGGCCAGAGCAGYTGGGAGAGGGACATCAGGACCTTTTTAGGAAATCTGGCTCAGCAGTGATCTGCAAGGGAGAGAAAAGCTGGAAAATGGAGGAAGCAGAAAATTTTGGATGGGGACTGCTCTGCTGCTGGGCTCTTGCTGCCCCCCTCTCCCATAACAGCCCAGTAGGCACAGAGCAGAGGCACAAGCTTGAGTCACGTCCCTCTCTGGCTCTAGGGTTTGGAGCTATGGCTGCATTGCCAGCTTTGCCCTGCAGTGTGGTTGGCAGGGCCAAGCGTGTTGCTCACTGACGATGGTCTCGGACAGGAATCAGCAAAGCCACAGCTCTTTCATAGGAGGTCCTTCACAGGGCTGAGGGGATCCCACAGATACAGGCAGCTCCACGCCAGCTGGGCTGTGAAACAGGACCACCTTATCACCACCTCCCACTGCAGAGATCCTCCAGACTCGCACACACCCTGGCTGTTTGGGAGATGGGGTATTCGGGATGTTGAGTTTCTCAGGCTTCTTGCTCCTCCAGCCCAGGACTCTCCACCAGAAGGCCCTTATTATTTGGGGAAGTTGCAAATCCGTGGTGTAACCTCTCCAATGACAAGACAGGGGGAGGGAACAGCCTCTAATAAAACAGGAAGCTCCAACATATAATCTGAGGTGTTCATTTCAATTAGGGATGAGCTCCATTACTCCTCATGTTTTATAGCTGCTGTAGCTCTCAGGTCCTATGAAGGGTGCAACTACATAGAAGATGACTGAAAAGTCTGATGGAAAGAGCGGGCGAAATTGCACAACAAATTCATCRATGAAGTGCCCAGGGTCAGGGTTTATTTGAACAGGTCACTGGCTACAACCAAGAGGCTTATGGATCTTGCCCTGAGGAACAGAGCAAGTTAAAACGCCACTGAACAAATCTTCCCCACAGCATTTAATTCCTGCTTAGTACTGTTTGGAGTTGGTGAGTTAATGGCCTAATCATTTGTAACAAAATGGGCCCGCTCAAGCACCAGGTAGAGTGGGAAATCACACTGTTTATCCTGCTGAGCTGGCATTTATCTGTATAAATAGGAGCAGGCTGGGTTGCAAAGACCTGCCTGAGTTGAAAATCGAGGGAAATAAGAGCTTAGTCCTCTCATTTACCCACACTTATGAGCAAGAACAGCACAGGTATTTATCTGCCCCTCAGTGACACATGGGTGCACATCTGCCCCAAGAGGTGGGTTGCACAGGTCACAGACCAGCTCTCCACTCTCCTAGAGGAGCCTGAGGATGCAGGGCATAGGTAGGCAGACAAATCCAAATGCTGCAATTAAATCCCATGGTTACTCTTCCTCCTTTTCATGCTCATCATCACTTGCAGGGCAGTTCATATTTGTACCCCAGTGGATCAGCTGCCTGTCAAACCACTCTGACCCAGCCTAGGGAGAGGACCCAGGCAGGGATCAGCAGTAACTGTGTTTCCTCTTCCCAGCAGGATCCCACCAGACCCTCAAAGAAACACGCACTGCTGAAGCATCTCTCCAACCAAGCATGCTCAAGAGCTTTCACCAAACATGTCCTTCACGTACTTCAAAATGCAGACTGGAGAATCCACAAACTCCTGACTGGTTTCTCAGAAGGCTGCATTTAGAGACCTCTGTCTCACTGAACACCTCTAATAAGGAGCTGGGCATCCACCAGCTTTAGTGGGGGGGTCGTCAACTCATCATCAGTCTCTTCCCATGTCCTGAAGTTACCAACCCTCCAGATCTAGCAGTGCAACTGTACTAGAGTTCGTCCCTACAGCTCCCAGGGTTGCCTCATCTGCTCACATCTGTAGCCATGTGCTATCAGCAAATGATTGTGCTCCTTCCTCTTTCTCTTTGCCCCAACTGCTCAGTCCAGTCCTTTCTTCCACCAGTTCTGGTGCTCATCTAACCCTTCTGGAGAGCTGATTCAGCTCATTCACTGAGCAAAAAGTTGATGCATGGATGTGACAAGGACCTGAGCCTAGTCAAGAGAAACAACAGGAGTGTCTGGCCACATGAGTGGCAAAAGTGGGGCTGTCTTCACTTAGTGTCAGTAAATTAGTGTAATCCATCTCACCAACCCACTGGTGTAGCCCAGCCTTAATCTACCTCTTCCAAAACCACCCAGTTCAGAATATCAATCAATCAATCCATCAATCAATCAATCAATAAAGAAATCTTGTTTATTAAGTTTAAACCCGCATCATTTGGGCGGAGGGAAGCTCAGGGTAGGAAGGGACTACGTAAGCAGCTATTTCAGGAGGTAAGGGGATGGGAGCACCCAGGACAGTGAGGATGATCATGACAAGCAGGCGGGGACAATAACCTCTTACCCTGGCTCAATTCTATCTGGAATAACATGTCCGATCACAGCCTGAGACCACAAATGAAGAGCTAGAGGTACGAGTTTACCTACCCCACACATCAGTCATCATGCCCGGCCACACTCTGCTGCAGCACACCTCTGAGAAATCATTCTAACCGTGCTGCATCTGTGGTTTTGCAGACTTGAATTCGTAATTGCAGGCTCAGCATTCACTCTTTGAAAGCCGGCCTGTTGTATCTAATTTCAAGCAGTGCCCTGCCTAACAGTCATGAGCAAGGTGCCAGCTAAAGCTACGCAATGAGGCTATTATTATAGCTAGAGAACAAGAGGCGTTGCAAGGAAAAGACCTTGGCAGCCCAGATGGAGGACTACAGAGACATGCATGGGTATACACAAGCTGCAAGTAATTGCACTTACTGCTAACAGCCCAGCTTCACTGAACGGCTGCTGGAGTGGTGGAGGCTTTGCAAGAGAGTCAGACCTTTGTGAGCCTGCCATGTTTGCAAGTTGGCACTGAAAAGACACTCCTCTTTCCGCTACATTTTTCCACTTGTTAGCATGATGCGGAAGAATCTCAGATCTCCACCACCAACTGATTAAAGGAGGGTACAGAGGACAGTCCCCACCTCATTTGCCTATCAGTTAATTAGCACACAGGAGTTCAGTGCTGTCGGTAAAGGTTTTTCTTTGGTTTCTTCCCTTTGATTGGGCTCTCAAAAGCAGGTCTTGAAGATAGATGTCTTACCCTGAAGGAAATAAAAACGTACAGCCGCTGATGCCCTCCATCACAGAGCAGCTGTTTGAGTGGGACTGGGGAATAGAAGGGCAGCCTCTGCCTCGCGTGAATTTCCAGCCACGTGGATGTTAAAGAATGAAAAAAAAAAGGAACCTTCCACCTATTTCATAGTTGGCTGTGAAAAGTCATCCTAACGGCGATTACAGCTTTAATGGTACAGGGTACCAAAGATCCCGAGCGCATTTACAAAGAATCAAGCGTGTGATTCAGCGGCTCTGGCGAAACTCCAGGCACATAATTTCCGTCTATCCCCCTACTATCCTAGTGCCATTGGCTCGATAAGAGATTCCAAGTTATCTTGATGTGCCGCAGCGCAATGTGTGAAAGCAGCTTCCCTCCAACCTGCAAATAAAACATTTTTCTGACTAATGCCTGGGTTTTATTTATATATTTATTTATATTTTTTTATATATACCTATGTCGCTTTGCTTTAGCTGGATGCATGTGGGTCCTGCTGCCTGGATGGGGCCCTGTTGTTGTTAATGGATTTCCGTGCAAGCGTTGAAGACTTCCCGCACAGATCGGATTCCTTGACAAGGGCCTAAATATAACAGAAACTCTGTGCAGATATAGGACTTGCCGTTTCTAAAGAACCCCAGGCTGTCTGAAAGGGCAATGCATCATACTAGTTACTCAGTCTGATTCTGGTTGTTCTCTCCAGCACTGTACTTTCGCCAAGGTCACTGGAATTAAATCACTGAAAATAAGGTCAAAATATGCTTGATATTTTTTTTTACCTACTTGAAGCTGATCAACAGGTTTGGGTGGTCATCACTGGCCTTAATGGCAGTGCTTATGCTTCTAAAATATGCAAAAGGTACCCAATTACACATGTGTATGCATGCCATGAAATGCAGGCTTAGTTATTATCAAGGTAACATCTACGGGTTTTGTGCCCCAGAGTCCCCTTAAGCTATGCAAGGCACAACCAAGAATCAGTTCCCACACTGAATAGTTAATGTAATATAAGTTTCAAATGGATAGAGGACAGATTCATCAGATAGAGCAAACAGCAAGAGACAATTAAACAAATAGTGGTCTGAGGGACAAGAGACCTAGCTCGTCATCTGCTTAACGCTAACACGATGCACAAACCTAAAAAATTAATGTCTTCGGAGGGATAACTGTCCCACCCTACACAAGGCGTGTGCATCCACATGCAGTAAATCAAACAACATAGGAGCAATGTTGCTTAATGGCAGGTGCCACCTGCTAAGTCAGAGAAAATCCAGGTGGGCATGGCCAGAGCTCCGGGAAGAGCTACAGCTGCACAAACAGTGGGCCAGGTGGAGCCTGCGAGATCTCTGCGAATCGCAGGAAGATTATGCAACCCTCCTGCAAATGTTTTGGAAACAGCGTTCATTCTTTTTTCTGTTCACTCAGCAGGGATTACAGGCGTGGTAACTTCATCTATCATTTTCACAAGGAGATAAGGGCAAGGAAGGTGTAGGGCAGATAAAGCATCTCTCCTTTCCCCGCCCTCTCACTTCCTCCAGTGCAAACGTAAAAGCCGCACAACGCAGCTCACGTGAGCACTTCTTATCTAGTTAACACAAGGTAGGAGAACGTATAATTAGTTTATTGCTTCCTGCAACTGTACCACCTGAAGCGCTGATCTATCTCATCAAATATCGTAAATGGCTGTAACRTAAATGGACATACGTGGTCCTGCCTTGCAGAAAGGGACCTCTAAAGAACACGCAAGCAGCACAGGGGTCTCTGTAGTCAAAGGTATTTTGCTGCCACCTTTCAGAGGCCACAAGATCCGACATCCAACGAAGACGTAAGCAGACTGTCTGTTACAAAAACATTTTGATTAGTTTATCCCTTATCTCACAGACCAAGGTAAGGAACACCTTCACTTCACATTTATTCAAGGAACATTTTGTAGAAACACATCCCAGGCCTCTGACTACCTTCACCTGGTCTGACAAATATTTCATTATTTGCACTGCATAGAGCATATAGAGACCTGCAAGGTACATTAGGACCCTAACTTTACCTAATTTTCAATCCCCTAATTAAGCAATTCCTAAACTATATAGACAGCGAAGAGAAGGGCTCTGGAGAGAGATGCTACTAACTAAAGTTTCCCACCTGGCTCTGTGCCCTGATGTAATTTGAATAAACTAATATCTTCCCCGGTCTCTTAGAGGGGTGGGTGCTTTGTCTTGGAGAAGGTGACTCTGTACATCTCAAATTTCCAATTTCTGAGAGTGTCAATTCTAGAAAAGGCCACTGAAAATCATGATGTTGTTACATGCAATACAAGTGTAAATTATTACAAATGCAAAGTCTGATTAGGTTTCTAATTACTTATTGGAAAACTCTAAACCTTCCACAGTGATGATAAAGAGCATGTGGTGAACAGCATTTTCAAAAAAATGGGCTATGTTCTCTTCAACAGCACTTTGTTTATACATGATTTGGTTGGTTCCCTCCCCCATGCCCAGAGGCTCTTCTTTGAGGGTGTTTGAGGAGCACGCAGTGTATGAGCCTCTGACAATATTTACTGAGAAAGTCTGGTAGCAATCAAGTAACCTATATGTCTGCTTCTCATTATTAAATATTCCAAACTTTTATTGAAATTATTAGAACCTATTTAATGGCTCATTGAACTTAGAAATCATACAATTTTCCTATTAGCCATTTCCATCTAAATATTTATAATAGCAGTTCATACGAGTAATAACAAAAGACACCAAAAAATGAGGAAAAGGGAGGCATTTCCTCAGCTGCCTGGGAGCAAGATCTCTCCGTAACTCTAGCATAAAGGAGTGGTGCAACTTAAAGGAAGCTAACTGAGAGACACAAAGCAAATCTGTTGATGATGAAAGGAGAACTTGGCCATGTCTTTAAGGGAGTCTGCATAAATTTGGATACAAGGCTCTTTTCCATGATTAAAGAGAATATTTATAACTACTCATTTCATTTCTTTTGGGTGTGGTAAGGAGTCTTCCAGTCAAATCACTACTTGGTATAAACAGATTTATCTATTTCTAACTAGAATATAAGCCAGAATTCCAACACGTTTTCTGTGCTTTTAGCACAGCAGTAGAGGAGGAAAAAAATCATTATAGTTTATTCTTTAGATGGAGTATTGATGGAAGGCCAGAAGAGCCCCCCAGAAGGAAGACTTATTTTGAGGAAGACATAGTCATGAGAGCTTGGGAATAAATTGATGCAACCTGTATCTTCAGATACTCTAAAGCCTCTATATTTTTAGATACTCTGGAGTCTGAGCTATCAACAGAGCAGAAATGAAGAAGACAGGACAATTCTGTTTATCTGATTATGAGAATGGACAGTCCTGCTGCCAGAATCCTTCAATTCAGGTTATTTGGGCTCAATTCTCTATACCAGTGCAAGCAAAATCAATGCAGGGCAACACCCTCAGATGAACATGAGGAAGACACAGACTGTCAGGGCAGATGCCCACCGTCTCGCTTCTGCTGTATGTGTGTTCCATGAAAACAGACATGTTTTAGTCCAGTTGCATTAACATAGCACTGAGCCCAAGTTAAAATGCCTTGTCACTAGACAGGAATTATCGGCCCAGGCTAATACTACGATGCACAGCTTCTAGACAGGATCTGGCTTGCACCCAGCTGGCTTGCAGTACTGAGAAAAAGGACATGAAAACTTTCTGACCCATCCACAAAGAAACACTGACGTTCAAGGGCATAATCTTCAAAATTGCTGCCTCATTGTACAAACACCTCTAGTTTTCAGCTTAAGGTTGTGTAGGCTCTTAATGTTCTGCTTGAGGGCTCTGTAGGAGTGTTGTACAATACCAAGAAGAGTGAAACTTGGCATCTAGCTCACTCCTAAGCCTGATCAGGAATGTCAAAAGCCAGCTTTTTTTCATTTTGGAAAAGTGAAAAGGTGATAGAGGTGTGCACAACCTGTCACTGTCAGAAAGGCGAATCAACAACAACCCAAAATGATGGGAGGTTCAGTGTTTTCTGGCTTTTTCTTTGCTCCAAGGATAAAAGGCTTGAGCAGAATAGAGAGTAATTCCACCCAGACTGCTGTGAAACCTGGTGTGGGACTGGTTATGTGCAATATACACAGGTATGACTGGGAATCTAAATATAGGAGTGACAAATCACTAGGCCTGGGAATTCCCCACTGACGTAGCCGTTGTGATGCTGAAGAGCATGGCTCCAGTTAAATTAGGTCATGAGATATTAGCACCTTTCTCTTTATGTTCCCTTTTCATAAGGAAATAAAATAACACAGGACCTACAGATAATAAGATTACAAAGCCAGTAATTCGAAAGACATATAATGGAAGAATTGAAGTCATATAAGTGCCTCCTCATACCATCCACATATATACATGCATGGGGCACTCCTTTTCCAGGAAGTTTAATCTCCAAAATGAGTTCTGAGGAATCCTGTCATGCCAATGCAAGAAATAACAAACCTCCAACTGTCTTCTCCTCCCTTCTGACTGAATTTGCTRGTCCCAGAGTAAAACCACTGGAAAATGCATATGTTTTCATGCAAAACATAGTGTCCTTGGTGGGAGCTGTTCTAAATCAAAATGCTAAGCCTTGCAGAAAAACAGCAGGACATGAGCACTCGTTTACTTCTGCTGACTCTCGCTAAGGTGGGAAGGTGTAGAGATGTCTGGTAGCAGGTGGCAGGATAAGTGATTCTGGAATATGCAGTGATATACGTGCACTTGTCTGTGAGTGCCCCCAGTGAGTAAGATAGCGGGCATGAGGCAACCTGATCTTTTCAGACAGGAACCTCAGGCAGGGGAGTGTGTACTAGTGACCACACTAATGTACAGTGTGTTCCTTGACCTACACTCTCCATTAATATTGCCACCTAAAGGACATCAGTAATCAGTTGCCTACAAAACCCAAAATGATTGGCTGCATGCATAACATTCATAAAGCAGTTGATGAAAGAAACTCATCCCGCTTCCCACTTGACCCCAGCTGCCTGATATCACAGGACAGCACTCTGCGGTGCATGGTGGTACCTCAGCTGAGCCAGCACCACCCCAGCTATTGCCCCTGCAGGCAAGGCCCCCAGGGTCTGCACTGTAGGAGGGCAGGGGCTTCAGACTTCTGTGTGGAACTTGATCCGTGCTCAAAAGGGAGCATATAGACCCTGAACTGACCTCAGAAGAAGGTCTGTAACATCAGGAAACAAAATCCCTCTCTGCGGAACAGACTCATTCTTTTACACCCAAAAATCTCAGTTACACTATATCAAGATGACACTACACTAACTCAGGATAGGGCTGGTTTCCATAAGGCTTCCCTCCTTCAGTGCATGTGTTGTCTAATTGCCCTTCTTCTCAATCAACTCAGTAATGAAGAATATGTCATCACCTACTTTCTTTTTAAACTACAGCAAAGCCGAGACAAGAACATGATCTTCCTATTTTTGTCTATGACAAACAACCAGCCTGAATGATAAACTACAGTATAAATAAAAGCAGGGAATCATAAGCAGCATACTGAATAACTACAAAAGAGTATTGGTTTCCAGGCTAGCCCTTTATCAGATAGTAAATTAGATATAAAGCCATTTAGTTGAAAGATAATAAGTTTTATGCAGGTAATAAGTCAATCTTGTAAGGAATATTGCTGACTTCATTGTCTGTGTTAAGCCAATCTCTACTTGTTAAACCTCTGACCCTCCCCTGGGTCTCATTCTGTATCCTATAAAGAGTGACTGGATTTTAAAGTACCTCCTCCTCTCTAGTACATTTTGAAAATAGAGGGAGGTAGCATAACCAAACACAAGAACATAAGAGCAGCCACACTAGGTCAGACCAAAAGTCCATCTAGTCCTGGATCCTGTTCCTGGCAAGGGCTAAGAACAGACAGAAGGAAAAAGAGCAAAGAACAAGGTGAGCATATGGGGATGCCTTCCCAGAGTAGCCCTGCAGCCTGGAGACTTTTATCTCAGAAATTTCCAGACTGAAAATTATCATATATTGTTCACAACTGGCCTGCTTCAGCACTTCCGCTCTTCACATCTTCATTATGATCGTACCACTCTGCCACGCTCCAGGCTATCTCTGCTCAGTCCTGTACATACCTATGACAGACAACAGAAAACTGACCATCTAGACCATACCTATGACAGACAACAGAAAACTGACAAGAGATTAGAGGTGAGAAGGCAGCCGGGATCACTGGGAGACCTGGGAGGAGAACCACGTTTCCTGACTCCCAGTCCCATGACAGCACAGTCCTGCCCCAGGACCCTCATTCTTTCCATGCTTTTGCAGAAGCTGGTCAGCCAACACGTGCTTGCCCTCATTTTCCCTTCTCAAGTCTCTCTGCTACTTGACACCTTCAAGACAAACACATAAATCTTTACTAACACATCCAGTGAGCAGTGTTTATTCCTTGTACAGTTCCACTGAAATCTAGGCAAAGCGTTATCGATGTTGATGGAATTTCCCCTACTGCTAGATGAGTGCAGGAACAGAGAGAGCCCAGCTTTGCTACAAGAGATTGATTTCTCCACTCCTACCTTTTATTGCTTCCTGGGGATAGAAAGAGAAGAGGAAAACTCCACACCTGTCACGAGAGGAGACACCGAGAGATAAGTTGCAGCACTCTTGTATGAACACCAAAGCTCCCAGTGCTGCAGCAGAGAAACAGGGGACAGCAGAAGATAAAAGTGCCTGAAGCCCTCCAAATACCTCATTCCATGACATACACCTGCGCAAGGTTGTATATGTGCGTGTTCGAAATCAGAACAGTGACCACAGCTTAAACTCTTGCATTTTTGCCCACACCACAGCTTGGTGTTCAAGTCATGGCTCTTCCAGCCACTTTCCTTCTCTGATGGGTTTGGAAACTGCACATTATGCCACGGTAGTGTTCCTTGGCAAGTCTGACCAAGCAGCACCCTGATTTCAAATGTAGATAGGCTTTCAAATGAGATATTGACTTTGAGGGCTTGGGAGCTACACATTACAACTGGAAATCAGTAAGTACCTTCACTGACTCCTTTTCCAGTTCTTTCTCCTGAAAGAAGTGGCAGATTTTTCCAGGCATCTTATGGTTACACAGATTAGAAATGCAATAGTCAGTGCAACTTCTGCTATTTTCATCTCTCACTTTTTTTTTCTTTTCTAGAATGTGCTATATAGATGCCAATTAAAAAAAAAAAAAGATAATTATAATAATTAAATTGAATTTGATAGCATAACATAGCATCATACGAGACAAAACTCTGGAAATCATGGGAAAGGTAAACATATGGCAGTGATACTCGTTGCATAATGTTTCAGCATACAGCAGAACAGCAGAGAGCACTGTTTGTATCTCTGTTAGATTCAGTTTCTTTGCTGCCATGGAGGAAAGTTTGCTTAATAGCATCAGTTAAGACCCCAGCCTTTGAAATCACTATTTTCATCTGCAGAAGGAGAACAGGAGGCAGATCAGTGTACTTCAGGATACAGCTTAAGTGAGAGGCATGTATATGAGTTCTCTGGGATGTAATTTTTAGTGGTGTCAAAACTGCCAGAAAGATAAAGGAACTTAAAGGAAAAATATATACATCTGCAAATGAGTTCCATCTTTTCAGTTGACAAGCACTGGAATTAAAAAGAAATACAGGAAAACAAAATAGAAAAGGACGCTCACCCATCCATTCCTACCTCTTCAGAAAACCGACCATGTGAGAAAAAATATCACGCACAGGAGACAGCTTCTCTCTCTGTGCAGGCTGGCTATGATGAGACGAGCCACAGTGCCACTCGCCTCGGTGCACAAGTCTGTCCAGACCCCTCTCACAGGGGTCCTTGTTGGTAAAACGGGACCTCGCAGCACATTCTTCACCCTGGAATGTCATTATATTATTATTACTAACACTTATTTGTAGTGGGGTAACTTCCCAAAGGTCTCCCTTTCCARGTCAAGGACCTCATTGTGTTTGGCATAGTAGAGAGAGAAAATCTGTCCCCGAAGAGCTGACACTTTAAACAGAGAATACTAGCAGTAGTGATAACCCAAATCGAAATTCCGGAGATATTTCATTTCTTCATGTCGTCAAATCACTTGACTATGAGTAGGACAGAATTAGGAAAAAAAAACCAAACATGCTCAGAGATATACTGTACATAATTTATTACATAATTAAATGTTTGTGTGTCAGCTATCCTTAGATGTGGATCTTCCAGCAACCACTAAATACAGGAGTCCACTGTGAAAAGAAATAGGTTAGCACCTAAAGGCTGTAATCTGCACTAATGCAATCATTTAAATTAGTAGCATTTTTCATTTCATTGTGTTGGTTTAGATACATTTTTTGGAGCTAAATTGGCCATGAATAATGAAGATATTGTAATTTGATTGGGCCAACAGGGCATTGTTTTGTATGTCACTGTAAACAGCACTGCAGAAATGAAAGCACAGGAGGGGACTACAACTTTTAAGCTTGAGAAGATGCTGAGCTCGGAAGTACATGTCTATGTCGATCCTGGAGCTCGAAAGATGTTCATGTCCAGCATGACATTTCATGCACACCACTTAATACAGGCTCCTTAGTACTCACTGGATAAAATCTATTCAAATGCATTAACTTCCCCAATGTTTGTATTAAAGCTCAGACATGGACAAACTGAAAGGTTAACTCTGTCCTCTGGGTGAAAGGGGACAGGGAATAGCATCATCTAGTCATGCTGCAATTCCTGGGGATCAAGCAGTTCAGCTGCTTGAGAAAATGTAGCATCTCTACTGAAATTCAGAGAGGTTTAAAGGGACACACTTAAAGATGTAGTATATAGTATTTTATACTGAAATATCCAGCTCAAATAGAACTGGATTATTTTTAATTCCTCCTTTTCTCTACAATTTCCTCACCTGAGTGATCCCTGACTTGTGGCAGCCATGCCGTTAAGATTACAAGGGTGAACAAAAACATACCACGGTAGTAAGAGACTCCAGCCAGACTGCATCTACCAGAACCAAACCAGCTTTTTTTTTAATATTTGTAATGTGTCCCTGACATGCTGTGAGTCAACAGCTCAGATTTTAAATAAGGTATTGATGAAGTCTTCATTACTCATCCTCCTTTGTCTAAAAGGCGAACACATCCAATAGCTCCGAATATGGTTTTTTTCTCTTTCACCAACAAACACGACTGCTGCAGTACAGTTTCCTGGAGCCGGTTCTCCACTCCCATGGAAATCCTCACCTGCTTTGCCAGGTTCACTCCACAGGAGTAACCTCAGCTCCACGACCTTCTCAGCAGCCAACATCAGCAAGCAAGGACACTTACATCCTATAAATCCCATCCAGCATTTTACTTTCCTTCCTTTCTTGCCCACACATCCCATTTCCAGACATCAGAAAAGGCCCTTCATGACAGATGGTGTGGTAAATGGCAAGTGACTCACCATGCACCTTCTGCACCAATTTGTTTCAGAAAACGAGCAGGCTTAGCATCAATAGCACTGTGTTTTAAAGCCAGGTACCTCACATTAGATATCTGAATAGATGAGTTGATTCTCAGGCTTTCTGAGCACCGATTTCCCATTGGCAGGTTATATTTTTGCAGTATACTATTCACAGAGTAGATATCCCAGATAAGATGTAGTCCTTAGTAAAAAACAAAGGCAAAGGAGCATAAATCATAGATAAATCTCTTAGCAATCTTTTCTAGCTACCTAGTCACAAACATGCATTTTAAAAATTAAATTTCTATTTTCTCCTCTCTTTTAGCGTGAAGTGTGGCTGCATTTGTATTTCTTTTTTTTCTAGCAAAATTTTGTCATTCTATAAACTCTCATGGTCTTGGATGTGGTATGAGTTTGGGAGTCTTGGCCTTCCTTTCCTGTCATGGGTTACAGCAGAGTTAAACTAAAGACTAAACTTTGTAAATTCTCTCCACTAACATCCCAGACATGGCTTCAAATAAAAGAGCAGATTGCACAAATGTTCTTAAGAGAAATTTAATTTAGACTAATGGGTTTACAATATTTATTGAAGAACCAGACATAATCTCAGTAGAAGCTTGTATTTACTCCTGGGAATATCAAAACACAGACCTTCTTTGAACTCTGGAGGACCACGGTGTTTCCAATAATCTAAAAAAATAATTTTGAGTAAGAATACTCTGGGCATTGTGAGAGGGACTTTTGAGGTCCCAGGATCTTCAAGCCCTACGCAATCCAGTAAAGGGTGTGGAATTACCAGGGAAGGATAATGGTAATGCCGTCTTCAGCAAACTGCGTTGAGATCTGCTGATGAAAAGCACTAGATAAGAGTGAGGTACTATCTACGCCAACACTCAAATCAGACAGCCTCATGTACAATCTGTTTATTTTTATAGTGAAGTATATTAGACTGCCAAAAGGACACTTCATCATCTATAATAAATATTCATCTACATGTATCATGCACTTGAGCTGCATGAACGATGAGATCACAGTACAGCAATGAATGAGAAACTCGTAAGATAAATGTCACCTTTCAATGTTGTTGTTGCGGATAAATTGCAGATGGATATAAACAAAGTCAATTATTTCATGCAAGTGTTCCTTTACTCAACATAAGCTGTTCCTTATGCCTAGACTAAAATCCTAAACTTCATAATTTACCTTTCATCAGAGAATGGCAAGAAAGAGTATGAAGTGCCACTAACTGAGGATAATTATGTACAGTAACACACAAACTTTACCACACATATTTTCCCAGAAACAAAGGTCATGTGCTATGGTGTAGAACGAATCCTCACCTGTGCTTCCTAAATAGCTCCATTAATTGCAAAAGAAATATCTTGATTAACACTAGCAGAGAACGTGGCAAATAAATTGAATTTCCACATATAGTTATCACCCAGCAATGACTCTGAAGCATAACAAAATACGATTTCTATGGCTGAGGTATAGTAAAAAGGGAAAATAAGTTTAAAACAATCTTCAACTTTGTTGATTTTTTTGAGTATACAGGCTTTGGATTTGCTAGTTTTGAGTCTATGAGCGTACGTTCTAACTTTTTTGTTGTTATCCTTAATTTTCATAGGGAAGGAAATATTTTTCCTTGAACAGTCTTTTATTTTGTTTTAAACTGTACAACTAGTCAATGAATATGCAGCAACTGCTTTACATGAGCAACATGAAGAACAGTAGATGCAAGAACTGTAATTTGTAAAATGCCCAAAGAGGCGAAGTTACACTGTTGGGGAGGCCCTGTTTCCTATGCTCTGCCTTCTGCAAATAAAACAAAACAGAAAGAAATTGTCTTGAAGAAGCAGATTTAAGATTCAATAACTCTTGAGTGTTAATTCTGAAAATGTGTTTTATGCTAATAAGAAGCCACGGATGGCGGTGTTCTAATGTTGTTGCCTCCATTGCAACTCCCTGGGTTTAAAAGTTACGTGTAACCATTCCGATCATAATCTGGATTTTTCTTCTCTTCCAACTAGAAGTTTTAACATTAAAACCTGAATAGCATCTGAAGGTTCAGTCATATGACTGAATGCAATCACGTTGTGGCTGTTTAGCAAGTTAACTGTGACTGCTCTCCTGCCAAGCAGAGATAACCACCTATACATCACACTTGGTCCACACAACCCCAGTCACGAGGCTATACACATTAATTCATCTCAGGTAAGGCAGCTCAATTTACTTCATCTCACAGCTGAGGCAGCATAAAAACAGGGCACGGTCACTTGTTCGACCAGCTTCAGCTCCACACTTGCCCATACACCCAAATATTTCTCTCTCATTCTGTCCAAAAGCACAACCCAAAAGTCCACCAAAGCCAACTATATCACTTGCATGAACAAGGGTTTGATCTTTAAACTTTCCTTGCTTTCCAAGCATGCAAGGAGCCCATTCTGCCAACACTTAGTGACTCCAGCAGTAAATGTGTTGCATGTGTTGCCTTGCGGGCTGCAGCTTAATACTCCATGAATGTTTGCGAGACCTGACACCAGGTTTTCTGACTCGTGCCTCCGCACCGAGAGCTGGCCAGCCCCGCCTGCAGTTTTACTGAATTGTGGGTTAATGAAATATAGGAGAAAAAACAGAGATGCTGTTCTCTTGAAAGCCACTACATCTGAAATTTGGCAGGCTGCAGTACATTATACCACCAGCCACAGGGTCATAATGTCTAAATACATCATATATAGAAAATAGTTACCGAAAAGTAAGTATAGTCAGCATTTGTAATAAATAATAGCTAATAAATAGTGAAAGCATTACATTCTAGGATGTAGGATCCTATGTCTTCCATTATTTAGTAATTTATTATATGAAATCCATTGACCTTTCCAAGCTTTCCTTTTTCCCTTTCTTTTTTGGTGAAGCAAGAGCGTTAATTATGCTTTAGCTTTTTTTATTGAGCAACATTAGCATACAAATAGGCCATCAATAACCAATTACAATCTCCATCTCAGAAGGAAGAGAGATACAATATTAAGTGTGGCTACTCACACATACACACAAGCCCTTTTAAAAAACACAGAGCAACTCACAATTGAATAAAACAGGAATGCACAGGAAAAACAGACAATGATAGATGGATAAATATCAGGCTAGCTCTCAGGCAGGGAATTCAAAAAGGTCCTTCTTATTCATCGGCCAAATATAAGTCTATCAAAATAACCCTAGTTTTCCCCAGACTGCCCTGCCGATGACTCCCGAGATTAAAAATTCGTTCAGATCTCACGCTGGTAACATTTATGAATTTTACTCAAGTGGAAACTATCAATTGTGTCAAATGGCACTGACTTATGTCTTAAGCAACATTTGACTTATTGCCAGTGAAACACTAAATCTGCTTGCTTCTTTTTTATAGTACAGGAACTGTATGGGAGAAAGGGTTGTTGCATTTATCACTGTAAGAGTAGGTTTGCGCTAAAGATGAATAGTAAAACAATCACGATAATATTTTTTTCTGTGAGTACAATACATTGCTGCTGTGTCTTTCATCTAAGACCTGGTTTAAACCTGAACCTCTACTGGTTTAACTAAATATGTTATTTTAAACCCTTTTAGTTGAACCAGTTCCACTTCATACTGATGCCCCAAAATTGACTTCAAACACAAATAGTGGGTAAATTAATTTTAAAGTGTCCACACAAGATATTTCTCATGTTTACCTAACATTTAAATCCATTTAATCTTAAAATCAGTTATGTCTAAACATATGGTCAATCAGTCAATGCAGTTATAGAAGTCACTGACCTTCAGCTGAAATGCTGTAAATAACCAGATTCATAGACCATTGTGAAAAATGTAAATAGCTTACTTTAAAAACAACTTTGGTTGAAGGATGACCTCTTACACCGCCATGCCGTGATCCATTGCAAGCTTCCTGTCTGAAGCAGTTTATGCATATTCTGTTGGGGGAGTACATGCTCTATGGAAAAATATTGAGTAAACATCTGAATTAATGAAGTCAAAGCCTACTGAAGAAAAACCTGTTTACAGCTTTCATGCAAGTTATCTTGACCTCCTGCCCTATGTTTTTTCCATCAAAATAATAAATAAATCTTTGAAAACTGCATCACACATTGTCTAGAGGGTCTTCTTTTATTTTAGGGCTTCAGCAGTCAAGTTGTGCCAAATCCTGCCTCGCCAGCTGTGGAGATGATCCCCTCGGCTGCCCACCTTGCCTGCCAGCAGCAAATATCTCCAACAAAGACACAGAACCACACAGGCATTCCCTCAGCAGACACCACAGTTTGCAATCTACCATTTCAGTTTAACCAAATACAGAGACAGATTAAGTTGTGAATTTCAGCAGCCAATGAGCCAACACTCCATTTTTCCATCTCCCCTTCTCAGCTGCCCGGGAGGATTCAAAGGAGTTCATTAACAACAGCTTCCCCTTAATGCAATTTAAGAAACCCCCTCTTCTCCACTTTCCCTCCAGTGCAGGAAGATATGAGCTGCTAAAGTCCTAGCTGCTGTCAGATGATTTCTCTGGTTTTAAAATACAATGTGACATGCCTAGACAGTGACAATTACATTTTAACTCCACTATTCTCTTCAATTCTTGTAAGATCTCAATTTTATCCTCTGGCATTTTAGTGCTTTACCACTGAAACTATGCATGACATTTCCTGATGGCTTTTTCTGGTGGTGTTAGTACATGGGTTTATGACACTGCGAAGGACCATACAGAAGAAATTTTCCATACCTTGATATCAGCACTGCAAAAGAGCATGAAAAAGACTTGAGGGCAAATGTTCCAAGGAGCAGGTTTTAGGGTGCAGTCCCATGAGATGGGGTGAGCCGACCTAACAACTCATTGTCAACACCTYGGTGTTGACACTGTGGTTATCCCCATCTTCCCTCTCCTCCCCACGTCACTCGCCTGCCCCCTACTCTTATCTTGGGCTCGCTCTGATGTCCTTCGAGCCACTCCTTTTTGTCAATTCACTTCACTAACCCAGCACAAATTACACTGTAGGCTGGGAGGAAGAGATCAGATAGTAGATTCTGCAGGCCTAGTGAGCTGGAAGAGCTCACAGGAAGGAGACTCAAGGACCAAAGTCAGTGAGAGGGAGGAATGAGGCTGTATAACCAAGACGAGGGGAGTGACACCCACTGTTCTTGGAAAGGGCAAGTCACCTGAAATCAAACCTTAACCCAATTTCATCTAACGTGGTAGGACATTTCCAGCCATTCTCAAAGAGTTTGCTGACCTGTTCGCAGGATCCTTGCTCTTTTGATTCTTTGAGTGTCCAAGTGGTACTGGGCAGGCAGTGCTACAGAGAGGACAATCTGGTATTGCAAAGGAACACTTCATACACAGACTTCCCCTCTGGTTATCTTCATGCTTTCAGAAAATACCTAGAGAATAAGGCTGTAAAAAGACAAAAGGTTCCCAAATTCTCTACAATGAGAGGCAGCAATAGGGAGTTGTTCTTTGATGTACTATTCCATTAGATGATTAACCATGTGCTAACAGATGATTTCTCCATAATTAGTAGCACAAGACTAGTCTTACAAGAAGAAAGGGGACTTTTCAAGCCCATCTCTCCAACATCTTATTTTGGATTTCCCAACACTAAATGTGACTGTTGCAATCTGAAATGTGAAAATTCACTTTAAATTTTGCTATGTTGTTAGTTTAAAAATAAATTTATCACTTTGAACCTTCTCTATTTAAAATAGAAAACATAATCAAAACAAGCATTTTCCTGAAAAAGAAAATTTTAAGAATTCTAACTTGGCAGGAAATCTTTTTCTTGAAAATGTGAGCTCTTACTCTAATTAGATAGATTTTAAAATTCTCTTTATAACACTGCACAAGCGTATGCCAAGGCAAAGCTTTTGAAAGTAATTATATTGCAACTCATTTTCAAGATATTTCAAATCAGCAGCCCAGCCCAAAGACATCCATTCCAATTGTTCTCTGATTTTAGGATTGCTGAACATTCACACTTAATCATAAACACAGACTGTAGAACCGCAGCTGTTATTAAAATGGAGATAAGATAAATCTTAATTAACCGGTTCTACATTTGTAAACAAATAAACTAATCATATCTCTCTGAATTGCAAGGGACAGCCTTGCATCAACCTGAGGAGAAGAGATATTTTTTTAATTTCTTACTGATTACAAATTAGAGTAATATAAAGTGTGCAGTATGAAAACAATAGATTTTTAACAGCTCTTTAAAATTTATCTCCATTATTTAAATTGAGAAAGAGGGGAGTGAATGCACATTCTTGCGCCTGTCTTCCTAAAACTGAGACATAAGTTGGGCTAGTAAGTGACAACTCTTTTAGTTATGGTGCTCTGTGTGGCAAATCCATCACTGGGACAACTCCACTAATTTCTTTAACGTTGCTGCATTTCCTCTGAGAAATAAAGTAAAATGGAAAAATTGAGATCACTGCTCTGATGTTATCTTGGCTTTGCTGACGACCACTTTCAGATATCTCCATCATTATTTTGTTGCAGTTGGGAAATTCTGACATAATCTATGCCAGTGGTTCAAAATCTTCCCAGTTTTCAAGAAATTTCTACATATTACACCTCCGTAAATACAGAATTCCGCATCAATATTACTGGTAGGCTATCCCAGTATTATTTCAATGATATTTTTATGCCTCTTATTGTTAAGTCAGTAGGGGGGAAATCTTATTTTAATTTACTTTTAAGTAGATTAAAACTTACCTATTCCATGATGTCTCAACAACTCCACTAAAGTCATCAATACATTTTACACAAGCCACTGAAAAAAACATCTGATGATGTGAATTTCTGTGTCTCTCTTGCTTTGGCTGCATTCATTTGACCAAGTTAAGGCAAGAGGTTATGACCTGTTATTGCTCATACTCACACAAATGAAGAACTGGAAGTGTGGATTTTATCTGATTAATCCAACGGTATTTCTGAAATGACTAATAGCTACTCACCAAACAAAAATTGATATCACCAGATCGTTTTTGATGTTGTTATCTCCAATAAAGGAAAAAATGTGGCCATTTCTAGATGCAATGGAATTTCATTCAGCCTAGAAGTGTTTTCTGTGATGAATCTAAACTGTTTTGGTAGAAGAGGTCAAACAATTCCCTTGAAAACAGTCTTGAGTGCAAAATTGTGTTTTAAAATAATTAATTTAAGTTTCTGATTTCCTTAATAAATGTTGATTTCTTTAAACATAAAACTGTATAAGAAAATTATTCCTTTGGTTTGCTTTGCTTTGCTTTGCTTTGCTTTGGTTTTGTTTTGAGAGGGGAATAGAGGAAGACTTTCAGTGAAAACTTAACTTTTCAACAGAAATTTTACAGTCTTTATTTCACCAAAATTTTCAAACAGAAAAACTTGCTACCATCTCTATTTTTCATTCCTCATCCTGTTTCTTTGAATGCGCAGTGGAATTCTACACAAAGGCATTCTGAAATCCCTTAAAATGTCAAAATATTGTTATAAATATACTTTCCCAGAAAAGATAAAAGTACTGGCCAAATGTTAACTAAAATATTAAAGCAAGATTAGACAGCAGAGAATATTTGTATTTCTCTTAAGATATGAAGTTCTAAACTTACATGGATAATTTCACTCAGGATTTTTTAATTGCTGAAGTGAGAGGCTGAGGTATAGTTTTGGCTTTGTAACTCATTGGCTGTTTAATGACAGCAAGGAAGGAAAAGCTGCCAAGCTTTCCAGTGAGATGCAGTTGAAAGTATTTGTCTTCTTCATATGCTTAATTATAACCTTTACAAATTTTATAAAACAGCCAATTGATTCAAGAAATGAACAAAATGTAACGGGGGGCGGGGGGGATACATTAGTAGGAAATTCTTACTAATGTGCAAAATCAGCCACCTATGTCTGTCATATATACATGTCCAGGGGAAAAATATTCCTACACTGAGTTTGAAAAAGTTACTGTAATAATCCCAGGGATAAAATTATAAAATTAGCCTCTTCTACCTAAACCAGGAAAAATGATCCTGGACTGAATGTCTCTCCCTTTTTTCTTCTAGTAAAACAGATACTAGAATAAAACTGAAATGGAGAAAAAAATTTAAAGTATCAAATAGAATCAAAGGAAATATATTGCAAAAAAAGAAAACATTTCTGAACTATATCTTTTAAAGAGCTATTTGTATGAAAGACTTGAGATAAAGCTACTTATTCCTTCTCAGTTTCTCCCCCTCTTTCTTATTTAGCTTCACTACAAAGCAGTAAGCACCATCTGCCTTTGGATTTTTGTGCTGCTTTGCCCATGGTGCTTCTATGAAATTGCCCTTGGGCCAGAATTTGCTGAGCAGTCTTATCTTCCCAGAAGTCAGTGTTTTTAGGAGGGATTCAGCACCTCGAAATCACAAATTTCTATCAACCACAGGCTTTCTGCCTGTGTGTGTCTGGGTCCCACTGACTTGCCCTCCTCCCAGAGGGCTACAAAAAGGACCTTAGCTGTTCTGCATTTTAGACCAAGGATGAACACCTCCAGAACTTGGGTCTGCACCCATCATTCAGTGCCTTTCTCTCTCCCTCCTTTCTTCTCCCAAATAAGGTAGGTAAGGTTGGGTTTCACATGTTTCTCCCCTGCCATGAGAAGGAGCCTTATTTTTACAGGGTCCTCACAAATCACTGCCCTCAGCCCCTGGCTGAGACACAGACATGGAGTTGAACATCTGAGGCCAATGTTCCATCAGACCAAATCATGTCTGACCACAAGCTGCCACCTCTCCCCTCCCACAGTGACGATGTGCTCCCGTCGTCCTTCTGCAGCAGATCTAGAGGACCTGAGGCTGCAAGGTGAGACAGTTTGCCTTGCTGATCAGATGAAAAACAATCCCCTGGTTGTCTGAACTGATCTGAGCTTGCTCATCCAGAAGCCACAAGCACCCAACGTCAGACGCAGGGTGGGCAGAAGGGCAATGTACAGTTGGAGGCACAAGGAGCAGGACTGCTCTTTGTAGGAGAATGTGGCTACGTTGATAATGTGTAATATGAAATTGTACTGTAGGTAATCTGTCTTCTGCAAAATATTTCCTGGGGGGCAGCACATCCCAGAAATGCATGGTAGAGTATCACCTAACTGAAGATTTTCCTTCTATATTAACTTCAATAGAGCATTAGCAGAGTAAAATGAGCTAGAACTGCCCTTCCCACAGGGTAACATAGACCCCCCTCAGTCCTGGAATAAATGTTATAGGAGTGTCTGTGTTGCCTTTATCTAATATACGAATTAACTCAAATGATCTGGCAATCAGTTAATTTTGGATGAAAAATTCTCATCTGCACATGCCTTCAGCAAAGATCAGGTTTCGTTTTTTGTCTGATATCTCTCTCTTTCTATCCACTCTTTAAACTCCCCCATGTGAAAGTGTATCACCCTTTAGCTGTTCCCCAGCACACAGCCTGCTGCTGGCATACAACCAGTGGAACTCCAACCCATAACATCAAGAAACAATTGCTGCTCCTGCTTTCACAAGAATCCTATTCAGCTTTGGGGGTGGGCGGCTCAATCACAACCTTCACAACAGATCATCCAGGCCAATGAACAATTCACTTTTAGAGCTACAGATTCAGAAATCGTAGACAGATGCAAAATGCCACCCAAACACCTCTGAGGAATTATTTTCATATTGTGGAGATTTATTTGTAATATTGTTAAAGAGATTATTGTTTACAAGTAGCCTTGTATCTTTAAAATGTTTCTAACTAATATGTATTGGACACTTCCCCACACGCACACCACCATTATCTCTTGGGTTTAATACATTATCAGCTGTGGAAAACTGGGGATACTTAAAACATCAAACAAGCTATTAATTTTGTGATTATGAAAATGAGTAGACTGTAGTTTGTTTCCTAGAACAGCTTCTCCTCGGGGAGCTGAACACAGTGCTTGGAAAACYTTGTTTTTTAAAAAAAAAAAAAAACAAACACAAAAACCAAAAACCCACAAATTGTTATTCACTGAGTGACCAAAGCAACAAATCTCTTAATACCACCCCAGACATTTAAATACATACAGAACATGCAAAAAGGTTTAAAAATCTACAGTCAGAAAAAAAAATTACTCTGGAGGTATAATTCACTTAACCTGGTGAGTATCTACCAAAGTATGTGTCTGTATGCGGGCAGGTCACCTGAAGATGTCTTTATAGTCACCAGAGAATTAGACAAACAAATTAATGAAGATGGTGACACAATTAATCTCATTAGTTTCCTACATTCTTAATTGCATCTTACATTTTCTATTAACTGCTTTGACTAGATCTCCCTTGGCTATAATAGAAGTTCATGATGCAGAGATCTAAAAATGATGGACCTCACCCTAATCTACAAGGTGTTCTCCGCTCTCCACCACCAGAGGATCTTCACTGTGGTGAATAATAATAAAGTTCACTTTCACATCTATATTTCATCTGAATCTTTTCCCCATTGGAAATCTGTATTGAAGTCCTCAGTTGTGGCCCTTCTAACCCACGTGTAGTCATTTGAAAGCCAGTGTGTACAAATCTGTAAACATTATCCACTTCAGAGGTCACATTGGGTACAATGCCTAAATAAGATTCGCATGCCTGAAAATTCTTTATTAAAAATGTGATGTAGGGGTACATGACACATATTGACATGCCAACTTGTCCACTACCAGTCTAACTGCTTATAAAACACCTCTTCAAAAATGAACCAGAACAGCACAGGAAAAATTTACTTGCAAATACCCAATGGCCCCGCATATACAAACTCCACGCTGGCTGAATATGAATACGTTTAAGAGACTAAATTCTTTGTCTCTATCCCATAGTTTAGGCATAAGACAGCTGAAGAAAACAAAAACAAACAAAAAAAATCCAAACCACCCTTGTGATGCTATGTGTATATCATATGGATGATTGGCCAGAAACCTTCCTGTTGCCCTAATCTATGTGATAGACAGACAAACAGGTACACAACATGTCCAACTGCCCCTAGCAAAAGGGCAGCTGCAATGGTCACTCCACCTAGATCTGCCCATGAACAAGCCCCGAAGTCCACAGAGAGCACGAACTGGGAACAACCAGGGTGCTGAGCTATCTGTACAGGGATTAACCTCTTCACTTTTGCAACGCCTCTTACTTTTGGTTTGAATATGAACTTTGTCTCCCTGCTCAAGGCACAAGCCTTGCCTTTCTTTATCAACATCATGTTAGCGGTTCTCGTGAACAACTCCCTCCACAGTGCACACTACGCATTGCATAAGGAGCAATAAATCATGGTGCTGTTGAACAGTGACCGCACGTTTTTACCCATACTTACCAGAAGCAAAGGTGTAAGAAGTTCAGAGACATAAATAAAACTGAGATTCAGAAGTTGGATCTTCAGGACTTGCTACCTGGGTCAAATCATGGCTTTCCACAGACTTCCTATGCCCATTTGGGTGTGTGGCCAAGCCTCTTTGTGCCTTATCCTCCTCTCCTCACTAGCAAAGCAAGGAGAGTAGCACTTCCCTGTCTAAGGCTGAATACATCAAAGATTGTGATGTACCCACATATTTTGGCAATAAAGTTGTAGCAGTATCTCAGATATAGATAAAATCTCCTGCAAACAAAATACTGGAATCTTTTAAAAGAATTTTTTTTTCAGTTCAATCAAGCTAAAAGAACAATATGCATTATATAAACAGGTTTTCTGATTTAATTACCAGGGTTTCAAAGTCCCCTCCTGTACTTAACACTCAGGGTTATGGAACTTGTTGCCAAGCAATTACCCCTTAAATTTGCTTTAATCCATGCCGATCATTTCCCAGAGTTGATCATTACTGCAGACTTTAATTGCTTTTGTTGGCTTATATGTTGCTGGAGTTCAAACAGAAGAGATTAACAGAAGGCTGCCAGCCGCGAAACTCTTTGAAAAAAAGGCGGGAAACCGAGCTAAAAACCTCACAGTGTACTTTATTTCAAGGACTTCCCAGAAATTGTGGTTCACACCTATATTAACCTGAGAAAAGGTCTGCAGGAGTTAGATCCTGATCTCACTGCTATCAGTTTTATAGCGGTACCGGCCATCTGTGTCATATGGAATTGCAGGCATGAAAGTCGGTACAGAATTGGAAAAACAATGACTGAATCACAACAGAAAGAAGGATAAGAACATTATCTCCAGATAGAGCAGTATGCGAGACAACCGAGATACTGAGTGCATGTAAATCGCAAACCCATGTCAATAGGAGAGATGGTCCCACACTGTCACTCCTTGTGTGGTTTGGGTTTGCAGGTCCCTGGGAGAGAAGGGTGCTCGCATTCCTGCCCTGAACACGCAGCCCAGTTCCCATCCCTTCAGATCACGTCGTTTATCTTAAGGAAGCTGCCAGGTGCAGCAGGAAGCTGGATTGCATCCGTGATAAAAGAGATCTTTTCCTTCAGTAACATGGTTTGTCTATTAAGTGAAACTGCTTTTAGAAGAGGCTCGGTATGTTTGCAACATCCCCCCCGGTAATGAGGTTAATGCGCCCGATGCGGCTGATACTGTGGAGCGTTCATCAGGAGCATCTTCATTTAAACACCAGATATATTTGCAGCCATTCAGCACTTTCCCATCTAACCCAAATTCATCCATTTCTCTGTTTTTCTCATGTTTCCTACATGAAGATCGAACCCCCCCACTACGTTTCCCTACTCCTATCACAGATTCAGGCTAATATAAAAGAGAGGGAAGTTTTGTCCACACACTACATTTTTCTTCCCTCCCACACTGTCATTATCTCTTTTCCTTTGTAGCTCAGTAACACCTAGAAGCTTTGGCAGCGTACCAGGGGTTTCACCAGTGCTCGGCATTGTACAGCTCCATGGCAGTCTCAGGCTCTAATCAGGTCGGTATCACAAAACCGCAGCAAAGGAGTGACAAAGTATATACACGCAATATGCTTGGGAATGGGCAAAATCTGGGAAGAAGAAAGGGAAGCAAACCAAATGAACATCACATACAAATACGATGAGGGATAACTGGATCTACAATATGATAGTGGTGGCACACCGCCATGACAGAGTGACAAAGTTATGTTTATGCAGTTTACGTGGGAGGAATACATTGGTAGGTGCTACAGCCACCAAACGATTATCAGCCATATCATATGTTCACACAGGGCCGTGCCACAACAAGAACAGAATTTATAGAGGGGGAAAGAAAAAGAGCTAACTTCATGGGAAATTATGTTGCGGTGCCCACCCAGGATAATGGGAGGCCAAAGCAGTCCTAATCTTTAGATCAGGACTCATGAAGAATACCTTCTTACAACTCCCAGTAGAGGTACCCACCACGATCTCAGGATAAAGGCCTGGAGTGAAAGCCATGTCACATTTGTAAAAGCAAAAGGCTGCATTTTGCATGCAGAGACTACAAGCGCCGGTGCTCCAAAGTCCTTCTCTTTCCTCCTTCCTTGTCTAGCTAAATAGATATTCTCTATCTATTCTTGAAACAGGAATGTTCAACAAGGAGGTGCAATTGTACTATGATACTCTCCAGTGCAATAGGCAACATTTAGCATGTAGCTGTAATTTGGGATCTTGCTACCTTGAAAATTATTTAAACTGAACAAAATGGGAAATGAAAAACAAAAGTTTGTGTACATCTTCATAGTTCTTTGGGGAAAAAATCAAGAGATTGTGGTAAATAGGAAATTTGAGAAACACAAAGATATTAAGGTGGAGATCATCAGCCTCAAGACAGAATATTTTAACTGAGAAATTGATGATACAGCGATGATAGGCACTGTTTTCACCGAGTGGCACAAGACTATCATAAAAAAAAACAGAACAGGAGAACCTTGAATAATAGGGATAGACTGCAGTGTGAAAGTACTAAATGCAAGGTCCCACGTCTGGGAATTAACACCACTAATATTTATCATGAATAGGGGCTTAGGAAAGAGAGGCAGAAGAAATTGTGTATATAGTCAACAGAGAACTGTATGTTGTTGCCACCACTATGTTACAAATGTGAAAATGGAGAATGCAATCCTAAACTGTTACGCGATGTGATACCTCAAGAAAAATGAAATGGGATGAAAGCCACGACACAAAACTGTGAGAATTATGTGTACAATTCCAGACACGCATTTTCAAAGCAAATGAAAATGGGAATGGATAGGAAGAAAATTTACTAGAATAATCCATATTGTCAAATGAGAAATATTTTTCTTGCTCAATCCAGCAAAACAGATTGTCAGGAATGCAACTTTTTTTCCCCTATAAAGGTAGGGTCTGAACTAGGGAGTGAAAAAAGATATTTAAGCTGAAGGACTTTGTTGACTCCAGAGGGAATCAAGTACACACCAGCCATGAATACAGTCAGCTTGGAAATTGGAAGAAAAATTCTAACTATCAGAGTAATTAATCTCTAGAAGTTTCCACAGGAAAAACCCAAAGCATAAATAGAGTTATGGTGGAACTTGATAAATTTACTAAAGACATTTTTATGACATATTTGCCTCCAACAGAATGGGAATAGATTTAGTGAACCAGGAGATCACTTCCCAATCTATGTCTAAAACAAAATTCACCCTTTCTACAAAAAGCAAAACTCAAATTTTAAATATCCTTGATGCTACAGTTTGAACATTTACAGGAGTTTTAAATAGTTCTAAAATTCTAAAGTTTCACCCATAGTACATAATTTGTATATCACACATCTGTTTGGCTCTTAGGTTTTTATATGTAGCTTAGAAAGACACTTTTTCCTGTGTTTGTGGGATCTTCCAAACTCCAGATTAAAAGCATCTGCATCAAACCCATCTTAGACACCACTGCCAGTGTTTAGTTCTTCCCTCACCATAGAACAGGGTTTTGTTGGGCTCCCTCAGATGGAATTTTTACATCTGGGAACACAAACCGAGAAAAGGTTAGGGAAAATATAACAAGAAAAAATAATACTCACTCTGGCTGAAGGAAAGTGCCAGATCTTGCTGAAGAAAATGACTAGTTTAGTGCTTATGTAGGCTTTTCCTGCCCAATTTAAAAGGACAACCCTTAGAAAAGTGTGCTCTGAGAAACATTTCTGCAGAAAGAAGGCTAAAAGTTAATAGCGTAGGAAAGACAGAGACAGTTATTCTGCAAGGCACATGTCAGATTTTCTCTTCAGATGATATGCATCAATGAATTGGATCTAAATTGCTGAAACTGTGCTAGCCAGGATACACACAGCTTGGGTGCTCACCCACATGTGGAGCTTGCCTTGACCTTGGTCGATGTGGTGGTACTAGAAACTGTTCCAGTGGATTTAAAGTTAACATGAGCAGACATTCACAGGAGGCCGGGAAATTCACATTTGGATTGGACCCCTCCAATTCACCTTCACTTGCTATTTTGTTAAACCCAGATCTTTTCAGAAGACCTAACTTGTGGGCCCTGATGTCCATGTGCATATATGAGGACAGGGACAGAGACGTTGTATATCTTCCTTTGTTTCAAASTGCATCAACATGAACACCAGCACTCTTGAGAGATGATTTCTGAGGCACCTGCACCTTGTGGCTGGCTCTCATTTCTGCCCATGACACAAGCTGTGGGTGAAGCTTTTCACATATCTGAGGTGTCTACAGGAGCCCTCTGCAGGGTGGATTCTCTATGTCCTCTCACAAAGCTGAGGGCATGTGCAGGATCACTTTTTTTATCTGACTGATAATTTTCACTAAACTTAGAAGAACCTAGTTATGTTTGCAGTTTTGTTCTCTTCCACCAAATATGACCAGAGTAAGCAAACAGGTTCAAAATGTACCAGCATAAGACATATGGACATATTTAAACGGTGCATTATAACATAACCCTCTTTTTCTTTGAAAACAAGGTTAAAAATCTTGTCCTAAAATCTAGCAACTAAGTTAAAACACACAATAGTATTTATTCTTATTTTCAAGACTTGGGATACAAAGAGCCTTCCGACCACCCTGTGGACTCATCAGCTAGCTGTTGGACACAGGAGTAATTCCTGCACTCACAGAAGCAGCAAGGTTTGGATTCACCCCATCCCATGCAGGCTGAAGACTCCCTCTATACTCAGTGGAGATGGAAGAAATCAGAATTGCCTCCCCATGATGCTTTCCTCTCTATGCTGGTGACAGAGAAAGCCCAGAGTGATTATGGTCCTTGTAACATCAAGTGCTGACTCTGGCTGGAGCACTGTGTTCATCCCACCACAGATTCCCGCTGGCACAAATTGTTCTGGAAGTGCTGCAAAAGCCTCTGAGCAAAAGCTTGATCCAGGGCCCATAATCACTGCAGAGCACGCTGGCTCTCTGAAATGGAGGGGGATGGTGAAAATGTTTGTGTTTCAGGAACTCTAAATATGGGTGGCAACTATATCATTTATACTGATGGTACCAGTTTGCCTCCTTTATAGCTCTGGCATAAGAGAAACATTTATTGCCCACTTTTCAGTGATTTGCCATTTTTAGTGTGCCAAAATAAGGTTTTATAAGTGTTCTCTGTCTTTGCACATTAAATCCAGGGTGTGTAAGGTGAAAAGAATGTGGGGCTGGTGGAAAAAAACGCAAAGGATTTCTTAAGGAAATTTTTCATTGTGTGACAGAGACAAGAGAACCAAAGGGTCTTTTATCTGTAAAAGCACAGAATTTGAGAAACAAATTTTAGTCAGGAAAGTCTAATGTTTTTTCTACTTCCTTTGGCCTCAGGAAATGGAGAATCACTTTAAAGATGAATTGTGAGAGAACGTTTGAATTTCTTTTCCCATTTCAGTTCAAATGGGTGCCCACTCTTAGATATTTCAGATAAAAGCAATACTTTTGAGCAGCACTCGGTCAAAGAAATCAAGGGTTGGCTCAAAGAGGAAGGTTAATCCAGTAGTTAGAGTATTAGCACAGAATTTACAAAACCTGTTGCAGAACAGGGAGCTGAATACAAGCCTCCTATATGAACTTAAATTACATTGCATTTCTTTGCCTTACCTTTGCTTTCCACATATATTTTGAGGTGTTCCCATACTAGAGTAAAAGCAGGCACTGGACAGAGAGATGGATTAAAGTGAATTTCAAAACCAAGTGCAAAACCAATCCAGTTGTTGTGTTGAGGATGAATTAAAAAAATTAACTGGATGCTTTCAAGTTTCAGATCCTGTTACAAATATTTTGCACCAGTCTCTGAATTACTTCCTTGTCTTAAAAACATTTTCGGGGCTAGCCTTTACCTAATGGGAGACAGTGGATGATGTCCTCTTCATGAGAACAGTTCCCTGCAGAAAATGAATGCAACAGTATTAAATGAGAGGAAAAAATCTAAGGTACATTGTCAGACTTCAACTCTGCCAGGTTTGATGTTTAAGTGTCTGAGCAAACATCTGGTACATATCCAAAGATTTATGTAACCCTGTACCATCAAAACCTAATGAATCAACTTTGCCACCTTTACATTTCACAAATGTACATTAATACAACAAATGTCATGCTTGACTACATATGCCTGTAACCTTCTCTAGCTAGAAATCTCTGACTTGGTTCCAGCTAATCTACCTACCTTTTTTCCTTGCTCAAATTGGTGTTACCTACATGTTAGCTACAAAAGCCCCTTCCTTACACACTTGAAGTCCTTTATGCTTTTAGTCATATGTTCCAGTATGAATGAGCTGTTTGAAATGTTAGTCATAAAAGAACTATCCCTCCAGAAAAAGTATCATTTGACACTGCACAAAGTGCATGTCAAGTTGCCCTTAACTTTCAGTCATTTAAGGCTTTTAATTTCTGAATGTAATTGTAAAAATGAAAGCTTTGCTCCCACCTCAAGCTTTGTTAATCACATGGTTAAAAATCAGACAAACAAACATCATCAACAAGCCCAGCTCAGCCTGGTCATGGTTACCACCTTCACCCAGCGACTGAACAGATTTTCTCCTTTCCACAGGATGCAAGAAAGTGAATTTTTAAAAAATGTAGTAAGTGGTGTTTCACTGTCTTAATCTTGCTTTGTTTTAGCATCATAGAATCATAGAATAGAATCATAGAATAGTTTGGGTTGGAAGGGACCTTTAAAGATCATCTAGTCCAACCCTTCTGCCATGGGCAGGGACATCTTCAACTAGATCAGGTTGCTCAGAGCCCCATCCAGCCTGACCTGGAATGTTTCCAGAGTTGGGGCATCTGCCACCTCTCTGGGCAACCTGTGCCAGTGTTTCACCACCCCCATTGTAGAACAGTTCTTCCTCATATCTAGTCTAAATCTACTCTTTTTTAGTTTAAAACCATTCCCTCTTGTCCTGTCACAACAGGCCCTGCTAAAAAGTCTGTATAAGTCCCCTTTAAGTACTAACAGGCTGCAATAAGGTCTCCCCAAAGCCTTCTCTTCTCCAGGCTGAACAACGCCAACTCTCTCAGCCTTTCTTCATAGGAGAGGCATTCCATCCCCCTGATCATTTTCGTGGCCCTCCTCTGGACCCACTCCAACAGGTCCATGTCCTTCCTGTGCTAAGGACCCCAGCAGAGCTGGATGCTTTGCTCCAGGTGGGGTCTCACCAGAGCAGAGTAGAGGGGCAGAATCACCTCCCTCGACCTGCTGGCCACACTGCTGTTGATGCAGCCCGGGGTATGGTTGGCCTTCTGGGCTGCGAGTGCACATTGCCGGCTCATGTCCAGCTTTTCATCCACCAGTACACCCAAGTCCTTCTCAGCAGGGTTGCTCTCAATCCCTTCACCCCCCAACCTGTATTGATACCAGGGGTTGCCCAGACCCAGGTGCAGGACCTTGCATTTGGCCTTGTTGAACCTCATGAAGTGCACATGGGCCCACTTCTTAAGCTTCTCCAGGTCCCTCTGGATGGCATCCCATCCCTCAGGCATGTCAATCACACCACTCAGCTTGGTATCATCTGCAAACTTGCTGAGGGTGCACTTGATACCACTGTCTGTGTCATTGATGAAGATATCAAACAGTACCGGTCCCGATACGGACCCCTGTGGGACACCACTCGTCACCAATCTCCATCTGGACATTGAGCCGTTGACCACTACGCTCTGGATGCGACCATCCCACCAATTTCTCACCCACCGCACAGTCCACCCATCAAATCTCTGCCTTTGGTAATTTAGTAATCATCTACTGTTCATTTCTTCTTGCACTGGCAAATCAGGAAGTCAAAATATATGTATTTATTTACATTAACCTTAAACATCTCAGAAGAAACTTCTTCCTCCCTTAATATACCTTTAGTAAACACATTTTTCCATCAACAACTTTTGCTTTGGCCTTTATTCGAGACACCACCCTCTGATATGATGTAATACACTGCATTCACACGTTCATTTCCAATCCCAGCTCATGCAAAGGTAATAAGTGCTTTAGGAAGACAGACAGGCAGATACCTAAGTTTGAGCTTGTGTTCTGATTTCTTGCTATCAGTATCCCATAATCCTCCCTCGTTCTCTGTATTTGCTACCCATTGCCATATCATAGCTAAATGCAGGGCCCGACCATAAAACCTCATCTGCTCAGATGGATTCCTGCGCCTCTCTGGAGCCTGACACCTCAGTTTGGCTCCTTGTTGGTGTGAAGATTTGTTTACAGTCATGCAAAAGCCAGATTAGGGCTGATGTGGATGATCTCCACAAGGTATTCTGTTCGACAGTAAAACCTCAGGCATGTGCACAGAGCCAACCAAGTTCAATAATACTCTAAAACAGCAAGGACCCACCAGAAAATTCATTTTCCAAAATAATATTGTGTCAGAACTGTGGATTGCACTGATGCCACCAATACTTTCATCACTGGGTATTAAGATTTCTTTTTCTTTCCTTTAATCTTCGAAGATACAACTTTCCACCTGATAAAAATCAGCAAAGTGTGTTGATAAGCACATAATCAGCTACACCTTTAGATTAGGTTAGATTTGATTTAACATTATTAATTATTCTACTTTCCAATGAGTAATTCAGACATGTGATTGCCTACCCAAGCCATAGCAGAACATCCCCACATATTGTGTAACCTGCAACTGTGCTAGCCTGAAGGATTCCTCACAGTATAAAGGTCCAGACAGAAAACTTGATGAACTACATAGGAATTTCTTCAATAGCTACTGTCATCTGTAGGCCAACATCTGGACACCATGTCCAGTTTGAAAGATAAGATATATAAGAACCAAAGCAGAAGCAGAAGGACTATATATCCTGAGCACATTTTAACATCAGTAGCCTTCATCACTTCTGGGCAATAAAACAGTTACGGTTGAAGTGTCAGAGTAGGGCAGAGCAAGCACCTAAAGGTGAGCACAAGGAGACAGATTCCCAGCTAATATAAAGAGCTCCATCAAAGCAAGAAGTCAAGGAAGTGTGGTCAAAGGAACTACAAAGCTTTATGCCAGTCAAGGGTGCAGTGGAGAGAGTATTATAAGCACACCGACAACACCAAATATTTCTTCATAAATTTAAAGCCAGACAGGCCCATTAAAAGATTAAGCCTCGCTCTTGTCTGACATACTCCATCAAACCACATACTACACTCCTGGGCTGAGTGTAGGAGTTTAGGTTTGACTAAAACTCATCTAGCAGAAATGCATACAGTCCTGATTTGAAAATGTCAAGGAATGGAAGATCCAGTCCTTTGTTTTAGGACTCTATCCCTGATTAAAAAAAAAAAAAAAAAAAAAAAACACAAACAAAACACCACAACAAAACAAAAAAACTTAGTGACAAAACTTGAATTCAGCTTCCAGCCCTTGTTTCTGATTATGCCTTTCTCTGAGGCAGAGACTGAGCAGAGTTCATCACCCAGTATTTTCTTTCCTGGAAGTATTTCTGTTTCACAGTCAAGTCATCTCTATATCTTTCTTGCTAAGTTAGGCAGATGAGTATCCTTAGGTTTCTCTCTGTTGCTTCTGCTTAGAAGAAAGGAGTTTGCTAACTAGATTGAAATTACAGCTAACGATTACAGTTTGTCCCTAAAAAGGAGCAAATTAAACAAGTTTTACTCAGTAAAACTGCCAATTTTTTTAAGATGAAAAGTGGGAGAAAAAAATTCTGATAAAAACATCAACACAGACATACAATGGGGAGTTTCCTTGTGGTCTGTTACTCAACCATTAGATGTCCCCATGTGCCATCAGGATAGGACACTGGCCCGGCAAATAAAAAGGGACCAAGCAGCAACTGAAGCTGAGCGGAAGACTACAGGTTTGTTGCTGTCACTGTATGTGTGTGTTTCTCTCATACACACTTACTGCTTGAGAACGATGATGATTTTCTGAATGATGACAATAACTGAATGGTTCCAGAGGGAAGACTCCAAAGCTGAAGCTATTATAAAAAAACTCAATCAGGATCTTATTTAAAAAGCCACAGGCTGAACCCTAGTTATTAATGCCAGTGGTCCCTATACAAACAAGCAAGGTTGGAGTAGACAACAGAGGCCGAGTTATTGATGGATATTTATTTACATACAGATCAGATCTAATGATTTGGTTCTCCCGCACTAGTGGCCAAATTGCATTTACCCATCAGAGCCACACATGACTTTAGAAATCAAACAAGGCAAGACCACATCTTCAGCTGCTGTAAATTAAAATCAGTCAATTACCATGTTAGTCTCAAACACAAGTGAGATGGCTGGAGCAGTTATTTCTCACAGAGGTTGCCACCTCTGCCACTGGGACAGCCCTACAAAATGCCCCAAAACCACTGCAGTTTACAGCAAGGCATATGAAAGTAAACTTTGGTTTGGGGTTTCGGCCATGGTAGTTCAAGATTAGCCTCACAAGCATTTCAACAGGACGATGATCACCAGGAGAGAAATGGGGAGGGCCCCTAGAAGCAATAACTGCCTCGGTCATCTCAGTTCAGTCTGCCTGTGTTCACGAGTGACCCTCACCCTTCAGTGACAAGCATAAATACCTTCAATGACATTTTCAGTTGAACAGAAGGTGCTTGAGAGTAATTGTTTTACCCTTATTTATCTATTATTTTAGTTAGCTGAATGCTGAACTTGCAACCCTAGTTCATCTACTGAATGATGCAACTTTTGCTTATTATGAGAAAAACATTGTAGTGTTCTAACCAGTATTCACTCTTCTGTCCACAAAATCCTTTCATTTAATAAAACAAGCACAAATAGATGGTCCTTTCTAGCCCCACTAATTATCAATGTTTCCTATGCTTCAACAGATTACCCAGTCCAAAAAATAAAATCACTAAGGAACGCAGCGATAGCTGAAGGATCATTTCTAGATTTACTTAGTCAACACACAGGAACATGGAGACACTCCCCTCTTCATTAACCTAGGAGCCAGCTTGGAGATGGCACAGGGAGTTTCACAACACTTCCTTTCTGCACAGATGAAAGGCTGCAGATTATTCAGTAGTGAAGGTAAGCCAGGGGAAGACAGGAACATCCAGGATGACAAGGCCGTCCACACCCATTAGCAATTTTTAACCAGAGGACTGAGCCACAAGCAAATATGTGCCAGCTACCTCTGTAAAACTATTTCTTTTAGATGGTTCAAGGACAACGCTGCAAAGACTGCAGAGGAGAATGTGTTAGAAGACCATGTGGAGAGCCGCCACCAACAGGCTGGCACTTCAGTAGAGATGTTGATGGGGTTAGCCCAAGTATCTTCAGCTGGAGTTGAGTCAAGACCCTACACACTTAAGGAAAAGTTTCTTGGGGCATCTGAGGACATTGCGTTTTTCTATGTCTCTGATGCTGTGCGAGACATTAGTGTCACTATATGCTTTCCTTGGAAAAAAAACATTAATTTCATGGCAATAATGAATATACAGTCAAAAATGCCCTCACTCCACCACACATGTCTCTCACTCCCTCATGCTAACCAACAGGACTAGAAGCAGGAATATATGTTCTTCCTTTCTCCACCATCCATCTTTCTCTCCTCTCGAGATGGCAGGTACTTAGTCTGGCAGCTCTGGAGCAGTCAGTTTCACAGACATACTTGGCTCATCCCACAAGTGGTTAACCAAGACATCAATAAACTACTCAGCGGAGGACTCCAGAGATTTACCTCCGCTGAGTTCTCCCTTGTGGCTGGATTCCAGATATGTGAAGCTGGCTTCTGGCTACAGGTCTGCTAAGAGATGGTTGGAGCCCCAGACCCCAGTCTCTGGCTCCCTGCAGGCTGCACACGGAGGTTTTGGCTCTGGGGCCCCAGAACACGTTGCCTGCTCCTCGTTTGCTTTGGCCCCTCTCGGACGGCTGCCCTGAACCTTCTCTTGTCGCTGTTGCAATAATGGTTTGAGGAGCGCGGGGTCAAGGCAGGCCAGGGGACCTGGAGGGCTCTGGCTGGAATAATAAGGGATTTGTTCAGCCAACAGCAGGCAGCAGGTTTGACTCTCTTCCAGGACCATGGCCATGCTAGAAAAGGTCTGAGGTTTTGACTCCAGGGCTACAGCCGGCAATTCAAAACCTTCTCGTGTAGCTGCACTTTTTATGGGCCAAAACAAGCCCATATGAAAGAAGTTTCTGGCAGGAGAGTTTCTGCCAGGTCCCCAAGCAGAATAAACAAAGCACTTCTGTGAGGGGATTAGGGCATGCTCACAACAGCTTGGGTCAGTCTAGAAGCRTTGCCTAAGATCCCAGAGCTCTACCTGGTGTTTGGTACACCAGCAGAAGCTCCTCAGGTGGACCTGTCAGAGGCTGTGCAGCAGTGGAATCAGTGTAACACCATGTAATGGGGGAGCCCCAACCCCCTTGGCTGCACTCCGATGTAAATCCAGCTCCTTCAATCAATGCAATTTTCCCTTTGGAGACCAATGAGCAAAGCTGACTGATACCCCAGAACAGAGCACACTGAGCTAACTGGGGGAGCTAAACCAAGCTCTCCACCCCGCTGTAAGCATGACTACTAACTCCCAGAGGTGGAGGAGCTCTCTCCTCTCCCTCCTGGCTGATCCCCATCTCCTTCCAGCTGTTGCCCTCCTGCCAGCTTGGGAGCTCCTTAGACCAATCCAGAGGTCACTTCAGTGAACTGAAGTGACAGAAAACTACCCATCACTATTTGCTGGGCAGCTCAGGACAGAGAGTTAAATCAGGTCTCAGAGGTGCCTGCCTCCTAGAAAGTCATGAAGTAGCTGGAGTGGAAACGTGATAAACTTGACCTTGAAACAAGATGCAGTTTCCTGGGGGTAAGCATGATTAAACACTGGAACAGTTTGCCAAGTGAGAGGAGGATTCACTTTGCTTAGATCCTTTACAACAAGATTAGATCTCTTTATCAAACCTATGATGTAATCCCATTTCTGGGGAGAAGTTCTACAGTCTAAGTAAGACAGAGGGGAGATGGGGGTGAAGTTTGCTAATCACTGCCTCCTTCTTGATCTGGAGTCCATCTGTCTCTGAACATACCATAGCTAATGACAGTTGTGGTGCAACAAGATCAGAAATATTTACTCCTTCCTCCAGCACACCCTGCCTCAAAACAAATGAGGTGAGGAGAGTGCTGGAGGACCTATGGATTTCTGTTTTCTCTAACCCTACCTGTGAAATTTCACAAGTCAGATAGTTTGACAAGCAGCATTGGAAGAATGTCTCTTCCTCCTATGGACATGAGGTCATCCCTGAGTGCACTTATTCTGTTTTCCAAGCACTGCATCTCCTAATCCTGACACAGGTGGTAGCTTTCCCCAGTAAGCTACGCTGGCCCCCGAGGTCCCACAGCAAGAATGAGGTCAGGTCACCCTGCTGCCAGTGTCTGGCATGAGGCATAAGGTGAGCAAGTGAGAGACTCTCCCAGATAATACATGAGACTTGACAAGTCTGAATGTAGCCAAGTAGGTTTTAGACCTTCCAGGGATTCCCTTCAAGCAAGTTGATTTCCATCAAAGGTGACACAGCTAATCTCTTCTCCCCCGTGCCCTTCAGGGAAGAGGAGAGGAGCAGAAAAAGAACCTGGTCTACAGAGTAGTTCATATCATGGCTATAGTAGTTCATCATCATAACAGCACGCTCCTACTGCATTTGGCCTCTCTGTCCTATGCCTGGGTTTCACACTCTTCTTTGCCAAGACCACATCAGCTCGTCCTCCAAACAAGATAGAAAATGAAGGAGAAAAGAGGCAAATTAGAAATTTCCTAGCCAGCAATCCCTGCAAGAATTATTCCCTTTCAGCCAGTGTAAAATATTCTGAAACTCTAAAACTTGTAAGATATCGGACAAATAGACATTTATACTTGTGGGATTGTTATAGCATCCATACCGGCCCTAATCTCACTATGTATCATTTACAGATTTTAAGGTCAGATGTTTAGGATCATCCAGACAGTATAACACAAACCGCTGAATTTCAGCCAGAATTTCTCCCACATCAATCCCGTACATTCAGTTCAGCAGATTGCTTGGGCATCACCTTCTTTCAGCTCAGTGAGATCTCTGATTTGTATACAGATGGTTCCTTTCTATTTCCTTTAAAAATGGTGGCTAAGGTTAGAGGAAAACAGGAGACAACAACAAAACCATCTCCCTCAACGCACCTCCCTCCCCACCCCAGAAAGCTAGCGAGGAATTCTGAGTAATTTGCACCAGAGGCACTCACATTTTATGCAAACTGCTGTAAAGTGGAAAATACCAGGTGACAGCTCCACACTGGAGATGCTGCAGCCCTCAATGGGCTTATATAAAAAGCCATAATACACATAAAAGACTAATGTGCCTTCAAAATTATGTCATCTTTTATTTAGAGGTTATTTCACCCCTGTCTTCCTTTATCACTTTTCATACGAGTGAAGTGGGGAAGCTGGACAAAATTGAGGCAATTTAGGCTACTAAGTGGAACTAGAGTTCATGGTCAAAGTTAGGCTCTGGAGGAAGAATTCCCCACAGCCACCCCCATAGCCAACCCACCTCTGCTCTGCAGTCAGCTTTATTTAGGTGTTATTTCCCAGCTCCAGCCCACACCCTCCGCTTGGTGATAAGGCTGTCTACTAAAAGAGGAAAATACAAACAGAAAGCTATGGAGGGCAGCTGTATGAGAGATAAAAATAGCAGCGTGACTTTCTGTAGTGGCGTCCTTTGTACCATTAGAGTGAAGATTCTGGCAGCATTTCTATTTCATGGGGTCGGTATCTCCAAGGGAGAGCGACACACATACACCCTCCAAAAAAAAAAAAAAAAAAAAAAAGAGGTTATAGGCTGAGTTTTGGGCATGTCAGTGATGTGAGTTAGAAATCAGCTTGAACTACGCAAAGACAACACCCAGAAAAGCAGTGGAAAACCCCTCCTGGAGCACAGGGCGATGGAGGATGCAGGAGAGATGTCAGTTCTGCTGTTCCCAGCTCCAACTTGCTTGGCAGCCTGAACTCGCACTGCTTTTCCCTGTCTTTTTGTTGTCTACCCTCCACCCCTTACCTATTTTGAGGCTATTTGGAGCAGGCTGTCTCTCTCTGCACAGCACCTGGAAGACTGATTATGATCTCTAGGCTCTACTGTAACATAAATAATGAGACTCCAGTTGGCTCCACGGTCCACATATCTCACCAACTGCTAAGAAGTTAAAAGTTCCTACTTGGAAAAAAAAAAAAAAGGAGCTATTAATTTTAAAATTAGCAGTAGCAGCAGATCTGCAGCTAATATTTTCCCATTTAAAACAGAAATAGTGCTGAAGAGCAAGATGGAGTAATTGAGGAAAAAAATGCCAATTTTATTTCTTCTTCCTCTCCAAAAAATTCTTTATATTCCCAGATAACTCTCCTATGCTTGCTGGTATAAACTATCCCTAAATCTTTGGGAATTAAGACACCATTTGCACAGAGATTGACTGTCTCCTAACGGTCTGCTTCCAGTGAAGCTGCTAATACTGGGTATCTTCCAAGACCAGATCCCAGACCCTTGTCCACCATTCTTGCTCTGCTCCAGCATTTCAATTACATTCTGTTCCTCTGAAGGCCTTTTCCAACAACTGTTATAATGTAATCTGCCAGTGATATCACTGATGCACTCCCCTCATCTGGCCAGATTTGGAAAAGTTTCTGCAAGCTGCTGAGCAAGCAGGCTTTGCTGGCACCTGTCTCTTAAACTGCCAAAAAAAAAAAAGCTCCAGATCCAAATATCCAGGCTCCGACTTTCAGGAAAACTGAATTATGCAGTGAATTCAAACTCTGAAATTTCAGTTCAGATGCAATTTAAATGCAAACCTGTGGCTTTGAGGCTTACGATACACCTAATTGGCACCAAATCAAATGTTTTCTGAAGTTGACTGAGAACTGGATTAGTCCTTTCAGGTAGATATTCTTCTGTTTGCTTTAGAGGATGACACAGATGTAGCTTAACTCGGTAGCTAATCAATAATTTCATTTTGATCCCTAACTAAATGAAGCTTGATAAATATCAGACACTTTTAAATTGGGTTTAATTAGTGTTTATGCATGTACGCGAGGGCTCTGATTCACAAACTGTGGCAACTCCACGCTGAAGCAACCTAACCTTGTCGTTCTGCTGGAAGCTACTGGCCCGTGCTCATTTCAGAGGCAGCAGATGGCCCTCAGACATGCAGGGCTTGGGTGCCCTCATCCTAACGGGAAGTAATCTCGTAAACCTTATCATGATGCCYGCGTTCAAAGAGAGCGATGTCGGTGATGTGGAGGGGGAGAAAGGGACATGAAAGAGGCAGCTGGGGAGGGGCCCAGCTTTGAATTTCCAACTGTGGGTAMGAGGTGGTTCAGGAACAGCTGATGAGAGTGATGAGCAGTGCAGAAAGACGTCAGCACAGGTAGAGATAGAAGAGATTGCATCTGTTTCCTTTGGAGGCTATGCAAACAAGGAGTGACATAGTGGAAGCGTGTAAAAGAATTAATGGTCTAGAGAAATTATGACTACCTACCATGCCTCCCAACACACAAGAGCTCCTAGCAAACCAGAGGCAACTGCACTTCAGCAGATAGATATTTTAAGGGTAAAACCATCCCATGAGATCCCATTCTCATCATCGGTCGACACAAGAATGACACCGGAACAACACCAGAAAACAAAGCACAGCCACAGGGACGGCTCTCAGTTGGCCTTATAGAGAAGACTACCCTGCTCTGGGGAGAAGGAAGACTTAATTCCCTAAGCACAAGCCATGCCATGCCTCTCGCCCTCTGGGCTGGAGCAGGCCCTGGCCCGCTTTGTGCACCAGCACAGACACGGCCGGTCAGGTGGAGAAATTAGCCGGAATCCAAAAGGTGCAAGATCCTTATCAGGACCCAGTGTTGCACTCAACGGGGAAGGAAAACATGAAGGCAGATGCCAACCACRTGTTGGTGGAGATTACGAAGAAACATACTCTAGGGACATATTATTTCTTACACTTCCCTACTCCTCTTCAGAAGTCACYGATATCGAGGTTTGGCGAACCGTTGGGCTGACACTGCGGTTCTCAGGCTTCGGTGCTCCAAAACTCACGTAAACAGCCACCACCCCCCAGTGGAAATTATCACAATCCCACCAGCTAACTAGCTCTGTCACCTTATGGCTTTCCTAGATGTAGCACACACATACATAGCGCATAGTGTACTGGTGTGGGAAAACCACATCCCATGGGCAAAGGAAGATATGCTCCTAAATGTGCAGTTTTGCCAGCATAACCACATTGGCCCTTAGAATCTCTGCCTGGAAAGCTGYGGTGCTGGAAGTCCATGCTTCTTCATGCCCTGACATAATGAGGGTGTACATTTATCTATCGTACTTAATTTTAAATAAATATCAATATTTTTTCCTCTGGGCTCTCCTTTCTTGTTTTGTCAAGAGCAATGATTGTATCAYAGTCGACATTATGATGCAAAATTAGAGGGAAGTAAATGCATTAGAAAGGTGGCATCACCTGAAGAGATGTGATGGCTGCTCGAATTAGCTCAAACATCTTTCTCCCTGAAGTCTGACCCTAGGTGTAAATCAGAGAAGCCTGACGAGACATAAAAAGGAGTACTATCCTGTTGACCCAGTTTTCATAGAGAGCAGTGTGTATAATTATTTTGGCCACCTGCAGTTAATAAACCAATCCCGTGTGAGGTTAAAAATTATCCAGGCATTTACTGGTGACACAGCAATATGCTAGAAACCTGCACGGCAAACCTGCTCAGCCACAGCTATGCTGGAGGGAGGTGTGGTGAGGCATGATCCGGGACTGAGATAGCTCTGCTGGCAGATGTCCTCAGCACAAAGGAAGCTCTACAGGCTTCTGCTGAGGTAGTTTATTTTGTTCAGGAACGGTAAAATAAGTGATATCACAAATACCTTCTTTTGCGATAAGGTAGGAGCTGCACAAGGGCTGTGTATACGGTGCTCCAACCTACAGGAATATCAGTATTTTTCAACACTAAATAAAGCACTCTTGGAACGACTGCATTGCTGCAGGAAAACCACTCCCTATGGGAAAAGTTATCCTACTAAAAGTGCAATTTTTTTCTATAAATAGCATCAGTACAAARGATTTCTGCCAGAAAAGCTGTCACACTGAGAGTGCCCCTTCTGCAGGCCCCAGCAGATGCCGTTGTGTCTGCAGAAGTCCACAACGGAGACTAGGAGGAATTTGCTGAGATAGCATCCTCTGTGTCTGTGCTGATGACGCCACTCCTACCCATTACCAGGCTACGATCATCCGCGACGGGGATCACGGTGCTGAGCTCCAGCAGTTTAGGTCACACAGTATGTTTTCCCCACATACGAGGCTTTCTCCCGGGCAGCAGGGCTGTGCGGGTTAGGCAGCCAGGTGTGAACATGACCTCCGGATGTTCAGTGGGTTCTGCAGCCCTGGGAAAAAGGTTTCCAAAAAAATCCAGCGCGGTGCAAATGCAGCCCCTCACAAACCACTGACTTGTCACCCCCTTTTGTCATCCCCCACACAGCCTCACCGTTCCTTCCTTCATTTCTCAGATTTTTACTTTATTTCTTCACAGGTTGAAAAGGACTAGAAGAAGACTATATCTTTATCTATCTATCTATATATAAAAAAAAATTGATTTTATGTAGAGTGCATAACCTTTTTAGACCACCCAATTGGGGTGCAAGAAACAAGGTTTTATATGTTTTCATTTTTTCACAATTAAAACATATTTCTTTTTTTGTATTCGGTGTGTTGCAGAGCCTCAGTGAATACCCAGAAATAAATAGTGTTACTAATAGCTAATATTAATACTAATATTAATACTAATATTAATAGAAATAGTAGCTGTTACTAATTCTTCTAAAATTAAGCGACCTACTTGGGAAAGCATTTTCCCTGTAATTTAAGGCAAGAGCACAAATGGATATAATTATATAGGCATAACTTTCTATTCTGTCTTGGTTTCGTTTATGTCATTTGGGAAAGGATTTAAATTCAGCCAAAACATTCCGATTTCTATTGGAAAAAAAAGGTGAGATTCTTAAGAGAAATGATAGTTATACTACACAGGCTAATACATTGGTATTAATGGTAATGGCATAATGCACCATATAAAAAAATCTAATTCCTACCTTCCATTATATCTTATATCCTGATTTCATGCAAAATTGGAGTAAGCTGTTAATAGCAGTGGACCTCCTAAAGATTTACTCTAGATTAAAAGATTCTCATCTGCTCTTAGTGTCGAAACTGCAAATATTCCTTTAATACAAACACAACTGAACTGTAAACCAGCTCATTACATCTCAAGTCTGTGCTAAGTAATGAGCATGCTACATTAAAGACATCAGTACAGGCAAGTTTTCCTTTAACAAGATTTCCTCAAGACTGGCCAGCTAATGAAGGGGGTTTAATCATGATACTGAACCATTTTCCAGGAATTATTGGGATTTGCACTCACGTACAGAAAGTATACATCAGACATAAGTCCCATGTGTCCCCAGAGTTCACCAGGTCTGTGTGGTCCATATCCCTGTGAGATACCATGTTTATAACATATCTACTATAGTCATATCTACTATAGTCATATCTACTGGTAAAACCTAAACTATGCTCCCTGTAACACAGCCTAGTGACAACACAGTCATAAGGACATTTCTGCTCAGCAAACCAAGCACATCACAGGTCCTCTGCTGAGAAGAAACTTTCCCTACCACCGAAGCTAGCCAGAGATTATCATACTGCAGCCCTTGTTTGCTCAATGCCAGTTTGCTGTGGAGGCCAGGCCCACATACAACCCAAATTGAATCCTCTGTCATGGCTAATGCAGTTCCACAGGGCCCCGATCGCTGCACTGCTGGGATGGCTGTGCCCTGGTGGCACTCAGATGCCACCCATCACCAGCTTGGTGTTGACAGCCACCCTGTACAAAGTGTCGTGGGTGGGGGAGGCGGGTCCCAGCTCCTCCTTTGCTTCTGCTTTCATCCTGCAGAGATTGTGCTTTTCACAGGTCGGTTATTAAGGCAGATGGCTGCCTACAGAGCCCAAGGCAAATGGACAGATGGGCTCTCCTCCCCTCAAAACAATGAGCAAGAGCTTGCTGACCTTGCCTGTTTTCTTGGCTGGAATCAGTAAAAAAAAACTTTACTGTAGCTTCCATTCCTGCTTCCACTGGGGTAAACTGGGACCAATGCACACCTTAGTTTTCCTTGTCTCCCTGCAGAGACCCAACACCAGGTTGAGGCTTGCCACTCCAAGATGAGCCTGAACTATTCCTATACTCAATGGTGCTTCATCTCCTTCTGAACTCAAATTGCTCCCCTACTGCATTTGTTCCAGATCTGATCAGGCAAGGAAACATTCAGCACTCCACCTCTCTGTACTCTAAGCAGCACATTACCTTTGTTCATATTAAAGATTACATGCATTTATGATACCATAAATTCTTAGAAGAGCCTTCAGGATGCATGTGGCTTGGGAGGAGAGAAGAAGAGACAGTAGGGAATATAAAGGAAAAATTGATATGGGAACATACTGTCCTCAGAACAAATTTAAATTGATGTTGGTACAAGCTCTCACATGGATATAACTCTGACCCATCACCTGGTGACCAGCTCCATCTGATGCTGTTCCCCTGGAGGTAGGCATGAGAAACTATGGAGGGTGGAAAAAATAGAGTGCTGCAAAACACTGAGAAATTTCAACCCTCACCCTCGAAAGCCAAGATGGGAGTACCTGTGTGGAAAGACAATATGCAGAAGTTCAGGGAGGGCTAGCTGACTTCTGGCAGTCCCTTCTGACCTAAACTTTTTGATGATTCAACTCATGAAAGTAGGACAGGGAGGAAAAAATCCCAAATTATCCTCCATGGTGAAAGCTAAAAGAATCAGTTTGATCCATTTGCAACCTATACAATCCCTTCTCCAACCTCTGCAACACAATTTCAGATATTGATGCTATGGGAGCCACAGACAGAGCAAGGAGACAAGCAGGTACTTGGTGGGACATTGAGGACTTTGCATTTGGACCAGAAAGTGTTGCAACAATCTGAAAATTGCACCAGAGGTGCTGAAAAGAAGCCTGTAGAAACTTACTGAATATGACGAGCCTGCCCCAAAGCCTTGTGAGCTTTAGCAAATCCCTTAAGAAGCCTGGTTTTAAACAGGAATTAGTGACAGAATTCCAAGTCAACAGCTTTACTGTAAATATTTTACACTGAAGTCGATCTGCTTTCCTTCCCTCTTTTATAGTAACGTTGCCTTCTTTCCCAAAAATCTGTTCTTTGCACTGCTTTGTTGTCCTACAACCTTCCACTCAAAGATGTCAACCAGCCAAAAAAGCARGGAATATTGCATCCATCAGAAACAGGAATGGAGGAAACAGGCAACYCCATGGGGTGTAATTGCCCAGCAATACATTTTGGTATCATGAAGCTGATGTTGTGATTTCTCGGTAATGACAGGGCAGACCTGCTGAACTGAAGAGGAAAACTGCTGGCTTTTAGCTCACAGAGCTCTTGACTCACTGCTGAGGAAAAATCCCTCACCTGCTTGCTGAAGTCAATCCTATGTCACTCCAGCTACAGGAATCACACAAGTGGCCCATTACCGAATGAAAGCTCTTCTCCAACTGCCTTTTTGGTCTCCATATGAGGAGATGGTAGGCGAAAATGGAATGCAGCCTTGCCTACAGGGCTTGCTCTAAAAAAGGGATTGCTCAGGCAGTGGAAATCCAGCACAGAGATTGGGAACTTAAGAACCCCTCTTTAGCTCCCCATCAAGAGTGGGATCAGCAGGTGGGACCCGCAATGACATCACTGTCCTTGCAGAGCTTACAAGCACCCTCAGGCATACCTCTGAGCTCCCAGCTACCCACACTTGCATCTTATTCCCAGCAGACTCTGCCTGAGACAATGAGGGGCACCAAAGTTTGTCCTCAGGAACAATATCGAACCATTCCCATGTCTCAAACTTTTCCCTTCCCACTCCCCTTTGGACACTGGTCTAGCCCACAATCTTTCTCCCTGCAACCTATTTTTATCTCCCCTCCAGAGGAAGCAGCATTTACACCAGTCCAAACCCTCCAGCTCTCTCGTGTRCAGGCTGCTGGCCTCTACTTACACGTCACCTCTAAAGCTTTCATTTGGCAGGCAGTCCGGAAAATGCCAGCGTGCTACATTAACCTGCATTTCTCTCTTCATTCACCATTCTTAATCAGTGTTTGGGAATGTATTAACATGGGGCTAAGCCACAAAGTTTTCATCTGGGCTTTTCTCATGTTCGGAGCAGCTGAGCTAGCACCAGAACCTGGTAAAGTCACCCTTCCYCATGTAGCACCTGAAAGCCAGCGTATAGTGACTCCCCATCACAGAATTCCCTCTTCTGCTTCAATATACAGCCATTGTGACTTTTTTCCCCTGCTTTCCCAACTTTAAGCCACCAAACAGTCATTTGGTCCAGATACTGAAGCTGTTGAGAAACTACCAGCATTTCCAGCTTAACCAAAGTCTTTGCCTTCAGGCAATGATGTAACAAAAAGGGAGAAGTGATAGTGGATGAGTTAAACAGCATTAAATCTCTCTGTAGCCACTTTAGGAATGAATATATGAGCTAGTTATTACTGAGTTTCATGTGTGTATGTGATAGATAAGTCTAAGTTTGCAGCAAGATAGTTACTCGGATACCACAGGCTCTGAAATAGCTGCAAGGTCAAAGAGAGGTGGCAGAGGAGACAAGATGACCTCCGCTGCTCTTCCTCAGGTGGCCCATCTTACAAGCAAGGTGCTAGGAGGCAAGCTGAGGTCTGAATTTCCAGTGTGTCTGCTTCCATGGTGCAGTCTCTCCTACATACTGCTATGCTTGGGAGACAGATATGTTTATTAACGTCTGTGGTTATGAAGGTGTAAAGGGTTCCTGAGGTTCCTGACGCAGTTGGAAGGGACACTGAGAAATCCATCCTCACCACTGCCCTCTCCTAGGGTCTTTGTGTGGCCACCAAAACACCCCCCCACCCCRATGGCATAGGGAAACCTGTAAGTAACAGTCAGCATTGCCAAGCGAACGAGCCTGCTAAGGATAACTACCAGAGACAGCACTGTGCCAGGGACAGAAGTTACTCAGACTACCAGCACACATCTGTACATGATCACCCCTCTTCTTCCCCCAGATCTTTCCCTTAGGTTTTCAGCAGTACCAACCCGTTTGGCAGTAGGGGTAGGTCTACACTGCACCCTTTGCGCAAAACAGTAACGCGGTGATGCACTGACATATCTGAGGCATCTCAGAGCTACCCAGCTTATGGTACAGCCCTCCTCCACCAATTGCTGATCTCAGAAGAGGYTGTAAAACCTGTATGGGCAAAGCGAGGTAAGTGAATTCTGTCTAACCTCTGAGTTGCCATGGGACTCCAGGTACTGAGGTCTGCTGGTTTAAAGCTATTCAGTATCTGTSTTGATCATAATATTGCAGGCATGTAACACACCTACACTCCTTATGCTGTATCATTTKAATTGAGTGACCTACAAACGGGTTCTCCAATTTTCCAAGTACAGAAAAGCTAAGGGTAGTTGGGAATCTTCATCACACAAAATAATCCAGGAGATTTCCCATTTTTGGACTCCTGGAGAAGCCCATCTACTCAGGTTCAGCAGACAGCAGCTTCTGGGCCTCTGAGGGAGGTGTATAACAACCCTCACATTGCAGCAGTGCAGAAGAGAATGACCAAGCATGTAAATGTAAGGATGTAAAGGTGACCTTGCACCTTCCAATTAGAAATATCATGACTGAATTCCACAGCRCACACACACACAGCCTTTGGCTTTATAGACATAATATCATCAAGGATCATTCTCTGTTTGTTTTGGGGGGGAGAATAACAAGGGAAGCTGAGAAAAACATAAGCTGAAGGCAGAGATACCTTCTGGTTAAATATTAGAGCACTAACAACGTAATAGCTGTAGATATTAGCACACTGTTTGTGGGGACTGACATACATACCTACCTAAACATCTCATCACATGTGTAGGTAGAACTTGACATTCTGAAGCATTCAGTAGTCTCAGCTCTTAACTCATACAATTTTTGTGGTGGTCCTTTAAAAAAAAAGAAAAAAAGCAAAGAATGCACAGTCCTTAGTAAGGAGCAGAGCTAGATTGTCCTAAAGTGATATATTCTTGCTTTTTATTTCTGTTCTCACCAAAAGCGAGATCCACCTCTCATCGCCCTTTCCCATGACACTCACGGGAGGGCACACCTACACTAGAACTAGACTGGAGCTATATTGGTACAGGAGGGTTATCCTAGATCCTTTAGGTGCTATGGTTTGGATCTGCAGATAAGTCCTGATGGAAGTGAATAGGAAGCAGAAAGTTCCCTGCTTCCCAAACACACAGGTCGTGATAGGTTAGAGAAAACTTGGGGCTTCCCAGATTCCCTTGCTCTATTTCTGTATGCAGTGTTGGGCCATGTACTTTAGTGCTCTAAACCTCCCTCCCCCATCCCTGTTGCACATCTCACAAGCTCTCTCAGAGCTAAGGCAGGCAGTATGGTCAGTACAACATACTTGGCCCTACAAGATGGGGTCTGAGCATGGTTAAGTGTCTTTGCAATACAAATGATAACAGTAACAATAATGGTTGTAGCTCACTCACGACCTCTTCTTTCCTTTCTAAGGCTGGGTGTAAATAATGTTCTTATCTTCTAAGAAATACCTCTGGCATCTCTGACTAGGCGATAAGTAGAAAGAAGAGAGACACTCTTAACTGCTGATCAAGAGGGAGGAGAGTGATTAGCATCCTCTGGGGAACACCTTGTTGATGATGGCTGCTTTGCATTGTTGAGGCTGTAAGAAGCACCTAAATTCCTCCTCCACAGAGCTCTCAGCTGCTGATGAAGTCAGTTCTGCATTAATCCCTCAGCACACTCCTTGTCAGRCCAATTTCTGATCAAAGCTTTTCTTGCCACTGCAGTCATAATTGCAACCTTCTGTAACCCTCCCCAGTTTGAGAAAGGGACACAGTCTGAATGTCAGTAAGAGGAAGGACTGGATTTAGGCAACACCAAGAATCTTCTGAAGTAAGAAAATAAAACAAAAACACCCTKCAGAGGGACCAATTAGTAGCAAGGCTGAATCAATTTTTGGACTTTTCACGCTGGGGGTTGTGGCCCTAGTTCCCTGGTAGCTGGGTTTGACATGCTGGGTCTCAGCAGTCCCCTGGAATTGCCCATCAGTGCACAGTGCACAGCCACTTCTGGAGATTTAGCCCAGTTTCTGCCATGCACAAACTTAACCAAGGCAAGGAGAAACAGGCCCAGTGAAACAGCGTTGCTCCTACAAGGTCAAAGCCTGGACTAGCACGCAAGCTTCCTGAAGTTTAGACTCAGTCTTGAGGAGTGGATCAACACAGATGTGTGGGTACAACCCWCTGCATTGATTTGCATTGGTGAGTACCAACAGATCTAGGCTCCCTCTGTCCTCACCACCCTTAGCAGTGGAAGTAAATGGCATTCCTGTGGCTCTGCACCCACGCTGGGATCCTCTATTGACAGTCTGGCTCTGCAGACAGACCCGAGATGGTTAGTCTGGGTAGCGTTGCAATGCACCCTGACATCTTCTTACTAAGGCCTCCCCAGCCTGGGCAACAAAACACAGATATAAGCACATGCGCGTTTAGGCTCTTTCCACACTGCAAGATCAAACTGTGCTTTAAACATCTCAGAAAACAGCTGTGCCAGAAGGTCCCTCCATCCCAGACATGTTTGCTCTGCTGGCAAAGGTGGGCCCCAGTGTTCTGTGGGTCTGGTTGCACAATACTAAAAAAAAAAAAGCCAACCAGATCAGAAATACATCTATATCTAGCAACAACCTCCATTTGGATAGTATAGGAAGAAAATACAACCTCACACTTTCAATTACAGCCCACCTCTTAAATTAGGCAATCCTAGCCCATAGCAACGATGTCCTTTCACCCCTCTTTTTACACTTTTTATCTCCCCATATTACTGCTCACACAAAACATCCATTTTCAAGCATGGTATTTCCCTTCCTAATAAAATGCAGCAGGAGGTTCCACAGGTTAATTATAAATTGGTTTAAAAAGCATTTACCAAGAAGTGTTTTAAATCCATTTCCCTTAATTTCATTTGATGCAGCATATGTCTTGCAGTGCAAAAGGGAGATGCAGCTTTATTGCCACTATCTGCCAGATGAACATGTTCATCATCAACAGTGCAGGGAGTGATAAGTCCCTTATCTGATATAGAGAGACAAAACACTCCCTCTTTCTTATCAGCAAATTGAGTTACCAGCCAAGTGAAGTAGTTTTTCGGTAGCCTTTCTGACTACCTTTTGCTTTTAAATCCATATTGGCAGCAAATGTTCATGGATGTATTTCCCTCTCTTATGCTCATTTCAAAATGCAGCAGCAGCCACAGATAAGAATGCTTCATCTCCCCAAGACGTCTGGTCTGAGTGCTGTTAAACAGTTCTGAATTTGCTCTGATTGGTGGCAAACTAAACTACACCAGAAGTAATGAAAACGATGCTAAAACAGTCACACAAAGAGCTTAGAGGGACACAGAGGCTGTAACACTGCACGACCGAAGCCTGCTGACATGACCATCACTAATGGCTTAGGCCACACTTCTCAGTGCTATCCCTTACTTCTGGGTGCCTGACCTGAGACGATTAGGACCCAGAAACCTTGGAAAGTGCAAGCCCTGATCTAGCCAAGGTAACGCTTCTGCTGTACCTGGCTACGTACGCCCAAATCCATTCAGAATTAACTGCACAGCATAATAAAGCTAGAGAGAAGTTAGGGTTATCAGCCACGTGCCATTATTAGGAGACTGTAACACTGAGTGCATGAAAACATTTTTAGGTGTGAAGAGTTAGAAACCGTCTGATGCTTGTTTAGGACTCCGTTTGATGGTATGTTCCCCGCTGGCATGCTCTGTGCTGTGAGCAGCTACTCTGAAAGGCTTTGCACAGAGTACTACCCATGAGAAAGGTGTCAGCATTTTGGTTGAGTGTGGCTGGAAAGTTAACTTTGTTGGGATAGCACTGAAAAGGATTTGTCCTTGACTGCAGAGGCCAACTCTTCATTCCCAGCTCACCGACATTATTTTCAAATGTGACCGTTCTCTTCCATAAACCAGCCCCAAGAAGACATGACTTGGTAGTAGAAACTCATGGAGGACAGACACCTTAAGTCAGAAATGTTTCTTGTAAATACTAACAAACTCCCTGCTACAAGCTCATCTTCCTCCCTCCCATAAAGACATGATCAAACAGGAGCTCYAAGATTAATATAAGGGTTGATGACAAGAACATCATCATTTCACCTGCTGAGCAAGACAAGCAAAACSCGTGAGCGCTCTTGAGCTTGCTCAGTATGGAGCCAGGCAAGGGAGCTCAGACGATCTTCACCAGCAGCTTTAACCAGAGCTCTGGACTTTGCATTGGTTCRGATGAGTAGATAGCATACATCCTTCCACCTCCCCAAAAAATCAAATACAACCACCTAAGAGCTGCAACAAGACCACTAACACCTTCAATCTCCAGTGTTTTCCAAAGCCTATAGATACCTACTTTTAGAGATTCTTCCTCTACAGCGCTACTTTCTTTCCCAGAATGTTTTCCTGTGGCTGAACCTGTTAATTCGGTAGCAATCAGATGCCTCATCTTTAAAGCAGCTATTTTGCAACCAGCTGCATTATTCCTGGAAGGGTTGTATATTCTCACCTGTTTGTAGACAGGACAGGATTGTTGGATATTAATTCTYGAAGAGACAAGACATAATTATAATAATGGCCCAGCTGACAATAGTTTCAATAGTTCCCAGCCTCGCTGTCAGCTGACACATTCCTTCCTCCAGATAATATCTGATACACTCAGATATTTCTGAAGCTGTGCCTCCACAGGATGTGCCGTAAGAACGACAGCGAGCTCCGCGCACCTCTACTTTCACACCAAACCTGCAAGGAAGTTGCTACAGGAGGGGTTGTTTATTTTTCTTGAACATTARTAAGAATCCTGCCTAATAACTTCCAATCCTTCCCTCCTTTCCAGCTGCGACGGTGCTCTGGAGCTCCCTCCCTGGGTACACGGGCTCTGCAGATCCCCTCGGCGTCACGCCRAGCGGAGGGGGACTCTCTGCACTTGCAGGTGGAACATGGAAGTGGCTCCCCATGCATGGGTAGGCAGAAAGACTTATTCCTGCTGCCTCATGTGTGATATTCAGTCCTGCGCAGGGCACAGAACAGGGAGCATCATTCAGAAACTCTCACCTGCCAACGTTGAAGGGCTGGAGCAATGCAATGGGAGAGGCTCTGATCCCATCTTGGTTCTAAATATCGAGACTTTTAAATTTAAAGGAAGTCTTGACAGTGTTGGTACCTGAAAGGATCATTAAGTAGTTGCAAATAGCCGTAATACTTTAAAGAGGACTTAATCAAGCAGAGCTGGGACATCTTGACAATCTGATAATTGCAGCATAAAATTCAGAGAATGTGGAGGCTGTGGGGATGCATGACCAGCCTTTCGGGGCTGATTGTTCTGAAACAGCTCTTCTTTTTCTTTCTGAAGAGAAATTTAAATTACCCAGACTTTCAAAAATAACTGTTTATCTTTCACAAGAGCCTTGAAGATCTTCTCATTTATCATGCACTTAAATCAGTGCAGACTTCCTGTAATTCACCCTTAATCCACAGCTGGACAAAACTCGTTTCTATCAAGGAATGCCAAAACGACTGGTGTTAGCTCAGTCCCTCCCAGTTATCCATGTCAAGAGGTGTTAATTTGTGTAGGAAGAGCTGATTCAAACTCTACTCCTATTTTTGGGAGTTAGATTAGTTTACAGGTAGTGTATTTAAACAACGAAAATAGCTAGCATTACATAGCTGGTATTGAGATTTTAACATAGTTGCATATGCATCTGAATAGTTTTATTTTATATAGTTAGGAATAAACTAATCAAGGTCTGCCCTGTTTGAAAACAAACTAAAATTTGGTACCCAAGTAAATGTGATGGTTTGAAAGAACTGCAAAGTGAAACTGTCTGTAAACAAAGTTAAATTAACAGCTGTGGTAATTTTACCCTGAAGCAAAAAAGGTAAAGGCTGCACACGATAGAAAGACTAAAGCTGGTGAAAAGGATTTTATTCTCTGTAGTCAAAAAAGTTAGTTACATTACAATGAAGATATCTTCCTTTCAATCCTGATGTCCTCTTCATTTTACAATCGCATAGAATAGGATAAAGCAGGACAAATTGTGTATCAGGAATAGTGTGGCCAGCAGGAATAGGGAGGTGATCGTGCCCCTGTACTYGGCACTGGTGAGGCCGCACCTCGAATACTGCGTTCAGTTTTGGGCCCCTCACTACAAGAAGGACATTGAGGTGCTGGAGCGTGTACAGAGACGGGCRACGAGGCTGGTGAAGGGTCTAGAGAACAGGTCTTATGAGGAGCGGCTGAGGGAGCTGGGGTTGTTTAGCCTAGAGAAGAGGAGGCTGAGGGGAGACCTTATCGCTCTCTACAACTATCTGAAAGGAGGCTGTAGAGAGATGGGTGTTGGTCTCTTCTCCCAAGTAACAAGCGATAGGACGAGAGGAAATGGCCTCAAGTTGCGCCAGGGGAAGTTTAGATTGGATATTAGGAAAAATTTCTTCACTGAAAGGGTAGTCAGGCATTGGAACAGGCTGCCCAGGGAAGTGGTGGAGTCACCATCCCTGGAGGTGTTCAAAAAACGTGTGGATGAGGTGCTTCRGGACATGGTTTAGTGGGCATKKGTACTGGGTTGATGGTTGGACTCGATGATCTTAGAGGTCTTTTCCAACCTTAATGATTCTATGATTCTATGATTCTATGATTCTAAATATATACCGATACATACATGTCTAATGCCAGACCACCTTTAAAAACTAACGTTTTTGTTTCACTGAAGACTTGATTTCATATGCACTCTCAGATTAAAAAATCAACATCTAAAATGGTTGGTTTTAACAATCAAAAAACAAAAAAAAAGTCCTAACTTTGGATCCTGGGCAGGATCATTTCAAATCTCCTTTGGTTTGGGTTGAGGACTGGTGTTTGCAGCCCAAGCCAGAGGAGCAGTTCAGGCTCTTTCCTAATTCTCTTGATGACAAAACTTACTTTTCTGGGATTTCAGTGGGTTTCTGTGAAGGATGTGGTACTCACTGCAGTGCTGGGGGAGTCATTTAGTACCAACGTAACATGTTATTTCCCCAGTCCTCTCCCCATTTTGTTTTCTTCTACTTCCTTCTATGCGTTTCCCTTTTCCTGTTGGGAATAAATGGTCTGAATTTTTCTATAGTGAGAGTCGTAGGCTGGCAGATTACGAGAAGCGTGGTGCAGAGGAAGAAGCTGCCATGTTTGCTGCAAGCACTCTTGGGCACATAGCTGAGAGCACACGGGAAAGTAAAATAAATAAATTACACCAGCTGCCACTTTCACTGACCCCATGACATCACTGTCTGAAGGTGGACACCCACAAAGTGAGGATGGACAGCCTTGGCTTCCAACAGCAGATGAGAGTTTCATACTTGAGACGTGCTACCTCTGGTTTAAAACTAGCACTATTTTATTTTATTTTATTCTGACCCCATGACATCACTGTCTGAAGGTGGACACCCACAAAGTGAGGATGGACAGCCTTGGCTTCCAACAGCAGATGAGAGTTTCATACTTGAGACGTGCTACCTCTGGTTTAAAACTAGCACTATTTTATTTTATTTTATTTTATTTTATTTTATTTTATGATACTGTTGTGATCCTCACATTCATATTTACCAATGACACATCATCCACAAAACCCGCTGCTTTCTTCTGCACACTTTCTTACCATTCTAAAGACTTGTAGCCCATGGCTGGGGCTGCTGTACTGGGCTAGCAATGACGGAAACTGCAGCGGTGCTGGTCCCTCTACGTCTTTGACAGGAGCTGTATTTCGGTCTCTGTTTTTCACCACAGTACACAGACAAGCACAGTGGCCCTCCCAGATGTCTGCATTTCTCTTTCGCGCCGGGGAAGTCCGTTGAGAAGGTACTCGCTGGTGCAGCGTATGAGTCTTTCTGAGCCTGGGAGAGGGGGGTAGGAAGATGTTACTAATTTAGTCAATGCTGTGCAGCTTGCAGAAACACTGTCAGCTTCTGCCTACACACATTTCACCTCCTATTGTTAAAGAAATTACAGACGCTGAAAGAGATGAAAAAGTAACATGTTTCTTTTCTGGTTTTTATAGTAATAAGGCAAATCGGATTCTTCTTGCCCCTGTACTGTGGGCCTGCTTTTTGGACTGGGGTCCTTTGGGGGGCTGGGGCAGCTGTGGAGACACAATTCCCTGCACGGGTGCTATCAGATGCACGTCGGTGCACTAAACCTATTTTAACAGCTCTGAGTGCAAGGACCACATTGGTTTGGGTAAACCTCTCATACAAGGAGTTAGGACTTGCCAGGACTAATTAATAACTAGTTAGTACTTTCCTGTTTCTCACTGGTGGGAAGACCAGCAACCTGCAAAGCTGTGGAGAGGTCAAGTGAAAATTTCAGCAGAAATTTCTGAAGATAGCTACAAGTTTATGGTGACCCTACAATTATTAGATGGCTTATTGTCCACTGAAAAAGAAATTGCAGATGTCTCCTGAAAATAAAACATGCAGTAGGTGGCATAGGCACGTATGACATTATGATTTGTCTTAGGGGTTTCCAGATGCAGAGAGGTGTGAGAGCTTTTTCCACCATCTCCACTTCTCTCTCAGGTTTTGCTTTCGTTTCTGCTTCTCACAAGTTCCCACTCTGCCATCACACATAAATTCCACCCAGGCTCCTGGCTCAGCCCCCTCCCATTTCCTATTTATCACTAAATCCCCAGTGTCAAAACAATCACGTTGACTCTGCTGTCTCCATAATGTTATACTTACGTATTTATTCTTTCCGTATAACAGCTATTTTGTCAAAATGGCCTTTTTACTGGAGATTTATACTTAGTGATTTCATACCTTGCCTGTGTTCTTTTACAGCTGGGGCTGGACATAAGAAATCAGAGCGAAATGTCTGTCTTCATCCACGCTAAAACTGCCACGTAAGAGCTGCACTGGTACACCTCAGAGTTGGCTCCCCAAGAAAAAGCAAACTTACAGTCTGCATGAGACCTGAAAAAATCCTATAGAATATTTTAAAGACTTTTTCCTCTGAAGGCTGTATTGTTAGCACATTTCTTCCAATCCTCCTGTCCTGTTTTTCCATTCATGTGAACACAGGGTATTTTAAGAGTCCATCTGCTCATGTTACTTATTCCTCACTTTAAGTCATAATCCTCGGCAATGCTACAGTTAATTGTTCTGCCTATGATTATATTGCATCACAAACGGATTATGATTTTCAACCCTATCTGTACTGGAGTAATTTCAAAATATTTCTACTGTTACCAGCTCCAACTGAACTTCAACGGCTTTTACAATTTTGAGGACATTTATTGTGTATCCGGCTATTCTGATGCTGTTCTTAAATCCATAAAAGTGTCCACACTGCGTTTTGCACTAGTTGTAACTAGATTAATTTGGATCTTGCACCTTTCTYGCGCGTAATTCAGGCCTGCCTTTGGTCACGTTATTTCCATTCACAGTAGCAAGGTCTACTATAGACAGGGGGTGATGTTTTTTAAAAATAGTACGATGTATTTTAAGCCATCTCTGAGCAAGGGTAAATCCGATTCTGAAAATGTCAGTAGATGAAGCATCTACATCTTGACTATATAACGGCTCTTGGCTGTTTTATCACCCTTCCTGCGTAAAACTGTCCCTCCTTTACCAACAGGACACGGGACAGGAGAAAACGGTCCAAATTTTGCTTGCAGCCCTCTGCTCCGTGAGGAGTTTGATGTTTGCAGACACTCCGCTTGGCGAAACGCTGCTCAGCAGAAATGGTTGCCAAACAAAACAAAAAAAAAAATGGGAAGGGGGATTATTTTTTTTGGGGGGGGGAGAAGGAGGGCAGCCCACGGCGCCGCGTGGGGCCGGGGCAGCCGCAGGTGCCCGGGGCGGGGGCAGCGGCCGCCTCCCGCGGGCGGGCCGGCCGGGAGAGGGCGCGATGGATCCACGGTAGCGGCGGCGGCCGTGGGAAACCGGGGCCGCCCCCCAGCGCCGGCGGGAGCCTCGCCGCGGATGGGGAGGGGGAGCCTCCCGCCTCGCGAGGCGGCCCCGCGCTCCACATCACCCCCCCGGGGCTTGTGCTCGCCGTGCGGTTAGAAAAAAGGTGGTGGGGGGGGGAGATAAATAAATATACATATAGGAATAAAAAATCCCATCGAGGTTGCCCGCGGTGGGGATGGGACAGCCGCCTGGAAGCGTTGGGGGGGGCACCCCGGGGTGTCCCTGCATCTCCCGCGGGTGCGGAGCCCAGTGCGGCGGGGCGGGGGGGAGGGATGCGCGGGGCGCAGCCCGGCGGGGGCTGGCGGCGGCCCCGGGGGGCGGCGGAGGAACCGCAGGTGCGTGAGCYGCTCCTGCCCGGGCAGCGGGAGGGGATCGGGGGTGTCCGTGCGGGTAGCCGGCACCTAACGGTTTGGCGGGGCTGCCGTCCCGGCGGGGCCCGCCGCGATGGGGGGCTCCGCCCCGTCAGGGCTCGGCAGCCACCGCGGCTCCGCGCCCCCTCGGGGATGGCCGAAAGGGGGGCTGGGAGGGGGGGCCGTCGGTGTGGGTCAGAGTGGGGGCGGCACAAGCTGGGGCAGGGGCACACCCGTGGAACCGTCAAAGGGAGAGTGGCTGCAAGGTGACCCCCGTGGGGCCCTGTCTCCGCCCCCCCGCAGCCTCCCTCTCCCGGTTTAATCCTCTGCAGGCGCCGGCAGAGGCGGGATAATCAAGCGGCGACCRGGGCGGGGGGTGCCCGAGCCACACACGCTCCTTTGTGCCGGGAGCCAGCACCTCCCCCGCCGCCCCTCGGCCACCCCTCTCCCCCGGCGGGGCCGGCTCGCYCTCGGTGCGCGCCGAAGCCTCTTTGAGGGGGGTAGAGGAGAGGGTGAAGCCCCTTCCCCTGCCGCCGCCATCGGGGGGCATCGCGCTCTGCCTGCTGGAAAGCCGGCGGGAGGAGGGGAGCGGCGAGGAGCTGCCTTTTAATCCCTACTAGTATTTTTTTTTTTTTACTATGTTTACTTCCGACCTCTCCTTGCGCGGCTCGTAGTAAAAAGAAAAAAAAAAAAAAGTAAAATAAATAAAAAGGGCGGCGGAGCGCTGCATCGCCTCCCCCCGGCGCTTCTCTCCCTCTCGCCCGGCGCAGGCAGGGAGAAAAGCGCCGGCGCGGATCTCCCACAGCCCAGCGGTGGGCAGGCAGGCGGGGAGCAGCGCGGAGCAGCGCGGAGCAGCGCGGCCGCCCCATCGCGGCGCGCCCTCCCCCGCGGCGGGAGCGCGCACCCTGCGCGGCTGCCGGGGCGGGCGGGGGAACGGCGGCGCGCACGGCGGGAGCGCGCAGCAGGCCCCGCGGTGCTGCCCCCGCCCCCGCGGCACCTCCCGCCCGCCCCTCGCCGGCGCTTTAAAGGAGGAAAGCAACTAAACTTCTATTGTACCGGACAGAGCGCGCCGCGCCGCCTTGGACCCTACGAGCTGCTGCACGCCGGGAAGGCGGCTTCTCTCCGCTGCTCCGTGTGGTGTTTTAAACCGTGGTGGGAGGAAGAGATCTACATTCTCCCGGCGTTTTGT